>CM041532.1:5609060-6004740 GCA_023238725.1 Scortum barcoo
AAACTTTTTAAAAATGCCAAAAATTTTGTCAGAATTTAGGATTGAAAATGTCAGATTAAACTAAAAGGGCAAACTAAAGGGCAGATGTGGCTACATGTTTTGACAAATAAATGCAGGTCTAAATTAGATGCTGGGTCTAATTTTCAATGAAGTTCTTTGGATGTATAAAAGCCTGCATGGGGTCGACAGCTTGAACTACTTCTAAGCTGCTTAGATTGCACGTAAAAATGTTGAAACTTTTGTTAATGCGGACATGCGATATATCCTTAGATTGGTTAGATTCTCCACATTTCAAAGTTCATTTTTTGGAAACCATGAGCACCAAAGTTTCAATTCAGATTTACTGACACTTTAAACAAGAGTCTGAATGTGTGTCTATTTCTCCATTATTTATATCCCTTTAGACTGTAATGGTCCACTGATCTAAAGAATCAAAATGGTTTTTCATAAAAATGAATTCAAGTTGTGAATATTGTCATGTGAAGTCCATCACTCACTGCCTGATAACTAACCTGCAAACAGTCCATTGACCCAGGTGTTGACAGCAGGTCTATGGCACAACCTCTCATTGTTTCAACACAAACAGAAATCTTCTAATTTTCTCATGAGTAACTTTCCCATAAATGTGTAAACAAAGCCTTCATCATGCTTTGACTATTTAAAATGATGCAAGGCCAGACTGTGCTGGCAGGACGAGACAAGCAGGAAAAGGACAGGAACACAAACAAACTCAGGATGATATTGACGATCAGACGAAGAACAAAGGAAAGGGACTGGTATATATACTGTGGGGGATTGGGAAGTGGAAACAGGTGAGGAGACGAAGAGGGAACAGGTGAAACTAATCAGGGCGGAGCTGAACAATCTAAGAAGTGGGAAACACTTTTTTTTCCACAGATTATTGTCTCATGGACTACTGTCAGGAGATGGAGACAATTTTAATGAATATGACCAAAAGTGATTTTTAAATAAGGCAGTACTGCTTCTACTTCAATCTGCTTCGATCATTAGGGATCTTGTCACCGTTGAGTCATGTTGTTGCTGTTCTTCTTTTCCTTCTTTTAATCCACTAAAAGTGTTTGTGCAGCAAAAACTCTTCAATGAAAATTCTTAAAAATCTCCAAATCTCACCAACTACTGACACAGACGCTAATTAACCTCAAGGTGTAATAACAAAGTTTATACTAATAACACATTCACTGAATTGTGCAATTAGTCCATGCACTCTAGTATAAGAGACAAACATTACAAAATTATGCGCTGTCTAGAGCTAAAGCACAATGCATGTTAAAACGTAGGCTTGGTGAAAAGTCCTGAACATGTGATCATGAAGTATTGTAAAGTTTTGAAAATGACCCATTTACATAAATATTGATTGGCTTGTATAATCGAAATGGGTGAGTGTATGAAAATCCCTTTGATAGTTTTGATGATCCTGACAAAGTTTTGGGACAATTGGGTCAACAGTTTTTGAAGCGTTCTTGTCAAATTGGATTTAAGAAAATTGAGAAAAGTCACAAAATTGGAGCAAAGACGAAGATCAATCAATAGATTAAAAGGTTGAAATAATTTTGACAGTAGGCCAAGCCACTGAGATCTGCAGTCCACCTGCCAATTTTCAAGAGTTTTCATCACTCAGGTTTTGCTGCACGAACACACACACAACTGAAACGACCAGGTACACAAACAGGAGGAATCAAGTAGTAGTATGTAGTATGGAGGAGGCAGACCAAAAACCCAGAGACCAAAGAGATAAGACACAGGGAAGACTGCTGGAACGTTTTACATGAGGAACAAAGACAAAAAACATGGAATATGGTGATAAGACAAAACAAGAGAGGACAGGACGAGACGTTACATTAGCAGAGCAGTGAGTGCAGCAACTTGGACCCCTGAAAAACAAAAATACCCCAGTTCGGCACCTGTGATCATTGTCAAAGTGTAAGAAGGTGTGTGAAAAGCCTGTCTTCCTGGTGGTACAGCGAAGTAATTCACCTTTCTTTTGTGTATACAAAGGTTGTGGTGTCAATGTGAAAATTCATGCATATGCTGTGTTTTCAGCTCCTCATTGTGGTCACATAAAATGCTCACAATCTGCTCGTATCCTGCTCACTGCTTCTGGCTATATTTGTTCATTACAATTTGGAGCAGTTATAAAAGACGTTCAGGAACAACTCAAGAATGAACGAGCGTCAGTCTGTCTCAACAGTCAAGGAGAAACAACAGTAAAGATGATAACCACTGGCATGATGGGTAATGTAGTGACATACCTGACATGAAATAGTGCCGATAATGTATCAAAAGAGCTCCAGCAACAAGAACAACAACCAGGTAGAACCAGGAGAACCACAAGAGCTTTGGCCCAGGAAGGAAATCGTTCTGTGGGAACAACAACAAACATAAAGAACATGACCTCTGACCCCTGACCTGTATGTACAGGACTGACCTGTGACCTGAATCTACAGTATGTGGTGTAGAGAGTTAGGGTTTGTTACTGACCTTTGACCTCCAGCTGTATGTCGTTCACTCTCCGTTGTCCTCCGAACACTCTGACGGTGCAGGTGTAGGTGCCGCTGTCAGAGAGGAGGAGCTTTGTCAGATTGAGGCTGAGGTCTCCAGTCTCCAGAGCGTCAGTCCTCATTGATGTTCGGCAGCTGTAAAGCTGGTTTTAGTCTTTGAGTTCGTCACCTTTCTGCAGACGCTGGTGGACTGTTGGAGGATTGAGATCGATGGGGCGTCTCCACACCACTGTGGGGTCGTCCAGGTTAAAAGTCTGATACTCACAGGGCAGCAGGACAAACTCCTCCCCCTCATACAGCTCCACAGCTGAGGCATGCTGGGAAACTGTGAGGTCACACAGACAGAGAGGTTCAGTAACAGCAGCCTTATTTCTTATTCTGATATGTCTTATTCCTCCTGGAGCCTCAGGTGACCCACAAATCAACCTGGTCCTGTTTGTGATTGGACGCTGCAGCTGATCAGGACATCATCAGCTCAGTTTAATACCAACAACACCTGACAGGTAAGAACCAACTCAGCTGTCATGTTACTCTCACTGTTTAAACTGAATTGTTCTCTGAACTACAGCACTGATCTCTGACCTGTATCTACAGTATGTGGTGTAGTGTTAGGGTTTGTTACTGACCTTTGACCTTTCAGCTGTACATCTTTCACTCTCTGTTGGCCTTGTGACGCTCTGACGGTGCAGGTGTAGGTGCCGCTGTCAGAGAGGAGGAGCTTTGTCAGATTGAGGCTGAGGTCTCCAGTCTCCAGAGCGTCAAGTCCTCATTGATGTTCGGCCGCTGTAAAGCTGGTTTTGGTATGTAAGATCATCACCATCCCGGTGACGCTGGTGGACTGTTGGAGGATTGAGGTCATATCGGCTCCACACCACTTTGGGGTCGTCCAGGTTAAAAGTCTGATACTCACAGGGCAGCAGGACAAACTCCTCCCCCTCATACAGCTCCACAGCTGAGGCGTGCTGGGAAACTGTGAGGTCACACAGACAGAGAGGTTCAGTAACAGCAGCCTTATTTCTTATTCTGATATGTCTTATTCCTCCTGGAGCCTCAGGTGACCCAGAAATCAACCTGGTCCAAGTCATGGACAAAATGTGCACATCTGCAAATCCAGTGTGTGAATTTATACATCAAAGCTGCACATCTGAGGCATGTTTCAGTTTGAAAACCATGTTCACTGTTTAGCTTCAGTTTCATGGGTTACAATCAGAAGTGAAGTGAACCATGTTGTAAACTATAAAGTTATTGTGAAACAGTGAAGAATAATTTGGTAACATGAAACATACAGTCAGTCAGTCTGACCTCCTGACTGTGTGTCTTAATGTCTTCATTGTTCAAGGGTCATTATTTAGTTTTATTAAATACATATTTCACAAGCTACTGTTCAACTGGAAAATTTGTGATTTAAACCTTAAAAATGTTGATGAGGATTTTCAAAGAGAAATTCTCTGTATTTTTCGAAAATGCTAGTTTTAATAGTATTTTTGGTTATCGCTTTTTTAAGAGTAAAATCAAACCAGTTTATATGCAAGTGTTGGAATTATGTACTAGAATCTCCATAAATTAATTTATAATAAAGACCACGTCTTGCTTTGCCTCGTCTCTTTCCCACTTGGAGCAATCACCAACCCAGAAAACATTTCCAGAGATGGCTGCAGATACATTTTTTGAATAAAAGGACATTTTCCATTGAATACCTACTAACCGCTACTCTTTCTGTAGCTCAAGTACATCAAGAGTTGCTTCTAAACAAGCTTTTTCGACCTTGATGCTCATTTCTTTCTCAGCGTAGGTTAATCTGGCTTTAGCAGCCTGTGCTTCTGCTTGAGCTTGTACTGCTGCCATACTTGCTCTGCTTGATGTAGCTGACCTTCTCGAAGCTCCTGCTGATGATCTAACAGTCAGCCTTCCTGAAGATTTTGAGGACTTTAAGGAGTGGGTGGAGAGTGATCTGGTCTCCTCACAATCCTGACCTTGAACCTTTGATGTCTCCATTGTGTTTGGCTGAGAAGGGCTGGTGTAGGAGAGTGTATGTCTGTCACTGGCTCTCTAGTCAATGTCCAACAGTTTGTTGACGTCCCTCGCCGAGTGCTATAATTTCACTGTACTGCTACACCCAGTGTGACTCCTGTCCTATACTGGGATTCACAGCCAGCTAAACTCTTTCTGACATCACGCCCTCCAAGGAACAGGCAAAGTTGTAGTTGGACAGGATTTAATGCCAAAAACTGTGAAACTGAAAGTACAGAAAGCATCAATTAACAACGATACAAAATAGGATCTAGTATTTACAGATCTAGGGCAGAGCAGAGTCCGATCTCATCTCGATCGTTGTATTAACAAAATTAAACAGATCGTGTAAAATACTATGAAACAGTTTGCACTATAACAATGATAAATAATAGTTCACAAACACATACAAAAACATACAGTTGGAGGAAAAGTTAGCATTTGTAGGCTAAAAACGTTTCTCTAGGTATGTAGCAGAAGAAGAACAACTTCCAGTTACTTCACGTCCTGTAACTAGGTATTGGGAAAAACACATAAATAAACGAACTGTGCCCTTTACAGGCCTGAAAATGATACTGCAAATGCATAAAAACAGTTCCAACACAGTGATGTTGGACAGAAAAAGGATTTTGGATACGATCAAGCTTTTGATGATGTTAAATCTTGTTTTTTAATTAGTATTTTTGTTTCCCTTTTTTTCACCTCCTTTAATTTCACACAGTTTAGTCACACAGTTTCTTTCACCAAAGTCTCTGTAACAGAAAGTTGCTCAGATCAGGATGGCTCTGTCTCCCAGTAGGTCGAGGTCAAGCAAAGATATCGAGTATTTGTTTCAGACTCCACAAGTTATATTTTAGCATCTCTTTCAAAGGTATTCAACGTGATAAAAGTCATCTTAGGTAATCATAGTTTGATGGCTCGATAATAAAATGAAGCAGTCTTTGTGTTCTTAAAACATCACGATAAAACACTTTTCTTTCAGGACACATCTTCAGAATGGAGATGGCTCTATATTGTGTGAACTTGTATTGATAGAGTTTTATTCTCCTCGGCCAAACTTCAATAAATGTGTCCCGACATTCAGATCTCCTCAAACTTCTTCCATCACAAGTGGACCAGCTCTCCAGGTTTCCATCACAGACTGACTGTGGATGTGCACATTTTGTTCATGTCTGTTTTTCTTACGGCTGTGTGAATGTGTTTTTCACCATATTCACTGCAGCACTGCGGTCAAACAGCCGCCTCTGTATTTAAAGTGCGCATTTACTCTGAAGTTTATGGTGAAAGCAAAGAAACATCTGGACAGCTTTTGGAAATCACTTCCGGTTCCCTGACAACCAACACCTCATTTCAAAATAAAGCATCTCTCTTTCTATCTGTGTGTGTTGTCTTGCAGTCCCTTGCAGATAGTAACTAGAAGCATTTTCTTTAAAAAGTGTAACTTTAAAGTGGAATAAAATCGATTTCTTCCATAAATAGTTCACCAAACTTGTACTGTTGGACTTACTTAGTACTTCATCAACTACATGCACAAATACTACCAACTACTTTTACTGTGTACTTTTACAATAATTCACTATCGAAATGCCTTACGGATAGCAATAAGAAGCATTTTCATCTAAATTTAAAGTGGAATAAAATCAATTTCTTCCATAAGTAGTTCACAAAACTTTTACTGTCGGACTTCCACTTGATCAATTTTATTCCACTTTAAAGTTAGAAAACGTAAAATGGCTCTTATTGATATCTGTAAGGGACTTTGACAGTGAATTACTCCAGAAGTACACAGTAAAAGTACTTCATACTATTTGTGCAAGTAGTTCATGAAATGCTTAGTCCAACAGTACAAGTTTTATAAACTACTTCTGGAAGAAACTGATTTTAGTCCACTTTAAAGTTAGATGAAAATGGCTCTTATTGTTATCTGTAAGGGACTTTGGCATTGAATTACTGTAAAACTACACAGTAAAAGTGTTTCTCATTATTTGTGCTCAGTACTCAGTCCAGCAGTAAGTTTGGTGATCTACTTATGGAAGAAACTTATTATTTTATTGCTCTTTAAAGTTAGACGAAAAATGCTTCTTAATTACTATCTGCAAGGGACTTCAAGACAACACACACTACACAGAGAGAAGAGAAGCTTTATTTTGAAATCCGGAAGTAGTCGTTGGTGGCGTTAGCGGTATCTATAAAATGAACGAGGCTTTAATTAACATTGTCCGTGCGACATTTTCAGCTGATTCAATCTTCTTTTGGTTGACAAGCCGAGTTGCTGTTAAAAATTCCCTTAAATCTGCCTCATATCTGTGACTGCTTTTACCATAAACTCCAGAGTAAATGCGCACTTTAAATACAGAGGCGTGCTTTTACCGCAGTGCTGCAGCTTTACCGTCACTAAATGTGAGCGTTTGTTTCCTCATTTGTGATTTGTAAAATGAGATCTGTGAACCTGCAGTGAAGCATCTGAGAAAGTGTCACCATAATGGAGCTGTAAACACAGGCTGAGGAAACACACATGAAAGAAATGAGGCTGGACTGAAGCATCATCAGATCAGAGGGAAGAAGCTCATCTTACCGTGCACAAGGATCACAAACAGCACAAACATCTTCATCTTCATCTGGAAAAACTACAACAACCTCAAAGTCCTCTTTAATCTGCTTCTCACTAAACTAACACTCGAAAAAGCTTCAGGACATCAGTTCACTGCCAGCTGTTTACTTTCGATTTGAATTTAACCCTTCTGTTGTGTTGCTGAACAAAACAATTGTCTCATATTCATTTTTTCAACATCACTCCATAAAACTAAAAAAATAAAAATGTAAAATAAAAATTTAAAACAAATCAATGCCATGTAAAACGATTGTATTTTATATGTGGGTCTTTCCAGTGTACATTAAAAAAAGTTTTAACATGCATTTTTTTTATGAAAAACGACTGAATTATCCTCATTGAACCATGATCTGTGAGAGGTAAAGAAAACCATTGAACTAAATATTGATTGAAATGGTTAGTATTGGCTAATATAAACAATCTTTATAGGGATTTTTTGTTCTTTGTCACTTTTAGATAATTAAACATCATTGCTGTTCCTGAGAAACGAACATAACAGGAGGGTTAAGGTTTTTTATGACGTTTATGAAGTTGGCTTCCGATTGGACAGTAACAAGTAAAGTCACAAGTCAACCCCGGTCAAAGTTTTTACTCCAAAATCAGAAATGTTGGAGCACCGCAGCTGTTCAGGTGACATTAATCTCATGTTACACCACGTGTCCTCTAACATTGTTTGATATTTTCTGTTGACTTTAACGGACAGACTGATGCTAAAATACATTGTGAGTGAACACACAGCCTGTTCATGCCTATACAACACATGAGGCAGAGTCTGACTGTGTGTGTGTTGCATATGTATTTCTTACACTTGCATGTTTGCTGGGTCACCTCCACAGATATTTACTTTCCTTTTCCAGCAGCATACCTACTTACTTCAGGCTCTGCAGATGATGGCTCTGAGGTTGGGCCGATGGAGCGTCCTCCTCCTGAATCCTGCAGAAGCTTCAACAACAGCTGAGGTGGGAGCTCTGGCTTGTTTTTCTGCAGCGTTCCTGCCTTTGTCAGCTTCCTCTTTAGGAGCTCCTGTCCCAGCTTGTGCTGAGTGAAAAGTTATTGCATGTGATGTTGTGTGCACTGAGTCCCTGTGTCATTTCTTGGTTGTGTCCTCGTCACATCGGCAGCCATGCGGGGTGGCTCGTTCTTTGGCCGAGAAGACCGTTGAACTTCACTGTTTCTAACGTCCATATATTTTGTTCCAAACACACAAAGAGAAGTGATTGTTCTGTTCAAACTGCAGCTCTGTAAGTACTTACTGATTTAATTAACATCAGAATATTTGTCCATTTGTCATCTCCAGATTTTTTTGATTGTCGTCTTTGATACAAATGCAAAAAGAATATTTGTGTTAACTTTCAGGCACCAGAGAGAAATCAGATGAGTGAATTTTCTAATAAATCTTTATAGAATAAGAAGAGATTAATAAAATGGTTTTTGTGTTATTTTTCCACACACAAGAGTCAAAACAACTTCTCTCATATCAATAAGGATTCATTTCCAGTGTGTACACATTACAAACAGCACATTAGAAAGGCAGAGCTTTGTACCAACATTTATATACAAATAAATATTTCACATCACAGGATAGATTTGTGGCTCTTAAAACAGATGTTGGAGGTAGAAAGTCGAGGAGTCTGTCTCTGGGTTTTATGTCTGAGGTCTTCATCCAACTCTCTGAGGAATCGTTCTGATAGAAGAGGAAGAGTCCTGTGAGTCCTGAAGGTTTCTCTTCTGAGGAACACACAGAGATGTTTCCTTTTTTATCAGCAGATTTCTTAAAACAAAAACTGAACGACAAAGCAGAGTCCGACACAGAGTCAGTAAAGCTGCTGACAGTCCAACATAGAGGCCGATCCTTCGACTCCTGGTTGTGGACTCTCTGGTTGTGGACTCTCTGGTTGTGGACTCTCTGGTTGTGGACTCTCTTGGTCTCTCTGGTTGTGGACTCTCTTGGTCTCTCTGGTTGTGGACTCTCTGGTTGAGGACTCTCTGTTGGTCTCTGAGGTTCAGGTTTATCAGCAGCTGCTGTAAAGGACATAAATCATCATTATTTACTTGACTGGAGCTCTGATGTGCAAATTAAAGAGGTGAAGTGTGACACACACAAAATATATGCTCACATTATTTTTTTATACATTATTATTTTGTGTTTATTTTTATTTCAGAAGAGTTGTTACTCAAGAGAAATGTTGAAACATGAACTAAAATTGACTATTTCTGCCTCTTTCTGAGTCTATGAATCTTATTTATAATGAACTGAGGTTTTCACTCATACCAGCAGGAGGCAGTGTGGCACTAAGCTGGACTGTGAAACTCTTATTTGCTTCCTCATTCTGCAGAACAAAGCTGCACTGAAGAGAAGCAATTGTCTCATTCTTTCACTTGTTTTTACAAAAAGTCTTATCTGTTTATGGGCTCTCAGTCTGAAACCTGTAACACTGAGCTCTAGATAATTATGACGGACAGTTTGAGCAGCTCTGTGGATGGAAATGTTGCTCGGTCCACCACTTTGGTCCAGATGTGTTTGGATCAGAGTCGAGTGTTAAGAGCTGCATTTACAATACAACAAATCATAACAATTCAACACTTTTACAATTTCTCTTTTTCTTTCTGTCTTCCTTTCGTCTGTCCCTCTTAAATTTTGTCTGTATGCAGAGTGGCAAAGTTTAGCCCTTAAAAAACTGACACTTCATTGGCCGAGTAGCATCACATGGGATGAATTAACTCAAATGTAATTTGTGTGTGCATTTCCTGATGTGCTCAATCAATACCGTGAAGACTAGAAAAGCTCACCTGTTAAAATAGAAGTGTCCTGTCAAATTTAAAATCCCCTTATAATTTATTGATAATTAGTCCGGGTCCATATTGGACGCTTGGGTCTGGACGTAGAGGAAACTAACAGCCAGACCTCCTCCTCTCTTCTTACTGTTTTTCTCTGTTTGTTCGTACTCGTGTGAAGCCGGCTGCTTCAAACAGTCTGCTGGATTCACATTCAGACGTCTGGCTGTGTTAGTTTCCTCTGACTGCTGTAATCCTGCATGTTACTGTGAAGGAAGGTGTTTGCACTCTTGACACTGAACTGATGGCAGTACTATCTCACACGCCGCTGTTGTTACCGTTTACATCCATTCAGTCATTACAGGACTTCAAACGCAGCATCCCAGCACACTCATGATGACCAGAGGACATGTCGAGTCAGGACTTCCTCTCTCCTGTCCTCAACAACTTCAAACGGGATGTAAAATGTGCAACGAGAGAGAATAAAATCCTGGAACTCTTGTTTGTCAGTATGAAAGGGACACACACCTCCTCACTCTTACACTCACTGTAACTCTCAACACACTGCACCCCCAACGCCGACCCTTACCACCACCCAGTGTTACATTTGAGAGCAGAACAGGACCCGATTACAGACAGGACCAGACTGAGCTGATGTGGATCAAAATGCACTTTAATGTGGCTGACTGGCAGGCAGGTACAGGACAGGTGGATCACAGGAAACAAACATGAACAGAGTCCAAAGAAACACTGACGAACTGACAGAGGAGTCTTGGATCTGGACTGGTGTATGAGTGAGTGAGTGACAGGGAAACCTTCGTTAACAGGGACCAAACCAAGAGATGAGGCTGCAACATCTGTCAAAATGTGAAAAAAAACAGGACAAAAACAGCAACATACTGATGAATAAAGATCAGCACTGATCAAAAGTAAGTTGAGTCAGAGTCTGATTGCACCAATCATCAAAGATTGATCAACAAACCGATCAAACTGATTGTTCAGCCTGTCAGAGGAGGTGGATCAGTGGAGCTTCTTCTGTCCCTGATTCTCTCTGCAGAGGAGACAGAGGACAGTCAGACAGAGACAACAAACCAACCAGAGACAAACACAAAGACCTCTGACCTCTGACCTTTATCTTCATACTGACCTTTGACTTTGAGCTCCACTGTTTTCCATCTCAGGATTTTTCCCTCCTTGTAGATGAAGCAGCTGTATTATTCCTGTGTCTCTGTCTGTTGGGTATTTCAGGATCAGACTGAGGTCTCCAGTTTGTAGCAGGTCTTCCTTCATCTCTGTTCGGTCTCTGTAAAGACTGAACTGTTCTTCAGGTCGGTCAGAGCCGTTCTGATAAACATGAACCTTCCTGTTGTTTCTCTCCGTCCACTCCACTCTGACCTCTTCAGGCAGGTGAATTAGGGTTTTGCAGGGCAGATGGAAAGACTCCACCCCTGGATCCACCTCTACCTGATAGACTGAGAGGAGAGACAGTGTTGTCTTTGGTGTCTATAAAATCAACGGCACAAGCTGACTGTTTCAAGAAGTTTCATTGAAGAACCTGGAATGAAATCTGTTATTGAGTGTTGTTGAAACACAGCTACTGTTACCTCAATTACCTCTGACATGTTTCTACTGTTCTTTTATAATCCCATCCTTCTCTGACTACAACTCAATATTCAGTTTGTTTCAGACCTGGAACCACCAGGAGACCTGAGGTTCATCTGACATCTGTCTCATCTCTGACAGAAACCAGTGGAAACTAGTTTGTGACTGAAGAAATATTTTATTGTTCATTACATTTGGAGCAGTTCATTTCTGGAAGAAGTGAGTGACAGTCTGCCAGAGCAGTAAAGATGATAACCACTGGCATGATGGGTAATGTAGTTGGAGTGACTCACCTGACATGAAATAGAGCCGATAACGTATCAAAAGAGCTCCAACAACAAAACCATTAACAAGGAGAAACGGAAAGACCACAAGAATCTCAGCCCAGGAAAGAAATCCTCCTGTGAGAAAACAAAACAAAACATGAAGGACATGACCTCTGACCTGTATCTACAGTTCGCTTATAATCACAGACCCATCCTACCATTGGCATGCTGGGTAATGTAGTAGAAGTGACATACCTGTCATGAAATACTGCCGATAACGTATCAAAAAACTGCCAGCAACAAGACCAAGAGTGAAGAGAGCCAGGGGTAACATGAACATTTGTGCCAGAGAAGGAAATTGCTCTGTGGTGTCTGTGAGGAAAAAACAACAAACGTACAGCTCATGATGTCTGATCCCTGACCTGTATCTACTGTTCTCTTATAGTCTCAGACCTCACTGTCCCATCATCTCTTACTACACTGAGTATTCAGACAGAAGTAAATCAGACAGATTGTTTGAGACCTGGAACCACCAGGAGACCTTAGCTCATCTGACATCTGTCTCATCTCTGACAGAAACCAGTGGAAACTAGTTTGTGACTGAAGAAATATTTTATTGTTCATTACATTTGGAGCAGTTACCAAAGAACGAGTCAGAAACAACTCAGGAATGAATGGTGTGAATGAATCAGAAAGATGGAGCTCCTGAATAACTCTGAATGAGACTTTATAGTAGATCATGTTCAGTTTAATTGTTAGTTATAGATATCTGTCAACCTACTTATTGACCATTTAGTTAATGAATCTGAATCAGCTGCTGACTGAC
The DNA here is from genome assembly GCA_023238725.1 of Scortum barcoo. Classification (NCBI taxonomy): domain Eukaryota; kingdom Metazoa; phylum Chordata; class Actinopteri; order Centrarchiformes; family Terapontidae; genus Scortum; species Scortum barcoo. The sequence goes on from CM041532.1 coordinate 5,621,670, forward strand.
ACTAAACTAGTATCCAAACATTGTTTTTTAATTGTTTACAGATTAGTTTCTTTTCTTGTTTCTTTTTGAGTAAAATAAATCTTCATTGTTTCATTGACATGAAGCTGCTGAGATTTTACTGAAAATCCACAAAAAGTTCCTCAAAAGAAACCAGAGATAGTGACAGAAAGTGATCACTGACTTCTATACAGTCCTCCATTGAGAGCCATCAGGAGCTGGTTATTGGTGATTGGTAAATTCTCTGATTGTTCCTGATTGGTTCCTCACTCGTTCTTTGATAACTAAAGCATCCTGTAATGTGCTGCAGAAATGATGAAGAACAGAAAAGCTCTCTGCATCTGTTGTTTTTTAACTTCAACTGTTTTAATTTCTGGAAGAAGTGATTGACAGGCTGCCTCCATAGAAAAGATGATAACCACTGGCATGATGGGTAATGTGGTAGGAGTGACTTACTTGACATGAAAGAGTGCTGATCATGTATCAAACAATGAACAGCACGAAGACTAAGGAAAAGGTGACCCGGGAGAAGCAATAGAATCATGGAGACCATGAGAACCACACCATTTATTCGCTGGGAAACAGATTCTGTGGGAACAACAACAAATATAAAGAACATGACCTCTGACCTGTATCTACTGTTCTCTTATACTTTCAGACCTCACTGTCCCATCATCTCTTACTACACTGAGTATTTAGACAGAAATAAATCAGACAGCTTGTTTCAGACCTGAAACCACCAGGAGACCTGAGCTCCCCTGACATCTGTCTCACTTCATCAGTTTCAAACTGACAAAAAGAATAAATACATATAGTTTTATAAATCACAATCAACTTGAAATATGGCGCACCTTTTACAGGTGTCATGTCACGCCCATAATAGCCTATAAATAGAAACGCCCATAATTAATATTCATTCTACCTGACTGCATGATGATGACCATGAGGACACTGACAGAAAGGATAAAATAAGAAAATTCACGTAGTGTGACATAGAAGAACTTAGTTTAGAACGTTTGCATTTGAAATGTCAAAAAGGCCTCAGAGTGGCAGCATGTGGCGGACGCTGTTCATGCTGCTGCCTCTGAAGATTGGCTGGAATAAAGAAGAAGCAGTCTGACATTAAAGTGGACAAGTGGGGGTCAGAGGACAGCGGAGCTCAACCCCCCCGATAAAAAGGTGGCAGGGATTACTGGGGAGTCCCTCTGAAATGGAGCAGTGACACAGACGCACAGCTGACTCAGGAAGCTCATGTGATTTGCAACCCATTGTTTAAAATGAGGAAATCAAATGCATTCAAGTTCTTTACACTTATGCAAAAAACAAACAAACAAACAAAAAAAAACAATCATAATCACTCATAAAAACAGTTTTAGTCGCTGAGTGTTCAGTGGGGTTTTTGGTGCTGCAGCAGCTGAGCGTCCTCACTGATGCAAAGGGACACAATCGACTCCATCAACGAAGTTACCCAGGAATTTAAGGAAAATTAAAAATGTGTTGCATGACATGAGCTGATAACAATATATGAAAATATGCACTCGGATCTGCCCAAACTGAAGCATCGAAAACAGCATCTGTGTAATCTGTCCCACTGTTCTCCTGATTTCAGATGATGTAGTTCTATGAGTGACCAGGGTTTTTCTTTAAATCTTTTGTATGAATAAGTAGGGAGCCACACTGAAAAGTAAAACTTTGTTTCCAATGTTGTTTATTTGTTTGTATTGGAAATCTTTGTTTATTTTAAGTCCGACCCAAATTTAATTTCCAAATCAATTTAATACTCTCTCTAATTCTATGAGTAGTCAAGAAATGTCTTGTGAAAGTCTTGTGTTGTTTAAATTACACTGGACCACATTATGTTGGAGAGTTGATCTTTACTCATGAATGAGTGAGGATGAAGGAGGTTTTCTGACTTCTGGAACAAACCTGGAGGTTTCTAATCAGCTCTCTGCACGTGGTGTTTTTAACTCTCACCTGTTTTAGTGTCTGGAAGGAGTGAGAGACTGCCAGAACAGTTAAGGTGATAACCATTGGCATGATGGGTAATGCAGTAGAGTGACATACCTGACCTGAAACCGTCCCGATCTTGTGTCAAATGACTGTCACCAAAAACATCAGGACCAAGAAAAGCCAGGAAAACCAGGAGAGCCAGGAAACACACAAGAGCTTTGGCCCAGGAAGGAAATCGTCCTGTGGGAACAACAAACATAAAGAACATGACCTCTGACCTGCATGTAAAGACTGACCTGTGACCTGTATCTACTGTTCTCTTATAGTCTCAGACCTCACTGTCCCATCATCTCTTACTACACTGAGTATCTAGACAGAAATAAATCAGACTGTTTGTTTCAGACCTGGAACCACCAGGAGACCTGAGCTCATCTGACATCTGTCTCACCTCATCAGTTTCAAACGGACAAGAAGCTTCTGAAATTTTACTGAGAATCTACAAAAAGTTCTTCAAGAGAAACCAGAGATAATGACAGAAAGTGATCATTGACTTCTACACAGTCCTCCATTGAGAGTAATCAGGAGCTGGTTATTGGTGTTTGGTTCATTCTCAGGTTGTTCCTGATTGGTTCCCCACTCGTGCTTTGATAACTAAAGTGTCCTATAATGTGCTGCAGACATGATGAAGAACAGAAAAGACAGATTGTGATGGAGCCTCCACAGTTGTTGTAGTTTTAGTATCTGGAAGAAGTGAGTGACAGTCTGCCAGAACAGTAAAGATGATTACCACTGGCATTTTGGGTAGTGTAGTAGAGGTGACATACCTGACATGAAATAGTACTGATAAGGTATCCCAACGCCAACATGAAGACACATAAGCAGGAGAAATGAAAGACACAGAGGAATGATGGAAAATTTGGCCCTGGAAAGAGATCGTCCTGTGGGAACAACAACAAACATAAAGAACATGACCTTTGACCCCTGACTTGTATGTACAGACTGACCTCTGACCTGTATCTACTGTTCTCTTATAGTCTCAGACCTCACTGTCCCATCATCTCTTACTACACTGAGTATTCAGACAGAAGGAAATCAGACAGTTTGTTTCAGACCTGGAACCACCAGGAGACTAGCAGCTAGTTGAGTATAAAGGGGAATATTTTCCTCTCTAGTATCACAACCTTTTGGTTGTTTTTGTTTATCATTAAACTTTTTTTTGTGTGTATTGGCACACTGTGATATCTTGTACTATATTAGGTTCAAACTGCAACATCTTTTCATTAAATACATTTGAGATTTTTCCTTGATTTGGGTTGCGGCTTGTCTATAAGGAGTGATGGAGGGTCCCAAACCCAGACCAGTTGAGAACCACTGCTCTATAGTAGACCACGATCAGTTTAATTTTTAGTTATAGATATCTGTCAACCTACTTATTGACCATTTTGTTAATGAGTCTGAATCAGCTGCTGACTGACAATACATGAATAATTAATCATTCATTTTTAATTGTTTACAGATTACTTTCTGTTCTCATTTCCTCTCAAGTAAAATACATCATCATTGTTTCAAAATGAAAAGAAGCTTCTGAGATTTTACTGAGAATCTACAAAAAGTTCCTCAAGAGAAACCAGAGGTCAGCTGGTTATTGGTGATTGGTTCATTCTCAGGTTGTTCCTGATTGGTTCCTCACTCATGCTTTGATAACTAAAGCATCCTATAATGTGCTGCAGAAATGATGAAGAACAGAAAAGACAGATTGTGATGGAGCCTCCACAGTCGGCCATGTTTCACACACATCAGCACAGTCCATGAAGAGCTGTGTCTGCTCTGTTCTCAACAATCAAGTTTGTTTAAATGTTTCTCAGCAGCATTCGACCAGATGACTGAGCACAACTCAACAAAGAACATTTACTGTTAAAAACATTTTGCTTTTTAATAAAGTTATGTTGGAGAGTTGATCTTTACTCATGAATTTGTGAATTTGAAGGAGGATTTCTGACATCTGGAACAAACCCGAAGGTTTGTCATCTGTTATTTTAACTTTCTGTCAAGTTTTGTGTGAAGCAAAGTAGGACCTAAAATGCAGACAAGACAGAGGCTGAACAGATGTAGAGGAAGTCTTTATTTCTTACGGAAGATAGCAGGCGGGTACACGATGAGCAGGAACAAACATGGAAGATGACATTAACTAGCTGAAAAGAACAAAGGAAGGGACCAGTATATAAACTGTGGAGGATAAGGAAGTGGAAACAGGTTAAACAATTAGGGCGGAGCCGAACAATCAAAGAGGCGGGAAACCCACAAGGGCAGGAAGTAAAGTGACAGACAAGTGAGGAAGAGGAAAGAATACCAAAATAAAACAGGAAGTGAGCAAAACTAAAGCAGACAAATACAAGGAAAGGAGACAAGAAACAACCAACAGAACACAAGGGGACAAAGACAAACATGAGGACAAGGAACACGAGGAAGAAACACCAGGGAACAACAGGAGCATACAGCAGAACCAATAACACTCTCAACTGTTTTAGTGTCTGGAAGAAGTGAGTGACAGTCTGCCAGAACAGTTAAGATGATAATCAACGGCATGCTGGGTAATGTAGGAGCAGTTACGTACCTGATATGAGATCAAAAAAATAATGTATCAGAAGACCGCAAGCAACAAGACCGATAAACAGGACAACCAGGATAACAAGGAGAAACAGAAGAACCACCAGAATTTTGGCCCAGGAAGGAAATGGTTCTGTGGGAACAAACAAATATAAAGAACATGACCTTTGACCCCTGACTTGTATGTACAGACTGACCTGTATCTACTGTTCTCTTATAGTCTCAGACCTCACTGTCCCATCATCTCTTACTACACTGAGTATTCAGACAGAAGTAAATCAGACAGTTTGTTTCAGACCTGAAACCACCAGGAGACCTGAGCTCATCTGACATCTGTCTCATCTCTGACAGAAACCAGTGGAAACTAGTTTGTGAACTGAAGAAATATTTTATTGTTCATTACATTTGGAGCAGTTACCAAAGAACGAGTCAGAAACAACTCAGGAATGAATGATGTGAATTAATCAGAGCGATGGAGCTCCTGAATAACTCTGAATGAGACTCTATAGTAGATCATGATCAGTTTAATTGTTAATTATAGGTATCTGTCAATCCACTTATTGACCATTTAGTTAATGAGTCTGAATCAGCTGCTGACTGACAATACATGAATAATTAATCATTCTTTTTTAATTGTTTACAGATTAGTTTCTGTTCTCATTTCCTCTCAAGTAAAATACATCTTCACTGTTTCAAACTGAAAAGAAGCTGCTGAGATTTTACTGAGAATCTACAAAAAGTTCATCAAGAGAAACCAGAGATAATGACAGAAAGTGATCATTGACTTCTATACAGTCCTCCATTGAGAGTCATCAGGAGCTGGTTATTGGTGATTGGTTCATTCTCAGGTTGTTCCTGATGGGTTCCTCGCTCATGCTTTGATAACTAAAGTGTCCTGTAAATTGCTGCAGACATGATGAAGAACAGAAAAGACAGATTGTGATGGAGCCTCCACAGTTCGGCCATGTTTCACACACATCAGCACAGTCCATGAAGAGCTGTGTCTGCTCTGTTCTCAACAATCAAGTTTGTTTAAATGTTTCTCAGCAGCATTCGACCAGATGACTGAGCACAACTCAACAAAGAACATTTACTTTGACATTTTACTGTTTAATAAATTTATGTTGGAGAGTTGATCTTTACTTATGAATGAGTGAGTTTGAAGGAGGATTTCTGGCATCTGGAACAAACCTGGAGGTTTCTGGTCAGCTTGCTGCAACTTTTAACTCTCAACATTTACTCTGACGAAAATGTTACTGTTTAATATAAACATAGCACAAAAAGTAAGGAAATTTGTGTTGTTTATGGAAGAAGGTGAGCAGCAGTCTGCTAGAATAGTTAAGATGATAACCACTGGCATAATGGGTAATGTGGTAGAAGTGGCATACCTGTTATGAAACTGTGCCAATAACATATCAAAAGAGCTCCAGCAACAAGTCCAACAAACAGAAGAAGGAGCAGAACTTTGGCCCAGGAAGGAAATCGTTCTGTGGGAAAAAGAAACATAAAGAACATGACCTCTGACCCCTGACCTGTGACCTGTATCTATAGTAGGTTTTTGTATTTGTTGCTGACTTGTGATCTGCAGCTGTATGTCGTTCACTCTCCGTTGTCCTCCGAACACTCTGACAGTGCAGGTGTAGGTGCCGCTGTCAGAGAGGAGGAGCTTTGTCAGATTGAGGCTGAGGTCTCCAGTCTCCAGAGCGTCAGTCCTCATTGATGTTCGGCCGCTGTAAAGCTGGTTTTGGTATGTAAGATCATCACCTTCCCGGTGACGCTGGTGGACTGTTGGAGGATTGAGATCGTGGAGCGTCTCCAAACCACTGTGGGGTCGTCCAGGTTAAAAGTCTGATACTCACAGGGCAGCAGGACAAACTCCTCCCCCTCATACAGCTCCACAGCTGAGGCATGCTGGGAAACTGTGAGGTCACACAGACAGAGAGGTTCAGTAACAGCAGCCTTATTTCTTATTCTGATATGTCTTATTCCTCCTGGAGCCTCAGGATGACCCACAAATCAACCTGGTCCTGTTTGTGATTGGACGCTGCAGCTGATCAGGACATCATCAGTTCAGTTTAATACCAACAACACCTGACAGGTAAGAACCAACTCAGCTGTCATGTTACTCTCACTGTTTAGACTGACTTTGTTTTCTGTGAGCTACAGCACTGACCTCTGACCTGTATCTACAGTATATAGTGTAGTGTTAGGATTTGTTGCTGACCTTTGACCTGCAGCTGTACATCTTTCACTCTCCGTTGGCCTTGTGATGTTCTGACGGTGCAGGTGTAGGTGCCGCTGTCAGAGAGGAGGAGCTTTGTCAGAATGAGGCTGAGGTCTCCAGTCTCCAGAGCGTCAGTCCTCATTGATGTTCGGCCGCTGTAAAGCTGGTTTTGGTCTTTGAGTTCGTCACCTTTCCTGCAGACGCTGGTGGACTGTTGGAGGATTAAGATCGGAGCGTCTCCACACCACTGTGGGGTCGTCCAGGTTAAAAGTCTGATACTCACAGGGCAGCAGGACAAACTCCTCCCCCTCATACAGCTCCACAGCTGAGGCATGCTGGGAAACTGTGAGGTCACACAGACAGAGAGGTTCAGTAACAGCAGCCTTATTTCTTATTCTTATATGTCTTATTCCTCCTGGAGCCTCAGGTGACCCAGAAATCAACCTGGTCCTGTTTGTAATTGGACACTGCAGCTGATCAGCCTGCTTTGAAACCACATCAGTTTAATTCTGACAGCTGACAGATAAGAACCAACTCAGTGTTTTCACTCATCTTAAACCTTTCAAACATTAAACCTACTGAAGGTTCTCCTGGAGAAAAATAAGTTTCTGTGACTGTGTTTCTGTGGATTTTGTAGGTGTTGAAAATAGTCACTCCTGTATGGAGTAATATGCAGTTAAGATCATCACTGGCTTACGTATTTTATCAGTCTGTAAAGTTAGTTTAAGTCATTTTCTTACATATACATGTCTGGTAAAGTCAGGTTGGGTAGGGACACTTTCACTTTCACTCCTGCAGCAGCTGTACTGTTGTGATAAGAGCTGACAGAGCACCGTGTTGTTGGTCTCTGTCTGAAATACTCCATTTCTGAAATTGGATTAAATACTTTGACTTAATTTAATTTAAGTTAATTTCTCTTTCATTGCCCCAGCCCAACAAATTGACAAATTTGACAAAGTGTCACTGTTGTGTTTGTTTGTTGAGAGAAAGGTTTGCAACTCCTGAAGCATTTTTCTTGGTGACTTCAAATTTACAGCATGTGTGACTATTTTCTACAAATCAAGTGCTCTGTTGTGTTGCTGCAATAAAACCATCATATTTTCTTTTTCTTGGTAATATTCTATCTGAATCAGGATAATTAGTTTCAAGAAAATACCATAATGGAGCACTAAACACAGGCTGAGGAAATACACATGAAAGAAATGAGGTTGGACTGAAGCATCATCAGATCAGAGGGAAGAAGCTCATCTTACCGTGCACAAGGATCACAAACAGCACAAACATCTTCATCTACATCCTCTTCTGGAAAAAAGACCTTTTTAATCTGCTTCTCATCTTGAAAACAGCTTCAGGACATCAGTTCACCGACAATGAAAACTTTCCATCTCCTGATAATTACCTGATAATCACACTGAGAAAATTTTACTTTTTTTTCACAACACTGAAGTTGGCTTCCTGTTGGTTGGTAACAAGTAAAGTAACAAGTCAGTTTTCTCTCCAATATCAGAAATGTTGGAGTATTTCAGACAGAGACCAACAACACGGTGCTCCTGTCAGCTCTTATCACAACAGTACAGCTGCTGCAGGAGTGAAAGTGTCCCCACCCAAACATGATATATTCAGATGATTGACATGTTACTGACGGTGTTTCTGTCACTAGGAGTCACTCAAACTTGGTTTTCTCAATGTGTCTTCATTACCTTCATGTTAAAAGTAATTTCTGCACCGCAGCTGTTGAGGTGACATTAATCTAATGTTACACCATGTGTCCCTCTAATGTTGTTTTATATTTTCTGTTGACTTTTACAGACATGTATGAGTGAGAAAATACAAGATACTAAAATACATGAGCCAGTGATGATCTTAACTGCATATTACTCCAGTAATGAAATAAATCCATATGTACATTTTAAAGTATTGTCATGTTCTTTATATTTGTTGTTGTTCCCACAGAACGATTTCCTTCCTGGGCCAAAGCTCTTGTGGTTCTCCTGGTTCTCCTGGTTGTTGTTCTTGTTGCTGGAGCTCTTTTGAGATGTTTTCGGCACTATTTAATGTCAGGTATGTCACTACATTACCCATCATGCCAGTGGTTATCATCTTTACTGTTGTTTTTCCTTAACTGCTGAGACAGACTGACAAGCAGATTGTGAGCATTTTATGTGACCACAATGAGGAGCTGAAAACACAGCATATGGCATGAATTTACACATTAAAACCACAACCTTTGTATCCACAAAGAAAGGTGAATTACTCGCTGTACCACCATGAAGACAGGCTTTTCACACACCTTCTTACAACTTGGCAATGATATCACAGGTTCAAAACTGGATTTTGTTTTTCAGGGATCCAAGTTGCTGCACTCGCTGCTCTGCTAATGTAACGTCTCGTCCTGTCCTCTTAGTTTTGTCTTGTCATCATATTCATGTTTAATGTTGGCATGTTTAATGTTGGCAACTTCACTTCCTGTTTTATTTTGTAGTGCTTGTCTTCATCCCATTAAATCCACATTTTCTTATCTCATAGCTCTTCTCTGTAATGTTAGGGTTTCATTTCATTTACTGTACCACTAAAATCAGCCATCTCCATCACTATAGGCCTCTGCATAAAACGCTTGTCATTTCATTAGTTAAAAGAGTGTGTGTGTGTGTGTGAGAGAGTGTGTTTGTGTGTGTGTGTTTGCTGTTTCATGTGCCTTTGAAGTAGACAGATTGACCTCAGCTTGACCTTATTGTAGAGCTTGTAATGTCTGATAAAGGTACTTAAAGCCATACATGAACTCTTTCAAGTAAATTAAAAACATGGCTCCTTCTCTTACTGCACTTCAAAGTCTCACTGTGGAGAAAACAAAACGTTAGTGAGTTTCTGCTGTTGGCTGGAGTCTTGTCACAAACTGTGTGTAGCTTGGCTGTCTGCTCAGTTCCTTAAGTGGAAAGGAGAAAACAGTTTGATCAACAGTGTACTGTGACAATTTAATACTATGGACACAGAAAATACTAGTTTCTCATTGGCTGTCAGGTCATTAAACTGAATAAGGACACATTAAACATACCAGCAGGTAACCATGGCAACAACTTTGATTTCAAACAAAGTGTAAAGTTGATAATGATTCAAACTTCATCCTCTTCAGTAAGTGTCCATGGTGTAAGTGTCAGAGAGACACAACTGACAATCAAAAACAGCAGACTTTATGTTGACCTTTATTTTGAAAGGACTACTCATCAAACTATCAGTTATCAGACTGATCTGAAATCTGCCTAATTTTTGTAATAAGTAAAGCTAATCTGAGAAATGTCCTTTTCGGTTTTGCTCCTTTTCATTTCACTTGTGAGGACACCAGAGTGTGGCGACATCTAGTGGCCAAATCTGACACAATCTGCTTTAACCCTGAGGTTCATATTTAAGGGTCTTTAGAGACTCAGGACCACATTAAACGTCTCATTCACTCATTTTCTTTACAGACAGACACACAGTCTCTGCTCAGGTCTGTTCACTTCCTCAAACTATACATATCCTTTGTGTGGTCTCCATGTTTTTGTTACTCAGCCAATGTTTCTCACCACATTATTGGGTTTTTAACTCAATACAGCCGGTAAGAATTAATGTAAAATACTGAACAGATGTTTGCTTTATCCCAAGTACAAGCAATATAGACAGTATAAATGATAAATATGTCATTTACCTCTGTTAGATCACATTTATGAATAAAGACACCAAACGTTTCTTGTGATTAAGTGTAATAAAAGAGAGAAATCTATTATAATTAATATATGGATTGAAAAAAGCATATTTAACTTGAACAAATATAAAGGAAACAAGGTTTTTCATCACTTTTGATCCTTATTTCTTCAGACTTAAATAAAAATTGAACGCACACATCAGCCCCATTCAACACACAGCCTGTTCATGCCTATACAACACATGAGGCAGAGTCTGACTGTGTGTGTGTTGCATATGTATTTCTTACACTTGCATGTTTGCTGGGTCACCTCCACAGATATTTACTTTCCTTTTACAGCAGCATACCTACTTACTTCAGGCTCTGCAGATGATGGCTCTGTGGTTGGGCCGATGGTGACGGGCTGGTTTTGGAGAGATTGTCGATCTCATCCTCTTCTTCAAACTCACTGTCAGACTCTGAATTGGCAGAAATGTGATCCTCATGTTCTCACAACTCTTCCTTTTCAACATCTTCCACAGCTTCTCTCTCCTCCAGAATCATTCGTAATGCCCTCTGGGCAGAAAGTCTTTTTTCCATCTTGATCAATGGTGATAAAGAGCCACACGGGCAAAGCTGTTTCTTTGTTGTGTCCCGCCCCCAGTTTGCAGCTGGGACAGAGTGTGAGAAAATAAAGAGGCTCCCGCAAGACAGAAGGTAAAATGTGCGAGAAATCAGGGAGCAGACAGGTGTCGATGATTGAAATGAGACGATGTTGTAACATAGTGTGGGAATCAAAGGAGCAGGAAGACAAAACACACACACACACAGAAAAACACACATACAGAACACACACACACACACACAAAACACACACACACACACAGAAACAAACACACACACACACACACACACACACACACACACACACACACACACACACACACACACACACACACACACACACACACACACAGAAAACACACTACACACACACACACACACACTGACAGCAGGTCGGAGGAGGACAGAGTCAAAGTTACAGCACCAACAATTCCCACTTTTATTACGTGCAGGTCCAGTGGAGCTGGACACCACATATGTCTTTATAAATGTGTAGGGGGGTGAACAGTGTGCAGTCACTGAAAATGTGTTTTAACATGACAGAAACATGAATCAAAAAATAAAATGTCTGTTCACAGGTTAAGTGTCTTTATGTTTTCAAATGAACATTTTGAACGCAGAAACTGTGAAGATACTGTGATGTAATTATGTCATTAAAGCAGACAAATGTTAAATTAATGTGGTAAATGTGGGAAAGTTTCTGTCAAACTCCATCAGAGGAGTCGAGCATTTCCCATGATGCATCTGAAAACTGCATTTTGTTCCAGACACACAAAGAGAAGTGATTGTTCTGTTCAAACTGCAGCTCTGTAAGTACTTACTGATTTAATTAACATCAAAATATTTGTCCTTTTCTCATTTTCAGTTTTTTTATAACAACACTGAACATTTTTGTTGGTTGATTGTCGTCTTTGATACAAATGCAACAAGAATATTTGTGTTAACTTTCAGGCACCAGAGTGAAATCAGATGAGGACATTTTCCAATAAATTTTTATAGAATAAGGAGAAATTAATTAAATGTTTTTTGTGTGTTATTTTCTAGAAACTCTTTCAAGACAAACATAAAAACATCTCTTGTGTATTTCCATCTTCTCCTCATGACTGCAGCCTGTAGTGTAGAGTGTCAATAATTTTATTATCTTTGATGTTGATGAACTCTTTTAATTCTCTACAACTTCTGGAAGTCTGAGAATAAAAGATTTCCACTCAGAGTCAGAACAACTTCTCTCATATCAATAAGGATTTCATTTCCAGTGTGTACACATTACAAACAGCACATTAGAAAGGCAGAGCTTTGTACCAACATTTATGTACAAATAAATATTTCACATCACAGGTAGATTTGTGGCTCTTAAAACAGATGTTGGAGGTAGAGAGTCGAGGAGTCTGTCTCTGGGTTTTATGTCAGAGGTCTTCATCCAACTCTCTGAGGAATCGTTCTGATAGAGAGGCAGAGTCCTGTGAGTCCTGAAGGTTTCTCTTCTGAGGAACACACAGAGATGTTTCCTTTTTTATCAGCAGATTTCTTAAAACAAAAACTGACGACAAAGCAGAGTCCGACACAGAGTCAGTATAGCTGCTGAGAGTAAAACATAGAGGCCGATCCTTCTCCGACTCTCTGGTTGTGGACTCTCTGGTTGTGGACTCTCTGTTGGTTTCTGAGGTTCAGGTTTATCAGCAGCTGTTGTAAAGGACATAAATCATCATGATTTACTTGACTGGAGCTCTGATGTGCAAATTAAAGAGGTTAAGTTTTACTGCTGAGCTTTAGATAAGTCCCACTGAACCTTTTATTTTTATTCTCACATTCTCCAGGTTTCCTTTTTCTTCCTGATGTAATCAAGCTGTAATATTCTGAGTACTGAGTTAATGACAGAAAGCACTTCTTCCTTTGTTGTTTATACCTTGTCAGTTTAACCACACGTTTGCATGTGACCAGCGTGATGAGAAATATTGCCAATATTGTCCCAATGCTCATGCTGTCATTGACTGGAGGAAATGTTAAGTTAGTTATTGTAATATTTCTTATGTTTAAGTGACAGTAGTACAGTTTGTTGTTGTGAAAGAAGTTTCCTCTCTTTGTCTTCATTCCTGTGTCCTGACCGATGCACCATCTTGTTTATCTTCACTCTTAATATCTTCGTTCTACACTCATCCATGCAATAAGCAGCATTTATATTTATCCTATTTATTATATATATTCTGTTCTGTACATATTCTGTTTATAGTATTTCTATTCTTACTGTACATATTCTATTTTTATCATATTTTTGTATATTTCTTTTGTGTTCTCTGTATCAGAGCAACTGGAACACCAAATTTCCCTCTGGGATAAATAAAGTATTCTCATTCTGATTGTTTACTGTCAAATCCTGAAAGAGCTAGCCCGGCCTACATATCCTCACAAACATTGGTTCTTGGAGCCTAATGACAGTATACACCAGATGATGGGATGTACCCTGATGTGAGGCCTCAACGACTAACACGTCAACCTGTCAGAATTTAAGACTTTGAAGTAGGGCCTACCATCTCCTGCCAAGACGGGAGGGTGTTTCTTCCACAGGAGGGTCCAGCCAGATGACCCTTCCAGCTTCAACATGTTGCACACACACACCTCCACAAGCCAGTGCTGTAGCCTTGAGGAGCTACCCCAGTACAACCGAACCTAAGGTTAAGGAGGAGGAGGAGGTCTGATCCTCCACCGTGGCTTAAACCTGATAAAGACCTGCACAAAGCCTTCCAAAGAGTTGGATGGTAGCTAACCCTACTACACCCTTGAAGACTCTGCATATCCACCCTGTAATCCTCCACCTCAATACAATGGTACCATCAGCCTCCAGATGCTGCTCCTGGAAAGGGGATCTCATCCTACCCCCCTGCTCGACCTTCTCAGCCACACCTATGTTTAACAGTGTCTGGCCAATCCTACCATCCTTTGGCAGCCACTGAGATGGTGCCTGGTACACTGCCACCTCTTCACCTGACGCAGCATGCTGTATCTGAACAAGTGTATAGAAGTTTATTCACCAAAACCTTTACGTTTTGTAACCCCTTTTTGTTCTATGAGATTACAATAGTAATAGATTACAGTTCACAGTTACCAGGATTCTAGGAGGTCACTCATGGAGCCCAGGAGGGAACATCAACATTGACCACACCCACACGAAATTTATTTAGCAAAAGATATATTCTTGGTCATCAATAACAAAAATATGACAACAAGCCATCAATATCATTCATTGTACAAGGAAAATAATAAAGAGCGCACGAAAAAAAAAAAAAAAAAAGTGTCCTCTGTTGTTATGTTTAGTCTGTTGTGTTTTTTTCCTTTATTATGAGCTCCGTTTTTATTTCGTTGGGGCCCTTTAATCTGTGTGAATTTTAATGTCCTACCACACCGCAGATAAGGAAGGTAAGTTGTCCTTTATTCATCAGCTCTGGCTCGCCAACCGGTTCACGGGATCCTCTCCTCCAGCAGGTGTTCAGGAAGCCGCCTTGTGGCTATCTGCTGCTGGTCTCCTCGTCTCTCTGAAGTCAACTACTGGTTGTTGATGTCCGCTTCCAACATCAACTCCACAGAATCATATCCAACTAAAAAACCTGACCTATGGAACAGGCCACATTCATTAGTTTCAATAAAATTAAATTGTACAGGCCATAAACTCTCTGTTAAAATAGATAACATAAATATGACCTACATAAACTCAAATTATCTTACAATAAAAAAATAGTAGTTCTCATCTCTCTTAATAGGACTCACTTTACCAGTGTAACATAACTAAAAATTCTCCCAAAGACCTTAAATAACAATCACACACACATACAGACTGAATGACGGACTTATGCTTTCTCTTTTTCTTTCCTCTCCACAGCTTATGAAGCCTGGGCTACAGTTAGCAAAGGTTCGTATAGCCTCGGAGAACCTGCTCCCCTCTAAGGCTACAGAACCTTTGATGTATGGAGAACGTGTGGACCACTTAAAACTGGAGGAAGCTGAAGCGTGTCTCTAAACAGCAAAGAGACGAGCAGCTAAGATAAGTGATTAGACTCAGCTGACCTCTGACAGTTGTTAAACATGTTTAACTAATCCTGTTCATTTCAGGTTATAATTTACCTCATGTTCTCAACTGATGATTTAATACAAACCGTTGATATGTCTTAATTTTTACTCAAAGAAACTCGTCACCTTTGAGCTTCCTCCTGCAGATTCGTTCATAAATACCAGTTGTTTGGTTGGACTGCACAGTTCTGTTTTTTAATAATTTAAAGTGATATATTGATTGAATATGTGCATAATTTAAACTTATATATTATAATTAATATTTGGAAATGATTTCTAGTGTTTCTGCAGCTTCTTATTCTATTCTAGTTGTGTGCTCGTGTCCTCTGTCTGCTGTCCCTGTAAAAGAATCATCATCATCAGAATTATGAAGATTTTATCAGCTATTTCAGTGTTGATTATTTTACTGTACTCTCGCTGTGGACAAGAGCAGCGTGGACAAGATTCAACGTCTGTATCTGTACAAGTATTCAAACAAATGTAATGGAGTAAAAAGTATAACACTACTATCTTACTGGAACCAATATTAAAGTACTATAAAGTACTAATACTCAAGTAAACATACCTGCATACATATATAATATTGAGTAAATGTACTCAGTTACTTTGCACCACAATAACACTTGATGTTAGCTACTTTTGACAGCTGGAAAGTAACTAAGTACATTTACTTTAGTACCATTATTAGGTACTTGCTTACGTCAAGTTTTATTATCAATATTAAATTTATCAGGTAAATCAGGTTTATTGCCAAGTAGGTTTCCACATACAAGGAATTTGATCTTGTTTTAATGCATTACAAAAAATACAGAGATTAAAAATAGAAATCAACTAAAAACTATTGCAACTGCCAAGAAATGTATATACAACAGAAAGATCAGCAATAAAAATATGAAAAAATATTATATAACAAATGTACAATACATGTTTTAAAATGATAGAGCTGCACAGTTTGTAGAGGAATGTGCAAGATATTGACCAGGGAAAGTTCACAGGATGCAAAAATATTCACTCTAAATGAATCACCTTACTTTAACATTTGGAAACGATCTCCAGTGTTTCTGTAGCTTCTTGTATTCTTACTGAGACTATATCAAGCTAATATCTATTCTACCAGCAAGTGTCACTGTTTCATGTAGTTTCACATGAAGTTCTTCATTCATGGTTCTGATGTTTTTGTAAGTAACTCGTCCTTTTTCACATGAAAATCTGTGAGCTGGATGGAAAACCTCAAGTTAACAGAGCCAGTCGAGAACCACCTCCATGATCCTGGTTATTCAGACCATTGTTCATCAATTAATTGAAAACTAATCTCAAACTATTTTGATAATCAGTTAAAAATTGAAGTTATATCTCCAGCAAATATCATATTTTAATATGATGACCTCATATATATTTCTTAAGTTTTATAGACAAACAATAAATCAATTAATTAGGAAGATAATTGGCAGATTTATCAAATAGTAAAAAAATCATGATTAGATGGAGCCCGAGTGGAACCGGATCACATAAAGAGATCCAGTTAAAGTGGCTTTGTGATTCAGGCCTCAGATGTGAAGGTAGCAGATCAACAAACCGATCAAACTGATTGATCAGCCATCAGAGGAGTTTGATCAGTGGAGCTTGCTTCTGTCCCTGATTCTCTCTGCAGAGGAGACAGAGGACAGTCAGACAGACAACAAACCAACCAGAGACAAACACAAAGACCTCTGACCTCTGACCTTGTATCTTCATACTGACCTTTGACTTTGAGCTTCACTTGTTTTATCATCAGGATGTTTCCCTCCCTGTTGTAGACGATGCAGCTGTATGTTCCTGTGTCTCTGTCTGTGGGGTGTTTCAGGATCAGACTGAGGTCTCCAGTTTGTAGCAGGTCTTCCTTCATCTCTGTTTGGTCTCTGTAAAGTCTGAACTGTTCTTTCAGGTCGGTCAGAGCCGTTCTGATAAACATGAACCTTCCTGTAGTTTCTGTCCGTCCACTCCACTCTGACGTCTTGCAGGCAGGTCAGCTGTGGTTTTGAAGGGCAGCTGGACAGACTTTGCTCCTGAATCCACCTCCACCTGACAGACTGAGAGGACAACAAACCACAACATCAGCTGTAGACAGCAGCAGCAGTTTGAATAACTTTATTGAATTATTACAAAGTTGTAGAGAAACCTGAAGGACAGAACCAGATGAGACCAGCAGGGACAGAAATACAGAAAGTCAAACAGGTTGTCAAGCTGTTGGAGATGATCAGAGTCTTGATGGTGTTGTGATGGTTTTGGTGCTTCACAGTAAAGTCTCATCTCAGTGTTGAACTGCTGTTTGTTGCTTTTCTATCTGAATTTAACATTTATGGATCTAAAGTTTCACTTTGAGGAGAAAAAGATTTGAGATGAAAACATTTATCAACATGTTTGTTTTCATCTCTGTGGTGTAAATGAATCTTAGTAAAGAACAGATTTCAAATTAATTCTAAATGCAGCGTTTGTGGGAGAAAAGTGTTTGTAGAGAAGAAGCAACATAGAAACTGAATCACTGAAGTGATTTTACCTTTACATCAAAATCACATCTGAGAAGGAAATTTAAAGCAAAAGTATATATTAAAAGTATATATTAATAAAATCAGTTTTTAAATTATTATATGACTCAAATTGACAGAACCAACCTGACCTCTGACCTGTATCTTCATACTGACCTTTGACTTTGAGCTCCACTGTTTTCCATCTCAGGATGTTTCTCTTCCCTGTTGTAGACGGTGCAGCTGTATGTTCCTGTGTCTGTGTCTGTGGGGTATTTCAGGATCAGACTGAGGTCTCCAGTTTGTAGCAGGTCTTCCTTCATCTCTG
Organism: Scortum barcoo; assembly: GCA_023238725.1. Lineage (NCBI taxonomy): Eukaryota > Metazoa > Chordata > Actinopteri > Centrarchiformes > Terapontidae > Scortum > Scortum barcoo. Next base: position 5,639,624 of record CM041532.1, read on the forward strand.
TTCGGTCTCTGTAAAACTCATCTTGTTCTTCAGGTCGGTCAGAGCCGTTCTGATAAACATGAACCTTCCTGTCGTCTCTGTCCGTCCACTCCACTCTGACGTCTTCAGGCAGGTCAGCTGTGGTTTTGAAGGGCAGCTGGACAGACTTTGCTCCTGAATCCACCTCCACCTGACAGACTGAGAGGACAACAAACCACAACATCAGCTGTAGACAGCAGCAGCAGTTTGAATAACTTTATTGAATTATTACAAAGTTGTAGAGAAACCTGAAGGACAGAACCAGATGAGACCAGCAGGGACAGAAATACAGAAAGTCAAACAGGTTGTCAAGCTGTTGGAGATGATCAGAGTCTTGATGGTGCTGTGATGGTTTTGGTGCTTCACAGTAAAGTCTCATCTCAGTGTTGAACTGCTGTTTGTGGCTTTTCTGTCTAAATTTTACATTTAAGGATCTAAAGTTTCACTTTGAGGAGAAGATTTCAGATGAAAACATTTATCAACATGTTTGTTTTCATCTCTGTGGTGTAAATGAATCTTAGTAAAGAACAGATTTCAAATTAATTCTAAATGCAGCGTTTGTGGGAGAAAAGTGTTTGTAGAGAAAAAAGCAACATAAAAACTGGATCATTGAAGTGAGTTTTAGTTTTCCATCAAAATTTTCATCTGAGAAGGAAATTTAAAGCACTGATTTATTCACAGTCTTGTAAAAAGTCTGAATTCATCCTTTGTCAGGTCTGTCTGAAAGACGACAAACAAAAAACTTTTAAAATGTTTGTTTTCTGAATGGAGTTTGGATGGATCAGAGCTATGCTAACATTGTAGCTGCTCCATCAATGTTCAAAATAACATCATCTAAATTCTGTATAAATATGAAGTAGTATCACAGAGCTAACTAGTTAGTGTTGCACACTGTTAGTGCTGTAAGAGAGGAAAGACACTCGGGAGGAGCAAAACAGTCAACATAGAAATCAGTCTACAGGGTGTCTCATTCAATCTTCTTTCATTATTTTATCTTCTAGAATGGGAATAATCAATCAATAATCAGTGTCATCTTCTCTTTTGATTGATACATTGTGATTCTGAAATGTTGTAGATGATCAATATTTGTCAGATATTTGATGTTTTCATTGATAATCTCTGTGGACTTTAAAGAACTGATCAGTGAAAGGAGCATGAATGTAAAATAAGTGTCATTCTATTGATCTACAATTGTTTTTAAAGATATTGATCTTTGGTTTGTTTCATACTCAGATTTGAGCCAAACGTCAGTCCTTCATGTCTCAGACTCATCTTTGTTATTCCAGCTGATCTGGATCTGATCAGGTTTTTAGTCTCCAAATATCACAACAATTGAAATGGAAACATCAAGTTCAATTCTCCACATGAGCTCTTAAAGACGGACGAGGAAACAATCTTTGAAGTTCAATCAGCTCCAAATGTGAGTTCAATATTCAGAATATTCATCAGAAGAATTGCACTTTATGTATGTATGTATGTTATAATAATAATGAACATTAACTGTCCTTAAAACACAATTACTGTCAAATTATTGGACTTCATTAAAAGTCCATAATAATAATAATAATAATGATAATGATATATTATTATTATCATTATTATCATTATTATCATTATTATTATTAATCAAATAGACTGAACTGACCTCTGACCTGTATCTTCATACTGACCTTTTACTTTGAGCTCCACTGTTTTACATCTCAGGATGTTTCCCTCCATGTTGTAGACGATGCAGCTGTATTCTCCTGTGTCTGTGTCTGTGGGGTGTTTCAGGATCAGACTGAGGTCTCCAGTTTGTAGCAGGTCTTCCTTCATCTCTGTTCGGTCTCTGTAAAACTCATCTTGTTCTTCAGGTCGGTCAGAGCCGTTCTGATAAACATGAACCTTCCTGTAGTTTCTGTCCCTCCACTCCACTGTGATGTCTTCAGGCAGGTCAGCTGTGGTTTTGAAGGGCAGCTGGACAGACTTTGCTCCTGAATCCACCTCCACCTGACAGACTGAGAGGACAACAAACCACAACATCAGCTGTAGACAGCAGCAGCAGTTTGAATAACTTTATTGAATTATTACAAAGTTGTAAAAAGTCTGAATTCATCCTTTGTCAGGTCTGTCTGACAGACGACAAACAAACAACTTTTAAAATGTTTGTTTTCTGAATGGAGTTTGGATCGATCAGAGCTATGCTAACATTGTAGCTGCTCCATCAATGTTCAAAATAACATCATCTAAATTCTGTATAAATATGAAGTAGTATCACAGAGCTAACTAGTTAGTGTTGCACACTGTTAGTGCTGTAAGAGAGGAAAGACACTCGGGAGGAGCAAAACAGTCCTTTACATAGAAATCAGTCTACAAAGAATTGTTCAGTGAAAAGAGCATGAATGTATAATAAGTGTCATTCTATTGATCTGCATGTGTTATTAAAGATATTGATCTTTGGTTTGTTTCATACTCAGATTTGAGCCAAACGTCAGTCCTTCATGTCTCAGACTCATCGTTGTTATTCCAGCTGATCTGGATCTGATCAGGTTTTTAGTCTCCAAATATCACAACAATTGAAATGGAAACATCAAGTTCAATTCTCCACATGAGCTCTTAAAGACGGACGAGGAAACAATCTTTGAAGTTCAATCAGCTCCAAATGTGAGTTCAATATTCAGAATATTCATCAGAAGAATTGCACTTTATGTATGTATGTATGTTATAATAATAATGAACATTAACTGTCCTTAAAACACAATTACTGTCAAATTATTGGACTTCATTAAAAGTCCATAATAATAATAATAATAATGATAATAATGATATTATTATTATTATCATTATTATCATTATTATCATTATTATTATTATTATTATTAATCAAATAGACTGAACTGACCTCTGACCTGTATCTTCATACTGACCTTTTACTTTGAGCTCCACTGTTTTACATCTCAGGATGTTTCCCTCCATGTTGTAGACGATGCAGCTGTATTCTCCTGTGTCTGTGTCTGTGGGGTATTTCAGGATCAGACTGAGGTCTCCAGTTTGTAGCAGGTCTTCCTTCATCTCTGTTTCGGTCTCTGTAAAGACTGAACTGTTTCTCAGGTCAGTCAGAGCCATTCTGATAAACATGAACCTTCATGTAGTTTCTGTCCATCCACTCCACTCTGACGTCTTCAGGCAGGTCAGCTGTGGTTTTGAAGGGCAGCTGGACAGACTTTGCTCCTGAATCCACCTCCACCTGACAGACTGAGAGGACAACAAACCACAACATCAGCTGTAGACAGCAGCAGCAGTTTGAATAACTTTATTGAATTATTACAAAGTTGTAGAGAAACCTGAAGGACAGAACCAGATGAGACCAGCAGGGACAGAAATACAGAAAGTCAAACAGGTTGTCAAGCTGTTGGAGATGATCAGAGTCTTGATGGTGCTGTGATGGTTTTGGTGCTTCACAGTAAAGTCTCATCTCAGTGTTGAACTGCTGTTTGTTGCTTTTCTATCTGAATTTAACATTTATGGATCTAAAGTTTCACTTTGAGGAGAAGATTTCAGATGAAAACATTTATCAACATGTTTGTTTTCATCTCTGTGGTGTAAATGAATCTTAGTAAAGAACAGATTTCAAATTAATTCTAAATGCAGCATTTGTGGGAGAAAAGTGTTTGTAGAGAAAAAAGCAACATAAAAACTGGATCATTGAAGTGAGTTTTAGTTTTCCATCAAAATCACATCTGAGAAGTAAATTTAAAGAACTGATTTATTCACAGTCTTGTAAAAAGTTTGAATTCATCCTTTGTCAGGTCCGCCTGCTAGACGACAAACAACTTTAAAATGTTTGTTTTCTGAATTGAGTTTGGATCGATCAGAGTCAATCTTTGAAGTTCAATCAGCTCCAAATGTGAGTTCAACATTCAAAATATTCATCAGAGTAACTGTACTTTATGTCACAATAATAATTAACAAACTGTCCCTTGAAACACAATTACTGTGAAATCATTGGACTCCTTTACAAGTGCACATTAATAATATATTTACTTTTATTGTTGTTATATGAATCAAATAGACAGATCTGACCTCTGACCTGTATCTTCATACTAACCTTTGACTTTGAGCTGAACTTGTTTTATCATCAGGATGTTTCTCTCTCTGTTGTAGATGGTGCAGTTGTATTTTCCTGTGTCTGTGTCTGTGGGGTATTTCAGGATCAGATTGAGGTCTCCAGTTTGTAGCAGGTCTTCCTTCATCTCTGTTCGGTCTCTGTAAAACTCATCTTGTTCTTCAGGTCGGTCAGAGCCGTTCTGATAAACATGAACCTTCCTGTAGAATCTGTCCCTTCCACTCCACTCTGACGTCTTCAGGCAGGTCAGCTGTGGTTTTGAAGGGCAGCTGGACAGACTTTGCTTGTGAATCCACCTCCACCTGGACCTCAGCTGAGAGGACAACAAACCACAACATCAGCTGTAGACAGCAGCAGGAACTCTGAAATATCTACTATAGTTCAATTTCACAGTTGTGTCTTTGGTGAATGGACACTGTTCATTCAAGAACTTCATATCAAATCGTCATCAACTGTTGTTGAACTACAATGACTGTCAAATTATCAGACTTCATTAGATGTTATGAAAGTTCATTTTAATAAAATATTATTATTAGAAGTTGGAATATTTTGCCCACGATAATGAGGATAAATCACGATATCTGTTCAAGACCTCTTCTTCCATCCTGATGTTCCATCCATGCTCCTCTCTGTCTATCAGATAAACTAACACTTAGTAATTATATGAATTAATGTAGTTATTTTTCCAGTGACAGTAATAACTATTGTTCATTAACAGGTTAGTTTATCACATATACAGTCTAACTGCCCCTGTGTGTTACAAGCTGAGCCCCCTTAAAGGAAGGTGGCCTTGTTGTACCCTCTGTATGTGACGTAGTTACTGGGTTTGTTGTGGGAGATGAGTCTCTCCTGCTGTGACAGAAGAAGCATCAGCACGTTGCCTCAGCCACAGAAAAGTTCATCTTATTAAAGCTGGTAAAGTTACTTTAGTCAGCCAGGAAGTTTCTGGACCCTGCAAACATTTCATTGACCCGGGGGTTGACAGCAGGTCTATGCTACGACCTCTCGAGTGAAACAAGGTTGAAACGATGTCGAGGTTACACCTAAACCACAGAACAACCTGACTTACAAAGAATGTAAATGTTATTGAGGATAAATTCATCTCCTAGAAGTTTTACAGAGTTTGTTTCAAAGCAACCTGACAGTTATGTGTGCTTAATAAACAATATAAAGTTTTGTAGAATTATTTCAACCTACTGCACATGTCCTCCATCATTTGAATCTGTCACAGTTCTCGACTTGAGCAGCACAAACAGAAAAACAAAGGCTTCTTTACACATTTATTGCTAAGTTCTTCATTAATGTAAAACATCAGATGATTTGGTGTTCATAGTCAACTTTCAGAGGTATAAAAAGTGACTTTTAGTTTGCATGATGTGTTCTTTACCTACAGGAATAATGCAGCATTAAAGATGAAGTATTTCAGTAAACCAGACATGCAAACTGACTTTTTATGACACAGGCATGTTTATTATATTTAATATGTATAATAATTACTGTATCATAATGGATCATTTTAGGTTAAAAAGTTTGAACATTGAGTGGTTGAGCTTTGCCCTGATGTCAATCATAAGCACTGGTGAAACTTTTGCAAGAAAGATATTCACAAAACATGTCAGGATACAGAAATGCCTTTGATCTCTGACCTTTATCTACAGACTGACCTCTGACCTTGTATCTACAGACTGACCTCTGACCTGTATCTACAGACTGACCTCTGACTGACCTCGAGCTTCACTTGTTTCTTCATCAGTGTTTTTCTCTCCCTGTAGACGGTGCAGGTGTAGATGTCTGTGTCTGTGTATTTGGGCTGTTTCAGGATCAGACTGAGGTCTCCAGTTTGTAGGAGGTCTTCCTTCATCTCTGTTCGGCCTCTGTAAAACACATCTTGTTCTTCAGGTTTGTCAAAGCTGTTCTGATAAACATGGACCTTCCTGTTGTTTCTGTCTGTCCACACCACTTTTACATCTTCAGCCAGGTGAACTATGGTTTTACAGGGCAGCTGGACAGACTCCACCCCCTCCTCGACCTCCACCTGATAGACTGAGAGGACAACAGACCACAACAGATGTTCAGACAGCAGCAGGAACTCTGAAATATCTGCTGTTGTTCCATTTAACACAGTGTTGTCTTTGGAGTCTGTACAATCAACAGCACAACTAATATTTCAAGTTTTTCATTTTTCAATACAGCACAGACAAAACATGAATGATAAGTAAATATATAAATAAATCTAAATAAAATTGTAAAGAAATTTAAAACATCTTTTAAATTTAGTAAAACTTTTTAAAAATGCCAAAAATTTTGTCAGAATTTAGGATTGAAAATGTCAGATTAAACTAAAAGGGCAAACTAAAGGGCAGATGTGGCTACATGTTTTGACAAATAAATGCAGGTCTAAATTAGATGCTGGGTCTAATTTTCAATGAAGTTCTTTGGATGTATAAAAGCCTGCAGGGTCGACAGCTTGAACTACTTCTAAGCTGCTTAGATTGCACGTAAAAATGTTGAAACTTTTGTTAATGCGGACATGCTATATATCCTTAGATTGGTTAGATTCTCCACATTTCAAAGTTCATTTTTTGGAAACCATGAGCACCAAAGTTTCAATTCAGATTTACTGACACTTTAAACAAGAGTCTGAATGTGTGTGTGTCTATTTCTCCGATTATTTATATCCCTTTAGACTGTAACGGTCCACTGATCTAAAGAATCAAAATGGTTTTTCATAAAAATGAATTCAAGTTGTGAATATTGTCATGTGAAGTCCATCACTCACTGCCTGATAACTAACCTGCAAACAGTCCATTGACCCAGGTGTTGACAGCAGGTCTATGGCACAACCTCTCATTGTTTCAACACAAACAGAAATCTTCTAATTTTCTCATGAGTAACTTTCCCATAAATGTGTAAACAAAGCCTTCATCATGCTTTGACTATTTAAAATGATGCAAGGCCAGACTGTGCTGGCAGGACGAGACAAGCAGGAAAAGGACAGGAACACAAACAAACTCAGGATGATATTGACGATCAGACGAAGAACAAAGGAAAGGGACTGGTATATAAACTGTGGGGGATTGGGAAGTGGAAACAGGTGAGGAGACTAAGAGGGAACAGGTGAAACTAATCAGGGTGGAGCTGAACAATCTAAGAAGTGGGAAACACTTTTTTTTCCACAGATTATTGTCTCATGGACTACTGTCAGGAGATGGAGACAATTTTAATGAATATGACCAAAAGTGATTTTTAAATAAGGCAGTACTGCTTCTACTTTCAATCTGCTTCGATCATTAGGGATCTTGTCACCGTTGAGTCATGTTGTTGCTGTTCTTCTTTTCCTTCTTTTAATCCACTAAAAGTGTTTGTGCAGCAAAAACTCTTCAATGAAAATTCTTAAAAATCTCCAAATCTCACCAACTACTGACACAGACGCTAATTAACCTCAAGGTGTAATAACAAAGTTTATACTAATAACACATTCACTGAATTGTGCAATTAGTCCATGCACTCTAGTATAAGAGACAAACATTACAAAATTATGCGCTGTCTAGAGCTAAAGCACAATGCATGTTAAAACGTAGGCTTGGTGAAAAGTCCTGAACATGTCATCATGAAGTATTGTAAAGTTTTGAAAATGACCCATTTACATAAATATTGATTGGCTTGTATAATCGAAATGGGTGAGTGTATGAAAATCCCTTTGATAGTTTTGATGATCCTGACAAAGTTTTGGGACAATTGGGTCAACAGTTTTTGAAGCGTTCTTGTCAAATTGGATTTAAGAAAATTGAGAAAAGTCACAAAATTGGAGCAAAGACGAAGATCAATCAATAGATTAAAAGGTTGAAATAATTTTGACAGTAGGCCAAGCCACTGAGATCTGCAGCCCACCTGCCAATTTTCAAGAGTTTTCATCACTCAGGTTTTGCTGCACGAACACACACACAACTGAAACGACCAGGTACACAAACAGGAGGAATCAAATGTACAACTCAGACACAGAGGAATTCAAATGTAAAAAACACAGTCTTATTAAGTTCAGGTTTGGTACACAGGCAATCTGTTAGACCAGGAAAACAAATGCAATAGGGAGCAGGAAGATGTGTAGTATGGAGGAGGCAGACCAAAAACCCAGAGACCAAAGAGATAAGACACAGGGAAGACTGCTGGAACGTTTTACATGAGGAACAAAGACAAAAAACATGGAATATGGTGATAAGACAAAACAAGAGAGGACAGGACGAGACGTTACATTAGCAGAGCAGTGAGTGCAGCAACTTGGACCCCTGAAAAACAAAAATACCCCAGTTTCGGCACCTGTGATCATTGTCAAAGTGTAAGAAGGTGTGTGAAAAGCCTGTCTTCCTGGTGGTACAGCGAGTAATTCACCTTTCTTTGTGTATACAAAGGTTGTGGTGTCAATGTGAAAATTCATACATATGCTGTGTTTTCAGCTCCTCATTGTGGTCACATAAAATGCTCACAATCTGCTCGTATCCTGCTCACTGCTTCTGGCTATATTTGTTCATTACAATTGGAGCAGTTATAAAAGACGTTCAGGAACAACTCAAGAATGAACGAGCATCAGTCTGTCTCAACAGTCAAGGAGAAACAACAGTAAAGATGATAACCACTGGCATGATGGGTAATGTAGTGACATACCTGACATGAAATAGTGCCGATAATGTCTCAAAAGAGCTCCAGCAACAAGACCAACAACCAGGAGAACCAGGAGAACCACAAGAGCTTTGGCCCAGGAAGGAAATCGTTCTGTGGGAACAACAACAAACATAAAGAACATGACCTCTGACCCCTGACCTGTATGTACAGGACTGACCTGTGACCTGAATCTACAGTAGGTTTTAGGGATTGTTGCTGACCTTTGACCTGCAGCTGTATGTCGTTCACTCTCCGTTGTCCTCCGAACACTCTGACGGTGCAGGTGTAGGTGCCGCTGTCAGAGAGGAGGAGCTTTGTCAGATTGAGGCTGAGGTCTCCAGTCTCCAGAGCGTCAGTCCTCATTGATGTTCGGCCGCTGTAAAGCTGGTTTTGGTCTTTGAGTTCGTCACCTTTCTGCAGACGCTGGTGGACTGTTGGAGGATTGAGATTCGGAGCGTCTCCACACCACTGTGGGGTCGTCCAGGTTAAAAGTCTGATACTCACAGGGCAGCAGGACAAACTCCTCCCCCTCATACAGCTCCACAGCTGAGGCATGCTGGGAAACTGTGAGGTCACACAGACAGATAGAGAGGTTCAGTAACAGCAGCCTTATTTCTTATTCTTATTCTATGTGTCTTATTCCTCCTGGAGCCTCAGGTGACCCAGAAATCAACCTGGTCCTGTTTGTGATTGGACGCTGCAGCTGATCAGGACATTATCAGCTCAGTTTAATACCAACAACACCTGACAGGTAAGAACCAACTCAGCTGTCATGTTACTCTCACTGTTTAAACTGAATTGTTCTCTGAACTACAGCACTGATCTCTGACCTGTATCTACAGTATGTGGTGTAGTGTTAGGGTTTGTTACTGACCTTTGACCTTCAGCTGTACATCTTTCACTCTCTGTTGGCCTTGTGACGCTCTGACGGTGCAGGTGTAGTTGCCGCTGTCAGAGAGGAGGAGCTTTGTCAGATTGAGGCTGAGGTCTCCAGTCTCCAGAGCGTCAGTCCTCATTGATGTTCGGCCGCTGTAAAGCTGGTTTTGGTATGTAAGAATCATCACCATCCCTGGTGACGCTGGTGGACTGTTGGAGGATTGAGGTCATATCGGCTCCACACCACTTGTGGGGTCGTCCAGGTTAAAAGTCTGATACTCACAGGGCAGCAGGACAAACTCCTCCCCCTCATACAGCTCCACAGCTGAGGCATGCTGGGAAACTGTGAGGTCACACAGACAGAGAGGTTCAGTAACAGCAGCCTTATTTCTTATTCTTATATGTCTTATTTCCTCCTGGAGCCTCAGGTGACCCAGAAATCAACCTGGTCCAAGTCATGGACAAAATGTGCACATCTGCAAATCCAGTGTGCGAATTCACACATCAAAGCTGCACATCTGAGGCATGTTCAGTTTGAAAACCATGTTCACTGTTTAGCTTCAGTTTCATGGGTTACAATCAGAAGTGAAGTGTACCATGTTGTAAACTATAAAGTTATTGTGAAACAGTGAAGAATAATTTGGTAACATGAAACATACAGTCAGTCAGTCTGACCTCCTGACTGTGTGTGTTAATGTCTTCATTGTTCAAGGGTCATTATTTAGTTTTATTAAATACATATTTCACAAGCTACTGTTCAACTGGAAAATTTGTGATTTAAACCTTAAAAATGTTGATGAGGATTTTCAAAGAGAAATTGTCTGTATTTTTCGAAAATGCTAGTTTTAATAGTATTTTTGGTTATCGCTTTTTAAGAGTAAAATCAAACCAGTTTATATGCAAGTGTTGGAATTATGTACTAGAATCTCCATAAATTAGTTTATAATAAAGACCACGTCTTGCTTTGCCTCGTCTCTTTCCCACTTGGAGCAATCACCAACCCAGAAAACATTTCCAGAGATGGCTGCATCTGCAGATACATTTTTTGAATAAAGGAATAAAAGGAGTGGGTGGAGAGTGATCTGGTCTCCTCACAATCCTGACCTTGAACCTTTGATGTCTCCATTGTGTTTGGCTGAGAAGGGCTGGTGTAGGAGAGTGTATGTCTGTCACTGGCTCTCTAGTCAATGTCCAACAGTTTGTTGACGTCCCTCGCCGAGTGCTATAATTTCACTGTACTGCTACACCCAGTGTGACTCCTGTCCTATACTGGGATTCACAGCCAGCTAAACTCTTTCTGACATCACGCCCTCCAAGGAACAGGCAAAGTTGTAGTTGGACAGGATTTAATGCCAAAAACTGTGAAACTGAAAGTACAGAAAGCATCAATTAACAACGATACAAAATAGGATCTAGTATTTACAGATCTAGGGCAGAGCAGAGTCCGATCTCATCTCGATCGTTGTATTAACAAAATTAAACAGATCGGATGAAAAGATAAGATGAAGTGTAAAATACTATGAAACAGTTTGCACTATAACAATGATAAATAATAGTTCACAAACACATACAAAAACATACAGTTGGAGGAAAAGTTAGCATTTGTAGGCTAAAAACGTTTCTCTAGGTATGTAGCAGAAGAAGAACAACTTCCAGTTACTTCACGTCCTGTAACTAGGTATTGGGAAAAACACATAAATAAACGAACTGTGCCCTTTACAGGCCTGAAAATGATACTGCAAATGCATAAAAACAGTTCCAACACAGTGATGTTGGACAGAAAAAGGATTTTGGATACGATCAAGCTTTTGATGATGTTAAATCTTGTTTTTTAATTAGTATTTTTGTTTCCCTTTTTTTCACCTCCTTTAATTTCACACAGTTTAGTCACACAGTTTCTTTCACCAAAGTCTCTGTAACAGAAAGTTGCTCAGATCAGGATGGCTCTGTCTCCCAGTAGGTCGAGGTCAAGCAAAGATATCGAGTATTTGTTTCAGACTCCACAAGTTATATTTTAGCATCTGTTTCAAAGGTATTCAACGTGATAAAAATCATCTTAGGTAATCATAGTTTCATGGCTCGATAATAAAATGAACTTAAAACATCACGATAAAACACTTTTCTTTCAGGACACATCTTCAGAATGGAGATGGCTCTATATTGTGTAAACTTGTATTGATAATGTTTTATTCTCCTCGGTATTGTAGGTAGGTATTGTACCTGCTTCCACCTCTTCCTGGCATACAAGTCCTCTTTCTGAAACACTCCAGGAGGCAGCACTGGTTGTCTTTTCAAAAGGAGTAGATGGTTAGGTGTGAGAGCCTCAACATCATGTGGATCATTCGACACTCTTGTTATAGGTCTGCCATTTATAATAGCCTCAACTTCACAAAACAATGTGTGGAGACATTCATCATCAAGAGTCTGCTGTTTCAGCATCTGGTAAAGAATTCTCCTGACAGAACGAATCTGTCTCTCCCAGATGCCTCCAAAATGTGACCCTGCTGGTGGGTTAAATATCCAAGTGATTCCTTTCTGCATGAGCATGTTTGAGATTTTTGACTGATTCCAGCCTTTGATTGCTTCGCGCATTTCCTTCTCTGCACCTACCAGATTTGTTCCATTATCTGACCTCATTATAGACACTTGACCTCTCCTGGATATAAATCGTCTAAAGGCATTTATACAGGAATCAGTTTCAAGAGAATTAGCAACTTCTATGTGAATTGCTCTGACTGTAAGACATGTAAATACAACCCCATATCGCTTGACCATACTCCGCCCTACATTTGACTTCAAAAGGTCCGAAATAGTCTATCCCTACACTAGTGAATGGAGGATTGTCTGGTATCAGGCGATCTTGTGGCAGATTTGCCATTCTCTGTTCACCAGGTTTTGCTGATATCTTTCTACATATTACACACTTCAAAAGTATCTTTCTAAGAGCTGAGTCCGCTTGTGGAACCCAGAACCTTTCTCTTAGCTTGGACAATGTATAACTCCTTCCACTATGTCCTGTTTCTTGGTGAACATGTCTGAGAATCAAAGTTGACACATGATGGTTCTTAGGGAGGATCATAGGATGTTTAGCATCTGCTGGAAGTGCAGACTGATGCAGCCTTCCCCCTACTCTCAATATCCCATCCTGCATGACAGGATCAAGCTTGACAATGTGACTGCTTCTTTTCAGCTTGTCACCTTTCTGAAGAGTCTTCAGTTCATCACAGAAGCTTTGCCTTTGACACAGCTTGATAATTTCAATTTCTCCCAGTGCAATATCTCCAGCAGTGAGTAAAGATCCACTGTTTTTAGTTTTGAACCTTTGCATCTGGTTTGCAACAATCTCGGTTCTCTTTTCATGACTCAGTCTCTCACTTGCTTGTGATGTGAGTAATTTGCGATGTGTGCTCAATTTGTGAAGCAGCCGTTTCAACTTGATCATCCAGGAAACGGCTCTTGTTAGTCTGTGCCATTGTGAATAATGACAAATGAGCTTGTTAAGTGTATTCTCACATGCATCTGTAGCATTCACACTCACTGCAGCTTTGACTTCAACATCATCTTTCTGTATCTTTTTGATAACAGGTGAAACTGGCCAGTGCTTCTCATCTTTCTTCAAAAAATCTGGCCCACCAATCCAGTTCTGACACTTTATGAATGTGTCTGCATTCATGCCTCTCGATGCATGGTCGGCTGGATTCAGCTCGGAGTTTCACATACATCCACTGACTTGGCTTAGTATTGTCTCTGATAAGCGACACTCTGTTGGCTACAAAGGTTTTGAATCTAACGTTCTCACTAGCAATGTATCTCAACACAGTGGTACTGTCAGACCAAAACACAGACTCTTCCAGTGACATTTGCAGTTCTCTTTTCATGAGCCTGTCCATTTTTACAGCGACAGCAGCAGCTGTTAATTCCAGTCTCGGAATTGTTGTTTGTTTCAATGGAGATACTCTTGACTTTCCAATGATAAATGAACAGTGAACTGAACCCCTTTCATTTTTTATGCGAAGATAAGTGACAACTCCATAACCTTTGTCACTCGCGTCCGCGAAGTGGTGCATTTGTGCAGAGGCGACTTTTCCAAAACCAGCTGGTTTTAAACATCTGTCCACTGTGAAACCATGAAGCTTTGCCAGATCCAAAATCCACCTTTGTGATTTTTGAGCCAGTTCAACAGGAATATCTTCATCCCAAGAGACTTTCCTGCCACACAGCTCCTGCAGGATCATTTTTGCTGGAAGGATGACAGGTGACAAAAACCCTAACGGGTCATAAACAGCACTTACAAATGACAAGATGCCACGTCTAGTCTGTGGTGTATTTCTTTGCATTAATCCTGACCTTAAACACATCTGTTTCTGTGCACCAGTTCACTCCAAGCACTCTTTCATCAGGTAATGCATCATGACTTAAGTCCAAATCTTTAACCTCCTTTGCTCTTTCTGACTCAGGAATGGAGGCTAAGACAGTCCTGCTATTACTCATCCATTTGGTAAGATGAAATCCTCCACTCTCACACAGTGCTGTCAAGTCTCTGACCACGTCAACTGCTTGGGTTTCATCTGACACTGATAGAAGGCAGTCATCAACATAAGAATTGTTCATAGTTGCTGTAATTGCAGCAGGTGCCATTTTGTCTTTAGCATCCTCAGCTGTCTTCCTTAACGCAAAGTTAGCGCAGCTGGGGGAGGATGTCGCCCCAAACAAGTGTACAGCCATTTTGTATTCTTTCAAGGGCTCATTCAGGTTTCCATTTGGCCACCAGAGGAATCGCAGTAGGTTTTGATCTTCTGGTGGTACTCTCACCTGGTGGTACATTGCTTCTATGTCTGACATTAAGGCTATGTGGTCATGTCTGAATCTTGTTAACACTCTTATTAGTGTATTTGTTAAGTCTGGTCCTCGTAAAAGTTCTGTGTTCAATGACTTGCCTTGAAATGATGCTGCACAGTCGAAAACTACGCGAAGTTTCCCTTTTTGGGGGTGATATACCCCGTGATGAGGTATGTACCACAGTCTATCATTTTTAGACACAGTCTCTTCCTTTGGTACTTCCACTGCATGCTCTTTACTGATCAGGTCAGACATGAATCTCTGATACTCTTTATGAAAGTCTTTGTTTTTGACAAGTTTCTTTTTCAGGTGTTCTGCTCTCTGAGCGACTACACTGTAGTTGTTAGGCATCTTGACAGCTTTGTTTCTTAAAGGAAGGCCTATACTATAGTGTCCATCAACCTTCTTTACTGTCTCATTAACAGAGTCCATAAACTGTATGTCTTCTCGTGACATTTCATATTTTTCTTCACTGGCTTTCTCTGGAAAGTCATAGTTGAACTGTTGTACAAGCAAATTCTCTACATTGGCAATGGAGATGCGATTGACAGAAACATTTTCTCCACTTTCAGATGGAGTGATGCAATCATCACCCCTGAGGGGACCATTCAAGACCCAACCAAGGATTGTCCGAACTGCATATGGACCGTCGTCCTCACTATGGATGATTTCCCATGGTTCCATGGCCTTGTGAACATTACAGCCTATTAACAGTCCTATATCTGCATTTATTTGTGGCAGCTCGATATCACGAAGGTGTGGCCATTTCTCCAAATCTTCCTGAACAGGAATGTTCTCTTTGGACACAGGAATGTCTTTATGAGTATAAATCTCAGGTAAGTCAATATAAATGTTCTCTTTCAGACCACAAATCTCTAGACTTGAAAGATGGTAGCTTGGCTGTAACTTTTCCTGGCCCATTGTTCGAAGCAATATTTGAGTTTTCTTGCCTTCAATGCCAAGCTGTCTCATTAACCTTTCAGTACAGAAAGTGGCTTGACTTCCATTGTCCATGAATGCATAAGTCTCTATCACCCTGTCACTTTTCTTTACCTTGACATACACAGGCACAATTGCCAAGACGCGACTGTCTTTTCCGGCCCCGGTGGCACCACAAGTTCCACCTGAGATGTGTGTTGTTTCATGAGTTGTCATGTCTTCTGTGGTGCTTTTCTGACTGCTCTTAACAGTTTCATCATCATCTTCCCTTGTAACATGAAGCATGCTTGGATGTTTCTTGGAGCAGTGATCACATGAAGCTCTCTTTTTACAATCTTTGCTCAAATGACCTTGAGTCAAACATGAAAAACACAGACCTTTTCCTTTAAGGAACTCTAGTCTTCCCTTATAAGGCTGTTTTCTGATTTTGAGACATTCTGCCAATGTATGTTGTTTTTCACAAAATATACATGGCTTCTGAAAGGCACTAATGACTTGACGAGAAGAGCTTTTACAGTTTTCAGGTGAGTTCTCATTTGCAGCTGGTGCCACACTTGTAGCGAATGTACTCCCCTTTGGCCTGTTCACTCTAGCTGTTTTCATGTTTACAAAATGTTTCCCCTTATCTTCAGTGTCCTTTATGTCACCAAAAAGAGGATCTGCAGCTATTTTGGCTTGTCTGTTTATGAATCTGACCAGATCTGCAAATCTTGGTCTCTTTCCACTAGCTTCTTGAATGTCAAATGCAGAAACTCTCCACATCTCTCTCATATTATATGGTAATTTGGACACAATGATTCGAAGATTAGTGGGATTCTCGATTTCTCTCAGCTGATCAAAGTCTTGCATTGCATTGTTACAACCAGTTAAGAACAGGGAATAACTATGGAGAGCCTTAGCATCATCTGGCTTGATTTGTGGCCAATTGAGAGCCCTGTTCATGTAGGCAGATAAAATTTTCAGCTCATTGCCATAGTGATAAGCTAGCAATTTCCTTGCTTCACTGTAGCCTTGATAGGGACTCATATGTTGGCAACTCCTGACCAAGTTTCTGGGCTCACCTCTGGTAAACTGTTCAAGGTAGTATAACCTGTCATTGTCATTATCTGTTTTATCATGAATGGTATAGTCAAATGCCCTTACAAAGGATTTAAACTCAAGGGGATCACCACTGAAAACAGGTATGTCCCTTTGGGGTAGATGGATCAGCTTCTGTTGTCTGACATTTCAGCAATGTCATTTTGTTTCAGCATCACTTCACACAAGTTCACGGCATCATTACTGATATCAGTGTGCTGTGACTCATTTTCTGGTTTCACTTTGTTATTTACCTGTGACCTTTCAGTGTGTTCATACTCCACTGCTGGCTCTTCTTTAAGTAACAGATGGTTCACTGATCTTGTCTCAGAATGATCAGTTGCATGTTGCTGGTTCTCATACTCACACTTCTCCAACACTTTTATTTTTGCTGAAGATGCAGCAATTGCTGTCTCGACCTCCAGCTGATCCTTCCTTGCCTTTAACTTGCACTCTTCAAGCTCTAATGCCTCTTTCTGTTTCAGGGATGCTGCTTGTGCAAGTAGGGCAGCGTGTTCTGCTTGTTCCTTCTGACGTATAGATGAGATGGATGATCTGACGATCTAGAAGATCTAGAAGATCTAGAAGATCTGGAAGATCTGGAAGATCTGGACGGTCTCCATGAACGGCCAGTCGCTGTGCATTCATCCTCCGCAAGTGCAACAACTGCAGACATGCTGTCATCTGGACTCACTTCTTCTTGATGCTGTTGCTGGGATGCATAAATCCATTCTTCAGCTTCTTTAATAAACTTGTTGAATTGTTCATGTTTTGGTTTGAACCAAAATGTTTGATCTGCATCCTTTTCATCATCAGACAACAGTCTGAGTACATCATCATTTGCATGACCAAACTCTCTCAAAAGTTTTGAGTATTCAGTTAAATGTTCATTAATAATGTCTGGACTCTCACTATTTTTCATTAGTCCATTAATCTTATTCATTTTCGATGTTAACTGTGATAGTTTTAATCTTCTTGTATTTATGAATCTGTTAAGTAACTCTTCTAGCCCCCTTTCGGTGAGCTTTGGTGCCCTCTTGTGGTAGGTCCTGCTGCCGCAGCTCTGTGTTCTTGGTCTCGTAGTGACGCCGTCATCTATCATGGTGATTGTTTACACAACTTCTAATTCAACAAGTGTTCATGAAACGGTCTATGACACAAAGCGCTGGATGGCTTTCTATATGAGTGTCATCTTCTGAAGACCTAACATGATGGTTGTCTCATTCTTTTAAGTTGTGTGACTCTACTTTCTTTCTTGTACAGCCTCGTGGCGTATCAATGTCCATCATATCTTCTATATGCTACGCACCACCTTCAATGTTCGTATACTTCGACTCATTTGGAATCGTCTTCTTGTCTCGTTATGTTCGGCTCTTAGTCTTGGGTCGCCATGGCGATGTAGCCGTCGTGTTGCTGAGCTAGCGTCGTTTTACTTAATGTAGTGGTTATCTTACGTTCTTTTTGTTTCTTCATTTCTTGTTTAACCATTCTTGAGAAACGACGAGAGACTGTTTTACTCGTTGAGCTGGCTGTGCCAACACAGACGAACGGTAAAACGACTGTGTTGCTCCGCCATGTCTCTTTTATTCAACACCTGTTCATATGACAACACTTCCTGTTTATTCTACGGAAGCCGCATAACATAACAACCACAACACAGGTGGCTCAAAATTCAAAAGCAAACTCAAACTTATTTCTCCATTAAAGTCAGCATAAATCACTAAAATAAACTTAATAAATAAACCATAATAAATGGCGCTTACAAACCTCAAAGTCCTCTTTAATCTGCTTCTCACTAAACTAACACTTCGAAAACAGCTTCAGAACATCAGTTCACTGCCAGCTATCACGTTCCACTTCCTGAAAATTTTACTTTCGATTTTAACTTTTTTTTTGTTGTATTTTTATGACGCTGAAGTTGGCTTCCGATTGGACAGTAACAAGTAAAGTCACAAGTCAACCCCGGTCAAAGTTTTTACTCCAAAATCAGAAATGTTGGAGCACCGCAGCTGTTCAGGTGACATTAATCTCATGTTACACCACGTGTCCTCTAACATTGTTTGATATTTTCTGTTGACTTTAACGGACAGACTGATGCTAAAATACATTGTGAGTGAACACACAGCCTGTTCATGCCTATACAACACATGAGGCAGAGTCTGACTGTGTGTGTGTTGCATATGTATTTCTTACACTTGCATGTTTGCTGGGTCACCTCCACAGATATTTACTTTCCTTTTCCAGCAGCATACCTACTTACTTCAGGCTCTGCAGATGATGGCTCTGTGGTTGGGCCGATGGAGCGTCCTCCTCCTGAATCCTGCAGAAGCTTCAACAACAGCTGAGGTGGGAGCTCTGGCTTGTTTTTCTGCAGCGTTCCTGCCTTTGTCAGCTTCCTCTTTAGGAGCTCCTGTCCCAGCTTGTGCTGAGTGAAAAGTTATTGCATGTGATGTTGTGTGCACTGAGTCCCTGTGTCATTTCTTGGTTGTGTCCTCGTCACATCGGCAGCCATGCGGGGTGGCTCGTTCTTTGGCCGAGAAGACCGTTGAACTTCACTGTTTCTAACTTCCATATATTTTGTTCCAAACACACAAAGAGAAGTGTTTGTTGTGTTCAAACTGCAGCTCTGTAAGTACTTACTGATTTAATTAACATCAGAATATTTGTCCATTTGTCATCTCCAGATTTTTTTGATTGTCGTCTTTGATACAAATGCAACAAGAATATTTGTGTTAACTTTCAGGCACCAGAGAGAAATCAGATGAGTGAATTTTCTAATAAATCTTTATAGAATAAGAAGAGATTAATAAAATGGTTTTGTGTGTTATTTTTCCACATACAAGAGTCAGAACAACTTCTCTCATATCAATAAGGATTCATTTCCAGTGTGTACACATTACAAACAGCACATTAGAAAGGCAGAGCTTTGTACCAACATTTATATACAAATAAATATTTCACATCACAGGTAGATTTGTGGCTCTTAAAACAGATGTTGGAGGTAGAAGAGTCGAGGAGTCTGTCTCTGGGTTTTATGTCTGAGGTCTTCATCCAACTCTCTGAGGAATCGTTCTGATAGAGAGGCAGAGTCCTGTGAGTTTCTCCTGAACACACAGAGATGTTTCCTTTTTTATCAGCAGATTTCTTAAAACAAAAACTGAAGACAAAGCAGAGTCCGACACAGAGTCAGTATAGCTGCTGAGAGTAAAACATAGAGGCCGATCCTTCTCACTCTCTGGTTGTGGACTCTCTGGTTGTGGACTCTCTGGTTGTGGACTCTCTGGTTGTGTTGGACTCTCTGGACTCTCTGTTGGTTTCTGAGGTTCAGGTTTATCAGCAGCTGCAGGACATAAATCATCATTGTTTACTTTACTGGAGCTCTGATGTGCAAATTAAAGCGGTGAAGTGTGACACACACAAAATATATGCTCACATTTTGTGTTATTTTGTGTTTATTTTTATTTCAGAAGTGTTGTTTCTAAAGAGAAATGTTGAAACATGAACTAAAATGAATAATGTCTGCCTCTTTCTGAGTCTATGAACCTTATTTATAATGAACTGAGGTTTTCACTCATACCAGCAGGAGGCAGTGTGGCACTAAGCTGGACTGTGAAACTCTTATTTGCTTCCTCATTCTGCAGAACAAAGCTGCACTGAAGAGAAGCAATTGTCTCATTCTTTCAGTTGTTTTTACAAAAAGTCTTATCTGTTTATGGGCTCTCAGTCTGAGACCTGAAACACTGAGCTCTAGATAATTATGACAGACAGTCTGAGCAGCTCTGTGGATGGAAATGTTGCTCAGTCCACCACTTTGATCCAGATGTGTTTGGATCAGAGTCGAGTGTTATAAGAGCTGCATTTACAATACAACAAATCATAACAATTCAACACTTTTACAATTTCTCTTTTTCTTTCTGTCTTCCTTTCGTCTGTCCCTCTTAAATTTTGTCTGTATGCAAAGTTTAGCCCTTAAAATACTGACACTTCATTGGCTGAGTAGCATCACATGGGATGATTTAACTTGAATGTAATTGGTGTGTGCATTTCCTGATCTGCTCAACCAATACCGTGAAGACTAGAAAAGCTCACCTGTTAAAATAGAAGTGTCCTGTCAAATTTAAAATCCCCTTATAATTTATTGATAATTAGTCCGGGTCCATATTGGACGCCTGGGTCTGGACGTAGAGGAAACTAACACAGCCAGACCTCCTCCTCTCTTCTTACTGTTTTTCTCTGTTTGTTCATACTCGTGTGAAGCCGGCTGCTTCAAACAGTCTGCTGGATTCACATTCAGACGTCTGGCTGTGTTAGTTTCCTCTGACTGCTGTAATCCTGCATGTTACTGTGAAGGAAGGTGTTTGCACTCTTGACACTGAACTGATGGCAGTACTATCTCACACGCCGCTGTTGTTACCATTTACATCCATTCAGTCATTACAGGACTTCAAACGCAGCATCCCAGCACACTCATGATGACCAGAGGACATGTCGAGTCAGGACTCCCTCTCTCCTGTCCTCAACAACTTCAAACGGGATGTAAAATGTGCAACGAGAGAGAATAAAATCCTGGAACTGTTGTTTGTCAGTGTGAAAGGGACACACACCTCCTCACTCTTACACTCACTGTAACTCTCAACACACTGCACCCCCAACCCCCACCCTTACCACCACCCAGTGTTACGTTTGAGAGCAGAACAGGACCCGATTACAGACAGGACCAGACTGAGCTGATGTGGACCAAAATGCACTTTAATGTGGCTGACTGGCAGGCAGGTACAGGACAGGTGGATCACAGGAAACAAACATGAACAGAGTCCAAAGAAACACTGACGAACTGACAGAGGAGTCTTGGATCTGGACTGGTGTATGAGTGAGTGAGTGACAGGGAAACCTTCGTTAACTGGGACCAAACCAAGAGATGAGCCTGCAACATCTGTCAAAATGTGGAAAAAAAACAGGACAAAAACAGCAACATACTGATGAATAAAGATCAGCACTGATCAAAAGTCAGTTGAGTCAGAGTCTGATTGCACCAATAATCAAAGATTGATCAACAGACCGATCAAACTGATTGTTCAGCCGTCAGAGGAGTTGGATCAGTGGAGCTGCTTCTGTCCCTGATTCTCTCTGCAGAGGAGAAAGAGGACAGTCAGACAAAGACAACAAACCAACCAGAGACAAACACAAAGACCTCTGATCTCTGACCTTTATCTTCATACTGACCTTTGACTTTGAGCTCCACTGTTTTCCATCTCAGGATGTTTCCCTCCTTGTTGTAGATGAAGCAGCTGTATGTTCCTGTGTCTGTGTCTGTGGGGCTGTTTCAGGATCAGACTGAGGTCTCCAGTTTGTAGCAGGTCTTCCTTCATCTCTGTTCGGTCTCTGTAAAACTCATCTTGTTCTTCAGGTCGGTCAGAGCCGTTCTGATAAACATGAACCTTCATGTTGTTTCTGTCCATCCACTCCACTCTGACGTCTTCAGGCAGGTGAATTAGGGTTTTGCAGGGACAGCTGGACAGACTTTGCTCCTGAATCCACCTCCACCTGACAGACTGAGAGGACAACAAACCACAACATCAGCTGTAGACAGCAGCAGGAAATAATAAATATCTGTTTTTGTTCCGTTTGAGAGACAGTGTTTTCTTTGGTGTCTATAAAATCAAAGGCACAACTGACTGTTTCAAGAAGTTTCATTCAAGAACCTGGAATGAAATCTGTTATTGAGTGTTGTTGAAACACAGCTACTGTTACCTCAATTACCTCTGACATGTTTCTACTGTTCTCTTATAATCCCATCCTTCTCTGACTACAGTCAATATTCAGTTTGTTTCAGACCTGGAACCACCAGGAGACCTGAGCTCATCTGACATCTGTTTCATCTCTGACAGAAACCAGTGGAAACTAGTTTGTGACTGAAGAAATATTTTATTGTTCATTACATTTGGAGCAGTTCATTTCTGGAAGAAGTGAGCGACAGTCTGCCAGAGCAGTAAAGATGATAACCACTGGCATGATGGGCAATGTAGTAGGAGTGACTCACCTGACATGAAATAGTGCCGATAATGTATCAAAAGAGCTCCAACAACAAGACCATCAACAAGGAGAAACGGAAAGACCACAAGAATCTCAGCCCAGGAAAGAAATCCTCCTGTGAGAAAACAAAACAAAACATGAAGGACATGACCTCTGACCTGTATCTACAGTTTCGCTTATAATCACAGACCCATCCTACCATTGGCATGCTGGGTAATGTAGTAGAAGTGACATACCTGACATGAAATACTGCCGATAACGTATCAAAAGACCGCCAGCAACAAGACCAAGGATGAAGAGAGCCAGAGGTAACATGAAAATTTGTGCCAGAGAAGGAAATTGCTCTGTGGTGTCTGTGAGGAAAAAACAACAAACGTACAGGTCATGATGTCTGATCCCTGATCTGTATCTACTGTTCTCTTATAGTCTCAGACCTCACTGTCCCATCATCTCTTACTACACTGAGTATTCAGACAGAAGTAAATCAGACAGATTGTTTGAGACCTGGAACCACCAGGAGACCTGAGCTCATCTGACATCTGTCTCATCTCTGACAGAAACCAGTGGAAACTAGTTTGTGACTGAAGAAATATTTTATTGTTCATTACATTTGGAGCAGTTACCAAAGAACGAGTCAGAAACATCTCAGGAATGAATGGTGTGAATGAATCAGAAAGATGGAGCTCCTGAATAACTCTGAATGAGACTGTATAGTAGATCATGTTCAGTTTAATTGTTAGTTATAGATATCTGTCAACCTACTTATTGACCATTTTGTTAATGAATCTGAATCAGCTGCTGACTGACACTAAACTAGTATCCAAACATTGTTTTTTAACTGTTTACAGATTAGTTTCTTTTCTTGTTTCTTCTTGAGTAAAATAAATCTTCATTGTTTCATTGACAAGAAGCTGCTGAGATTTTACTGAAAATCCACAAAAAGTTCCTCAAAAGAAACCAGAGATAGTGACAGAAAGTGATCATTGACTTCTATACAGTCCTCCATTGAGAGTCATCAGGAGCTGGTTATTGGTGATTGGTAAATTCTCTGATTGTTCCTGATTGGTTCCTCACTCGTTCTTTGATAACTAAAGCATCCTATAATGTGCTGCAGAAATGATGAAGAACAGAAAAGCTCTCTGCATCTGTTGTTTTTTAACTTCAACTGTTTTAATTTCTGGAAGAAGTGATTGACAGGCTGCCTCCATAGTAAAGATGATAACCACTGGCATGATGGGTAATGTGGTAGGAGTGACTTACTTGTCATGAAGGAGTGCTGATCATGTATCAAACAATGAACAGCACGAAGACTAAGGAAAAGGTGACCCGGGAGAAGCAATACAATCATGGAGACCATGAGAACCACACCATTTATTCGCTGGGAAACAGATTCTGTGGGAACAACAACAAATATAAAGAACATGACCTACTGTTCTCTTATAGTCTCAGACCTCACTGTCCCATAATCTCTTACTACACTGAGTATTTAGACAGAAATAAATCAGACTGTTTGTTTCAGACCTGGAACCACCAGGAGACCTGAGCTCACCTGACATCTGTCTCACCGCATCAGTTTCAAACTGACAAAAAGAATAAATATATATAGTTTTATAAATCACAATCAACTTGAAATATGGCGCACCTTTTACAGGTGTCATGTCACGCCCATAATTGCCTATAAATAGTCAATGAAACGCCCCTAATTAATATTCATTCTACCTGACTGCATGATGATGACCATGAGGACACCGACAGAAAGGATAAAATAAGAAAATTCACAAGTAGTATGAGTGTGACATAGAAGAATCTTATTTGGGAGGTCGACACCAGAAAAATAACTTTGCTGATTTGGACACAAAGTGTGACATTTGAAATGTCAAAAAGACCTCAGAGTGGCAGCATGTGGAGGACGCTGTTCATGCTGCTGCCTGCCTCGGAAGATTGGCTGGAATAAAGAAGAAGCAGTCTGACATTAAAGTGGACAAGTGGGGGTCAGAGGACAGCGGAGCTCAACCCCCCCGATAAAAAGGTGGCAGGGATTACTGGAGAGTCCCTCTGAAATGGAGCAGTGACACAGACGCACAGCTGACTCAGGTAGCTCATGTGATTTGTAACCCCTTGTTTAAAATGAGGAAATCAAATGCATTCAAGTTCTTTACACTTATGCAAAAAAAACAAACAAACAAAAAAAAACAATCATAATCACTCACTCTAAAAACAGTTTTAGTTGCTGAGTGTTCAGTGGGGTTTTGAAAGTGCTGCAGCAGCTGAGCGTCCTCACTGATGCAAAGGGACACAATCGACTCCATCAACGAAGTTACCCAGGAATTTAAGGAAAATTAAAAATGTGTTGCATGACATGAGCTGATAACAATATATGAAAATATGCACTCGGATCTGCCCGAACTGAAGCATCGAAAACAGCATCTGTGTAATCTG
The DNA here is from genome assembly GCA_023238725.1 of Scortum barcoo. Classification (NCBI taxonomy): domain Eukaryota; kingdom Metazoa; phylum Chordata; class Actinopteri; order Centrarchiformes; family Terapontidae; genus Scortum; species Scortum barcoo. The sequence continues at coordinate 5,664,609 of CM041532.1, forward strand.
TCCCACTGTTCTCCTGATTTCAGATCATGTAGTTTTATGAGTGACCAGGGTTTTTCTTTAAATCTTTTGTATGAATAAGTAGGGAGCCACACTGAAAAGTAAAACTTTGTTTCCAATGTTGTTTATTTGTTTGTATTGGAAATCTTTGTTTATTTTAAGTCCGACCCAAATTTAATTTCCAAATCAATTTAATACTGCTCTCTAATTCTACAAGTAGTCAAGAAATAAATATCCCAGAATATAGTCTTGTGTCTTGTGTTGTTCAAATTACACTGGACTACATTATGTTGGAGAGTTGATCTTTACTCATGAATGAGTGAGGATGAAGGAGGTTTTCTGACTTCTGGAACAAACCTGGAGGTTTCTAATCAGCTCTCTGCTTCTGGTGTTTTTAACTCTCACCTGTTTTAGTGTCTGGAAGGAGTGAGAGACTGCCAGAACAGTTAAGGTGATAAGCATTGGCATGATGGGTAATGCAGTAGAGTGACATACCTGACCTGAAATCGTCCCGATAACGTGTCAAATGACTGTCACCAAAAACATCAGGACCAAGAAAAGCCAGGAAAACCAGGAGAGCCAGGAAACACACAAGAGCTTTGGCCCAGGAAGGAAATCGTCCTGTGGGAACAACAAACATAAAGAACATGACCTCTGACCTGCATGTAAAGACTGACCTGTGACCTGTATCTACTATTCTCTTATACTCTCAGACCTCACTGTCCCATCATCTCTTACTACACTGAGTATTCAGACAGAAGTAAATCAGACTGTTTGTTTCAGACCTGGAACCACCAGGAGACCTGAGCTCACCTGACATCTGTCTCATCTCATCAGTTTCAAACGGACAAGAAGCTTCTGAAATTTTACTGAGAATCTACAAAAAGTTCCTCAAGAGAAACCAGAGATAATGACAGAAAGTGATCATTGACTTCTATACAGTCCTCCATTGAGAGTAATCAGGAGCTGGTTATTGGTGATTGGTTCATTCTCAGGTTGTTCCTGATTGGTTCCTCACTTGTTCTTTGATAACTAAAGCATCCTATAATGTGCTGCAGACATGATGAAGAACAGAAAAAACAGATTGTGATGGAGCCTCCACAGTTGTTGTAGTTTTAGTATCTGGAAGAAGTGAGTGACAGTCTGCCAGAACAGTAAAGATGATTACCACTGGCATTATGGGTAATGTAGTAGAGGTGACATACCTGACATGAAATAGTACTGATAAGGTATCCCAACGCCAACATGAAGACAAATAAGCAGGAGAAATGAAAGACACAGAGGAATGATGGAAAATTTGGCCCTGGAAAGAGATCGTCCTGTGGGAACAACAACAAACATAAATGAACATGACCTCTGACCCCTGACTTGTATGTACAGACTGACCTCTGACCTGTATCTACTGTTCTCTTATAGTCTCAGACCTCACTGTCCCATCATCTCTTACTACACTGAGTATTCAGACAGAAGTAAATCAGACAGTTTGTTTCAGACCTGGAACCACCAGGAGACCTGAGCTCATCTGACATCTGTCTCATCTCTGACAGAAACCAGTGGAAACTAGTTTGTGACTGAAGAAATATTTTATTGTTCATTACATTTAAAGCAGTTACCAAAGAACGAGTCAGAAACAATTCAGGAATAAATGGTGTGAATGAATCAGAAAGATGGAGCTCCTGAATAACTCTGAATGAGACTCTATAGCACTGATTCTCAACTGGTGGGTCGCGAACCAAAAGTGGATCGCGGACCCGTCTTCAGTGGGTCGCAGGCCTTTGACTGGGAAAAAAGAAGTTAAGAAAAAAATACAGTGCTTTAATTTTGAAGGGATCAGAACGCATCCAATTGGTAAACTACATTAAACGAAGTGCAAAGAACACGCGATGTTTTCAAAAATTGTGCCAAGATTTTGGTAGTGAGCATGTACAGGTGTTGTATCATGCCGAGGTGCACTGGCCTGTGAGGGGAAAGGTATTGTCCAGTTTTTGTGATCTACGAGCTGAAATTGCAGCCTTTCTTGCCCAGAATAATTCGCTCGCTTCACACACGTTGTTTACCTTGCTGATGTGTTTCAACAATTTAACACATTAAATGTGTCTGTGCAGGGGAATGGGCACGACATTTTTGAACAATATGACAAAATTGATGCTTTCAAAAAAAAAAGATCTCTGTGTGGGCAAATCATGTTTCTAAAAACCGACTCAACATGTTCTAGCCCAACGCCTGTCATGAGGGACAGCAGCTGGATACGGCAGGAAAAAATGTAATGAAAAAACAATCACGGCACATCTGAATAAACTTCTGGAGCGGTTTAATGACTACTTTCCTGAGAAACAGAGGGATGATGACTTGATACGCAACCCCTTTGGAGTCAAGCGTGGAAAGCGTCACGTTGCCCATCAACGAGGAGAGTCAGCTAGTGGAGCTGTCATGCGACCACATGCTGCACAAAAAATTCACGGAGGTAAGCCTCTCCCTGTTCTGGTACAGCGCTGTGATGAGTGAGTATCCTTCTCTTGCCACTCGAGCAGTAAAGATCGTCCTACCATTCAGCACTACATATTTATGTGAGTGTGGCTTCTCAGCTCTGGTTCAGCTGAAGACCAAAAACAGAAACAGACTGGACACTGAGTATGGTCTCAGAGTTGCCTTGTCGACTATAATGCCAGACTTTGAGACTCTTATCAGGAGCAAAATACATCCCCAGTTCTCCCATTAATTTGCCAAACTCAGGTCGAGGTTCAGTGTTTTCAGTATTTACCTACTGATAAGGCAGTTAGTTACAAGTTAAAATGAACAAAGTTAATTTTGTATACTTGAATTGCACCTTGATTAATATATTTTGAGTTTGTGGATAAAAACTGCTACACTTTTATTTCATGTTAGTACATGAAGCACTGTTGATATTATGTCTTGTCAAATGTGTTAGGTTTTCATGTCTGTCATGTCTGTTTCCTGTTCTGACTTGTCTGCTTTATTTTGAAATCCCTAACTCTCCTCTCGTTTCAGGTCCCTTAACTTCCTGCCATTGTGTGCTTCTTCCGCTTGTGATTGTCTCTGCCCCTTGCCCTGATTGTTTCCACCTGTTCCCCATTACCTCTTGTGTATATATTGTCTGTGTTTCCCCTGTCTCATTGTTGATAGATTTTTTTTTTTTTTAAATATCTATCACAGAAGATAGTAAGATCTAGCCTTTATTAAAACTCTTAGAAACTCTCCTGCTTGTGCTGTCCTGCATTTGGGTCTTCCTGCTCTGAGCTGCCGTTACAGTTGAATGTTAAAAATGTTACTGAAGTTACATTAAGTTAAGTTTCTATGTTAAGTACATTGTTGTGTCCCCAAGATGCACTTTTTGGTTTTTAATTAAAATGCAGCTAGTTGAGTGTAAAAGGGAATATTTTCCTCTCTAGTATCACAACCTTTTGGTTGTTTTTGTTTATCATTAAACTTGTTTTTTTGTGTGTATTGGCACACTGTGATATCTTGTACTATATTAGGTTCAAACTGCAACATCTTTTCATTAAATACATTTGAGATGTTGAAAATTTTCCTTGATTTGGGTTGCGGCTTGTCTATAAGGAGCGATGGAGGGTCCCAAAGCCAGACCAGTTGAGAACCACTGCTCTATAGTAGACCACGATCAGTTTAATTGTTAGTTATAGATATCTGTCAACCTACTTATTGACCATTTTAGTTAATGAGTCTGAATCAGCTGCTGACTGACAATACATGAATAATTAATCATTCATTTTTAATTGTTTACAGATTACTTTCTGTTCTCATTTCCTCTCAAGTAAAATACATCTTCATTGTTTCAAAACTGAAAAGAAGCTTCTGAGATTTTACTGAGAATCTACAAAAAGTTCCTCAAGAGAAACCAGAGATAATGACAGAAAGTGATCATTGACTTCTATACAGTCCTCCATTGAGAGTCATCAGGAGCTGGTTATTGGTGATTGGTTCATTCTCAGGTTGTTCCTGATTGGTTCCTCACTCGTTCTTTGATAACTAAAGCATCCTATAATGTGCTGCAGACATGATGAAGAACAGAAAAGACAGATTGTGATGGAGCCTCCACAGTCGGCCATGTTTCACACACATCAGCACAGTCCATGAAGAGCTGTGTCTGCTCTGTTCTCAACAATCAAGTTTGTTTAAATGTTTCTCAGCAGCATTAGACCAGATGACTGAGCACAAGTCAACAAAGAAGATTTGCTGTTAAAAACATTTAGCTTTTTAATAAAGTTGTGTTGGTGAGTTGATATTTACTCATTAATTTGTGAATTTGAAGGAGGATTTCTGACATCTGGAACAAACCCGAAGGTTTCTGGTCAGCTCTCTGCATTTGTTATTTTTAACTTTCTGTCAAGTTTTGTGTGAGGCAAAGTAGGACCCAAAATACAGACAAGACAGAGGCTGAAAAGATGTAGAGGAAGTCTTTATTTCTTATAGAAGATAGCAGGCAGGTACATGATGAGCAGGCACAGGACATGAACAGGGCAGGAACAAACATGGAAGATGACATTAACTAGCTGACAAAGAACAAAGGAAGGGACCAGTATAAATACTGTGGGGATAAGGAAGTGGAAACAGGTTAAACCAATAAGGGCGGAGCCAAACAATCAAAGAGGCGGGAAACCCACAAGGGCAGGAAGTAAAGTGACAGACAAGTGAGGAAGAGGAAAGAATACCAAAATAAAACAGGAAATGAGCAAAACTAAAGCAGACAAATACAAGGACAGGAGACAAGAAACAACCAACAGAACACAAGGGGACAAAGACAAACATGAGGACAAGGAACACGAGGAAGAAACACCAGGGAACAACAGGAGCATACAGCAGAACCAAAACACTCTCAACTGTTCAGGTTAGTGTCTGGAAGAAGTGAGTGACAGTCTGCCAGAACAGTTAAGATGATAATCAACGGCATGCTGGGTAATGTAGGAGCAGTTACGTACCTGATATGAGATCAAAAAAATTATGTATCAGAAGACCGCAAGAAACAAGACCGATAAACAGGACAACCAGGATAACAAGGAGAAACAGAAGAACCACCAGAATTTTAGCCCAGGGAGGAAATGGTTCTGTGGGAACAACAACAAACATAAAGAACATGACCTTTGACCCCTGACTTGTATGTACAGACTGATCCCTGATCTGTATCTACTGTTCTCTTATAGTCTCAGACCTCACTGTCCCATCATCTCTTACTACACTGAGTATTTAGACAGAAGTAAATCAGACAGATTGTTTCAGACCTGGAACCACCAGGAGACCTGAGCTCATCTGACATCTGTCTCATCTCTGACAGAAACCAGTGGAAACTAGTTTGTGACTGAAGAAATATTTTATTGTTCATTACATTTGGAGCAGTTACCAAAGAATGAGTCAGAAACAACTCAGGAATGAATATTGTGAATTAATCAGAAAGATGGAGCTCCTGAATAACTCTGAATGAGACTCTATAGTAGATCATGATTAGTTTAATTGTTAATTATAGATATCTGTCAACCTACTTATTGACCATTTAGTTAATGAATCTGAATCAGCTGCTGACTGACAATACATGAATAATTAATCATTCATTTTTAATTGTTTACAGATTAGTTTTCTGTTCTCGTTTCCTCTCAAGTAAAATACATCTTCATTGTTTCAAACTGAAAAGAAGCTTCTGAGATTTTACTGAGAATCTACAAAAAGTTCATCAAGAGAAACCAGAGATAATGACAGAAAGTGATCATTGACTTCTACACAGTCCTCCATTGAGAGTCATCAGGAGCTGGTTATTGGTGATTGGTTCATTCTCAGGTTGTTCCTGATTGGTTCCTCACTCGTTCTTTGATAACTAAAGCATCCTATAATGTGCTGCAGACATGATGAAGAACAGAAAAGACAGATTGTGATGGAGCCTCCACAGTCGGCCATGTTTCACACACATCAGCACAGTCCATGAAGAGCTGTGTCTGCTCTGTTCTCAACAATCAAGTTTGTTTAAATGTTTCTCAGCAGCATTCGATCAGATGACTGAGCACAACTCAACACAGAACATTTACTTTGACATTTTACTGTTTAATAAATTTATGTTGGAAAGTTGATCTTTACTTATGAATGAGTGAGTTTGAAGGAGGATTTCTGGCATCTGGAACAAACCTGGAGGTTTCTGGTCAGCTTGCTGCATCTTTTAACTCTCAACATTTACTTTGACAAAAATGTTACTGTTTAATATAAACATAGCACAAAAAGTAAGGAAATTTGTGTTGTTTATGGAAGAAGGTGAGCAGCACTCTGCTAGAATAGTTAAGATGATAACCACTGGCATGATGGGTAATGTGGTAGAAGTGACATACCTGTTATGAAACTGTGCCAATAACATATCAAAAGAGCTCCAGCAACAAGACCAACCAAACAGAAGAAGGAGCAGAACTTTGGCCCAGGAAGGAAATCGTTCTGTGGGAAAAAGAAACATAAAGAACATGACCTCTGACCCCTGACCTGTGACCTGTATCTACAGTAGGTTTTAGGGTTTGTTACTGACCTTTGACCTTCAGCTGTATGTCGTTCACTCTCCGTTGTCCTCCTAACGCACTCTGACGGTGCAGGTGTAGGTGCCGCTGTCAGAGAGGAGGAGCTTTGTCAGATTGAGGCTGAGGTCTCCAGTCTCCAGAGCGTCAGTCCTCATTGATGTTCGGCCGCTGTAAAGCTGGTTTTGGTCTTTGAGTTCGTCACCTTTCTGCAGACGCTGGATGGACTGTTGGAGGATTGAGATTGGTAGCGTCTCCAACACCACTGTGGGGTCGTCCAGGTTAAAAGTCTGATACTCACAGGGCAGCAGGACAAACTCCTCCCCCTCATACAGCTCCACAGCTGAGGCATGCTGGGAAACTGTGAGGTCACACAGACAGAGAGGTTCAGTAACAGCAGCCTTATTTCTTATTCTTATATGTCTTATTCCTCCTGGAGCCTCAGGTGACCCACAAATCAACCTGGTCCTGTTTGTGATTGGACGCTGCAGCTGATCAGCCTGCTTTGAAACCACATCAGTTTAATTCTGACAGCTGACAGATAAGAACCAACTCAGTGTTTTCACTCATCTTAAACCTTACAAACATTAAACGTACTAAAGGTTCTCCTGGAGAAAAACTAAGTTTCTGTGACTGTGTTTCTGTGGATTTTGTAGATGTTGAAAATAGTCACTCCTGTATGGAGTAATATGCAGTTAAGATCATCACTGGCTTACGTATTTTAGCATCAGTCTGTAATGTTATTTTAAGTCATTTTCTTACATATACATGTCTGGTAAAGTCAGGTTGGGCTAGGGACACTTTCACTTTCACTCCTGCAGCAGCTGTACTGTTGTGATAAGAGCTGACAGAGCACCGTGTTATTGGTCTCTGTCTGAAATACTCCATTTCTGAAATTGGATTAAAAACTTTGACTTAATTTAATTTAAGTTAATTTCTCTTTCATTGCCCCAGCCCAACAATGACAAATTTGACAAAGTGTCACTGTTGTGTTTGTTGGAGAGAAAAGTTTCCAACTCCTGAAGCATTTTTCTTGGTGACTTCAAATTTACAGCATGTGTGACTATTTTTTACAATTCAAGTGCTCTGTTGTGTTGCTGCAATAAAACCATCATATTTTCTTTTTCTTGGTAATATTCTGTCTGAATCAGGATAATTAGTTTCAAGAAAATACCATAATGGAGCTCTAAACACAGGCTGAGGAAACACACATGAAAGAAATGAGGCTGGACTGAAGCGATCATCAGATCAGAGGGAAGAAGCTCATCTTACCGTGCACAAGGATCACAAACAGCACAAACATCTTCATCTTTCATCTTCATCCTCTTCTGGAAAAAAGACCTTTTTAATCTGCTTCTCATCTCGAAAACAGCTTCAGGACATCAGTTCACAGACAATGAAGACTTTCTGTCTCCTGATAATTACCTGATAATCACACTGAGAAAATTTTACTTTTTTTTCACAATACTGAAGTTGGCTTCCTGTTGGGTGGTAAGTAAAGTAACAAGTCAGTTTTTGTCTCCAGTATCAGAAATGTTGGAGTATTTCAGACAGAGACCAACAACACGGTGCTCCGTCAGCTCTTATCACAACAGTACAGCTGCTGCAGGAGTGAAAGTGTCCCTCACCCAAACATGATATATTCAGATGATTGACATGTTACTGACGGTGTTTCTGTCACTAGGAGTCAATCAAACTTGATTTTCTCAATGTGTCTTCACCTTCATGTTAAAAGTTATTTCTGCACCGCAGCTGTTGAGGTGACATTAATCAAATGTTACACCATGTGTCCCCTAATGTTGTTTTATATTTTCTGTTGACTTTTACAGACATGTATGACAGAGAACATACAAGATACTAAAATACATGGTGAGCCAGTGATGATCTTAACTGCATATTACTCCAGTGATGAAATAAATCCATCCATACATTTTAAAGTATTGTCATGTTCTTTATGTTTGTTGTTGTTCCCACAGAACGATTTCCTTCCTGGGCCAAAGCTCTTGTGGTTCTCCTGGTTCTCCTGGTTGTTGTTCTTGTTGCTGGAGCTCTTTTGATACATTATCGGCACTATTTCATGTCAGGTATGTCACTACATTACCCATCATGCCAGTGGTTATAATCTTTACTGTTGTTTTTCCTTAACTGCTGAGACAGACTGACAAGCAGATTGTGAGCATTTTATGTGACCACAATGAGGAGCTGAGAACACAGCATATGCATGAATTTTCACATTGACAACACAACCTTTATATCCACAAAGAAAGGTGAATTACTCGCTGTACCACCAGGAAGACAGGCTTTTCACACACCTTCTTACAACTTGGCAACGATATCACAGGTTCAAAACTGGAGTATTTTTGTTTTTCAGGGATCCAAGTTGCTGCACTCGCTGCTCTGCTAATGTAACGTCTCGTCCTTTTCTCTTAGTTTTGTCTTGTCATCATATTCCATGTTTAATGTTGGCAACACTTCCTGTTTTATTTTGTAGTGCTTGGCTCTTCTAATTTCAGACACTTCACTTCCTGCCCTCCTGTGTTTACCTGCCCTGATTAGTTTCACCTGTCCCTCGCTAACCTTTCACCTGGGTGTATATAGTCTGTTTGTTTCTCTTGTTCTTTGCCAGTTTGTCTTCATCCCATTAAATCCACATTTTCTTATCTCATAGCCATTACAAAATATAATGATGCATTCTGTAATTTTAGGGTTTCATTTTTGAGAAAAATAGGAACATTTTGTTGTTTTTACTAAAATCAGCCATCTCCATCACTATAGGCCTCTGCATAAAACGCTTTCATTAGTCATTTCATTAGTTAGTTAGAGAGTGTGTGAGAGAGAGAGTGTGTGTGTGAGAGAGAGTGGGTTTGTGTGTGTGTGTGTATTTTTTGTGTGTGTTTGTTGTGCTTGTTTCATATGTCTTTGAAGTAGACAGATTGGACCTTAGCTTGACCTTATTGTAGAGCTTGTAATGTCTGATAAAGGTACTTAAAGCCATACATGAACTCTTTCAAGTAAATAAAAACATGGCTCCTTCTCTTACTGCACTTCAAAGTCTCACTGTGGAGAAAACAAAACGTTAGTGAGTTTCTGCTGTTGGCTGGAGTCTTGTCACAAACTGTGTGTAGCTTGGCTGTCTGCTCAGTTCCTTAAGTGGAAAGGAGAAAACAGTTTGATCAACAGTGTACTGTGACAATTTTATACCCCTGGACACAGAAAATACTAGTTTCTCATTGGCTGTCAGGTCATTAAACTGAATAAGGACACATTAAACATACCAGCAGGTAACCATAGCAACAACTTTGATTTCAAACAAAGTGTAAAGTTGTTAATGATTCAAACTTCATCCTCTTCAGTAAGTGTCCATGGTGTAAGAGTCAGAGAACATAACTGACAATCAAAAACAGCAGACTTTATGTTGACCTTTATTTTGAAAGGACTACTCATCAAACTATCAGTTATCAGACTGATCTGAAATCTGCCTAATTTTTGTAATAAGTAAAGCTAATCTGAGAAATGTCCTTTTCGGTTTTGCTCCTTTTCATTTCACTTGTGAGGACACCAGAGTGTGGCGACATCTAGTGGCCAAATCTGACACAATCTGCTTTAACCCTGAGGTTCACATTTAAAGGGTCTTTAGAGACTCAGGACCACATTAAACGTCTCATTCACTCATTTTCTTTACAGACAGACACACAGTCTCTGCTCAGGTCTGTTCACTTCCTCAAACTATACATATCCTTTGTGTGGTCTCCATGTTGTTTGTTACTCAGCCAATGTTTCTCACCACATTATTGGGTTTTTAACTCAATACAGCCGTAAGAATGAATGTAAAATACTGAACAGATGTTTGCTTTATCCCAATTACAAGCAATATAGACAGTATAAATGATAAATATTTGTCCTTTACCTCTGTTAGATCACATTTATGAATCAAGACACCAAACGTTTCTTGTGATTAAGTGTAATAAAAGAGAAAAATCTATTATAATTAACATATGTATTGAAAAAACATATTTAACTTGAACAAATATAAAGGAAACAAGGTTTTTCATCACTATTGATCTTTATTTCTTTAGACTTAAATAAAAATTGACTTAACGTTTGTCTGTATGCAGACTGGCAGTGTTTAGTGCTTAAAATGCTGAGACTTCATTGACTGAGTAGCATCACATGGGATGATTTAACTTGAATGTAATTGGTGTGTGCATTTCCTGATCTGCCCAACCAATACCGTGAAGACTAGAAAAGCTGCTCCTGTTAAAATAGAAGTGTCCTGTCAAATTTAAAATCCCCTTATAATTTAATGATAATTGGTCCAGGTCCATATAAGATGATGTTTGGGTCCGAACATAGAGGAAACTAACACAGCCAGACCTCCTCTTCTCTTCTTACTGTTTTTCTCTGTTTGTTCGTACTCGTGTGAAGCCGGCTGCTTCAAACAGTCTGCTGGATTCACATTCAGACGTCTGGCTGTGTTAGTTTCCTCTGACTGCTGTAATCCTGCATGTTACTGTGAAGGAAGACGATACGGTTCGCCTAATCTGCGCATTGTGAACACAGAGTGCACCGGCTTCACGTCGCCTTTTTGCACTGTATTGTAACCTTCTTCGCTTGCTGTAGATTGGTCACGTGACTGCAGCTGGGAAAACTCAGAGAGGTAGAGAAAAGAAAGAACACCAAATCCAAAGAATGGCAGCAGAAACAGAAAAGAACAGAAAGAGGACTGAGGCCCCATCAAAGCTGAACTGGACCAGAAAGAGAACCCGGTCCTCTTTGAAAGAAACTCACAATGTGAACACAAAAAGAACTGAGTTTGTTTTCTTTTGGTCCACTTGAAGCGGACTGAGTTTGGTTCTTTTAAAAGGGACCAAGTGTGAAAACACCCTAACACTCACTGTAACTCTCAACACACTGCACCCCCAACCCCACCCTTACCACCACCCAGTGTTACGTTTGAGAGCAGAACAGGACCCGATTACAGACAGGACCAGACTGAGCTGATGTAGATCAAAATGCACTTTAATGTGGCTGACTGGCAGGCAGGTACAGGACAGGTGGATCACAGGAAACAAACATGAACAGAGTCCAAAGAAACACTGACGAACTGACAAAGGAGTCTTGGATCTGGACTGGTGTATGAGTGAGTGAGTGACAGGGAAACCTTCGTTAACAGGGACCAAACCAAGAGATGAGGCTGCAACATCTGTCAAAATGTGGAAAAAAAACAGGACAAAAACAGCAACATACTGATGAATAAAGATCAGCACTGATCAAAAGTAAGTTGAGTCAGAGTCTGATTGCACCAATCATCAAAGATTGATCAACAAACCGATCAAACTGATTGTTCAGCCGTCAGAGGAGTTGGATCAGTGGAGCTTCTTCTGTCCCTGATTCTCTCTGCAGAGGAGACAGAGGACAGTCAGACAGAGACAACAAACCAACCAGAGACAAACACAAAGACCTCTGACCTCTGACCTTTATCTTCATACTGACCTTTGACTTTGAGCTCCACTGTTTTCCATCTCAGGATGTTTCCCTTCCCTGTTGTAGATGAAGCAGCTGTATTTTCCTGTGTCTGTGTCTGTGGGCTGTTTTAGGATCAGACTGAGGTCTCCAGTTTGTAGCAGGTCTTCCTTCATCTCTGTTCGGTCTCTGTAAAACTCATCTTGTTCTTCAGGTCGGTCAGAGCCGTTCTGACAAACATGAAGGCAGGGCAGATGGAAAGACTCCACCCCTGGATCCACCTCTACCTGATAGACTGAGAGGAGAGACAGTGTTTTCTTTGGTGTCTATAAAATCAACAGCACAACTGACTGTTTCAAGAAGTTTCATTGAAGAACCTGGAATGAAATCTGTTATTGAGTGTTGTTGAAACACAGATACTGTTACCTCAATTACCTCTGACATGTTTCTACTGTTCTTTTATAATCCCATCCTTCTCTGACTACACTCAATATTCAGTATGTTTCAGACCTGGAACCACCAGGAGACCTGAGCTCATCTGACATCTGTCTCATCTCTGACAGAAACCAGTGGAAACTAGTTTGTGACTGAAGAAATATTTTATTGTTCATTACATTTGGAGCAGTTCATTTCTGGAAGAAGTGAGCGACAGTCTGCCAGAGCAGTAAAGATGACAACCACTGGCATGATGGGTAATGTAGTAGGAGTGACTCACCTGACATGAAATAGAGCCGATAACGTATCAAAAGAGCTCCAACAACAAGACCATCAACAAGGAGAAACGGAAAGACCACAAGAATCTCAGCCCAGGAAAGAAATCCTCCTGTGAGAAAACAAAACAAAACATGAAGGGCATGACCTCTGACCTGTATCTACAGTTCGCTTATAATCACAGACCCATCCTACCATTGGCATGCTGGGTAATGTAGTAGAAGTGACATACCTGACATGAAATACTGCCGATAACGTATCAAAAAACTGCCAGCAACAAGACCAAGGATGAAGAGAGCCAGAGGTAACATGAAAATTTGTGCCAGAGAAGGAAATTGCTCTGTGGTGTCTGTGAGGAAAAAACAACAAATGTACAGGTCATGATGTCTGATCCCTGATCTGTATCTACTGTTCTCTTATAGTCTCAGACCTCACTGTCCCATCATCTCTTACTACACTGAGTATTTAGACAGAAGTAAATCAGACAGATTGTTTCAGACCTGGAACCACCAGGAGACCTGAGCTCATCTGACATCTGTCTCATCTCTGACAGAAACCAGTGGAAACTAGTTTGTGACTGAAGAAATATTTTATTGTTCATTACATTTGGAGCAGTTACCAAAGAACGAGTCAGAAACAACTCAGGAATGAATGGTGTGAATTAATCAGAAAGATGGAGCTCCTGAATAACTCTGAATGAGACTGTATAGTAGATCATGATCAGTTTAATTGTTAGTTATAGATATCTGTCAACCTTACTTATTGACCATTTTGTTAATGAGTCTGAATCAGCTGCTGACGGACACTAAACTAGTATCCAAACATTGTTTTTTAATTGTTTACAGATTAGTTTCGTTTGTTGTTTCCTCTCAAGTAAAATAAATATTCATTGTTTCATTGACAAGAAGCTGCTGAGATTTTACTGAAAATCCACAAAAAGTTCCTCAAAAGAAACCAGAGATAATGACAGAAAGTGATCATTGACTTCTATACAGTCCTCCATTGAGTGAGTCATCAGGAGCTGGTTATTGGTGATTGGTAAATTCTCTGATTGTTCCTGATTGGTTCCTCACTCGTTCTTTGATAACTACTCAAAGCGTCCTCTAAAGTACAGATACAGATACAGAAATGATGAAGAACAGAAAAGCTCTCTGCATCTGTTGTTTTTTAACTTCAACTGTTTTACTTTCTGGAAGTAGTGAGTGACAGGCTGCCTCCATAGTAAAGATGATAACCACTGGCATGATGGGTAATGTGGTAGGAGTGACTTACTTGACATGAAAGAGTGCTGATCATGTATCAAATGACGAACAGCACGAAGACTAAGTAACAGGAGACCCAGGAGAAGCAGGAGAACAGGGAGAACCACGAAAATCACGACAATTATTCGCTGGGAAACAGATTCTGTTGGAACAACAACAAATATAAAGAACATGACCTTTGACCCCTGACTTGTATGTACAGACTGACCTCTGACCTGTATCTATTGTTCTCTTATAGTCTCAGACCTCACTGTCCCATCATCTCTTACTACACTGAGTATTCAGACAGAAGTAAATCAGACAGTTTGTTTCAGACCTGGAACCACCAGGAGACCTGAGCTCATCTGACATCTGTCTCATCTCTGAACAGAAACCAGTGGAAACTAGTTTGTGACTGAAGAAATATTTTATTGTTCATTACATTTGGAGCAGTTACCAAAGAACGAGTCAGAAACAACTCAGGAATGAATGTTGTGAATTAATCAGAAAGATGGAGCTCCTGAATAACTCTGAATGAGACTCTGAATGAGAATAGTAGATCATGATCAGTTTACTTTTTTTAGTTACTTTTTACTTTTTCCTTGTTAATCAATCTGAATCAGCTGCTGACTGACAATACATGAATAATTAATCATTCATTTTTAATTGTTTACAGATTAGTTTTCTGTTCTCGTTTCCTCTCAAGTAAAATACATCTTCATTGTTTCAAACTGAAAAGAAGCTTCTGAGATTTTACTGAGAATCTACAAAAAGTTCATCAAGAGAAACCAGAGATAATGACAGAAAGTGATCATTGACTTCTATACAGTCCTCCACTGAGAGTCATCAGGAGCTGGTTATTTTTGATTGGTTCATTCTTAGGTGGTTCCTGATTGGTTCCTCACTCGTTCTTTGATAACTAAAGCATCCTATAATGTGCTGCAGAACATGATGAAGAACAGAAAAGACAGATTGTGATGGAGCCTCCACAGTCGGCCATGTTTCACACACATCAGCACAGTCCATGAAGAGCTGTGTCTGCTCTGTTCTCAACAATCAAGTTTGTTCAAACGTTTCTCAGCAGCATTCGACCAGATGACTGAGCACAACTCAACAAAGAACATTTACTGTTAGAAACATTTTGCTTTTTTAATAAAGTTATGTTGGATAGTTGATCTTTACTCATGAATTTGTGAATTTGAAGGAGGATTTCTGACATCTGGAACAAACCTGAAGGTTTCTAGTCATCTGTTATTTTTAACTTTCTGTCAAGTTTTGTGTGAAGGCAAAGTAGGACCCAAAATGCAGACAAGACAGAGGCTGAAAAGATGTAGAGGAAGTCTACATTTCTTATAGAAGATAGCAGGCAGGTACATGATGAGCAGGCACAGGACATGAACAGGGCAGGAACAAACATGGGAAGATGACATTAACTAGCTGACAAAGAACAAAGGAAGGGACCAGTATATAAACTGTGGGGGATAAGGAAGTGGAAACAGGTTAAACCAATTAGGGCAGAGCCGAACAATCAAAGAGGCGAGAAACCCACAAGGGCAGGAAGTAAAGTGACAGACAAGTGAGAAGAGGAAAGAATACCAAAATAAAACAGGAAATGAGCAAAACTAAAGCAGACAAATACAAGGACAGGAGACAAGAAACAACCAACAGAACACAAGGGGACAAAGACAAACATGATGACAAGGAACACGAGGAAGAAACACCAGGGAACAACAGGAGCATACAGCAGAACCAAAACACTCTCAACTGTGTTAGTGTCTGGAAGAAGTGAGTGACAGTCTGCCAGAACAGTTAAGATGATAATCAACGGCATGCTGGGTAATGTAGGAGCAGTTACGTACCTGATATGAGATCAAAAAAATTATGTATCAGAAGACCGCAAGAAACAAGACCGATAAACAGGACAACCAGGATAACAAGGAGAAACAGAAGAACCACCAGAATTTTAGCCCAGGGAGGAAATGGTTCTGTGGGAACAACAACAAACATAAAAGAACATGACCTTTGACCCCTGACTTGTATGTACAGACTGACCTCTGACCTGTATCTACTGTTCTCTTATAGTCTCAGACCTCACTGTCCCATCATCTCTTACTACACTGAGTATTCAGACAGAAGTAAATCAGACAGTTTGTTTCAGACCTGGAACCACCAGGAGACCTGAGCTCATCTGACATCTGTCTCATCTCTGACAGAAACCAGTGGAAACTAGTTTGTGACTGAAGAAATATTTTATTGTTCATTACATTTGGAGCAGTTACCAAAGAACGAGTCAGAAACAACTCAGGAATAAATAGTGTGAATGAATCAGAAAGATGGAGCTCCTGAAATAACTCTGAATGAGACTCTATAGTAGATCATGATTAGTTTAATTTTTAGTTATAGATATCTGTCAACCTACTTATTGACCACATTGTTAATGAGTCTGAATCAGCTGCTGACTGACAATACATGAATAATTAATCATTCATTTTTAATTGTTTACAGATTACTTTCTGTTCTCGTTTCTTTTCAAGTAAAATACATCTTCATTGTTTCAAACTGAAAAGAAGCTGCTGAGATTTTACTGAGAATCTACAAAAAGTTCCTCAAGAGAAACCAGAGATAATGACAGAAAGTGATCATTGACTTCTATACAGTCCTCCACTGAGAGTCATCAGAAGCTGGTTATTGGTGATTGGTTCATTCTCAGGTTGTTCCTGATTGGTTCCTCACTCGTTCTTTGATAACTAAAGCATCCTATAATGTGCTGCAGAACATGATGAAGAACAGAAAAGACAGATTGTGATGGAGCCTCCACAGTCGGCCATGTTTCACACACATCAGCACAGTCCATGAAGAGCTGTGTCTGCTCTGTTCTCAACAATCAAGTTTGTTTAAATGTTTCTCAGCAGCATTCGACCAGATGACTGAGCACAACTCAACAAAGAACATTTACTTTGGCATTTTACTGTTTAATAAATTTATGTTGGAGAGTTGATCTTTACTCATGAATTTGTGAGTTTGAAGGAGGATTTCTGACATCTGGAACAAACCTGGAGGTTTCTGGTCAGCTTGCTGCATCTTTTAACTCTCAACATTTACTAAGTAAGTAAGGAAGTAAGGAAATTTGTGTTTGGTAAATTTGGTCATTTCTTTGTTGTAACAGTGCTTCTTGGCAATAAATCTTTGAATGTTTGAAAGCCTGTTTATTTCCCTTTAAAAGGTGCCACATTTGTAAGGAACATGCATTTGTGGGATGAGCAGCAGAGCTCAGTATGTGGGTTGCGCCCATGAAAAATTTGCCAAATCTTTTCTGCCAATGCCAAATACCTTATTGACTCTTGTTTGGTGCTGAGAGAGTTGATCTTTACTTACGAATAACTGAGTTTGAAGGAGGATTTCTGACATCTGGAACATATCTGGAGGTTTCTCGTCAACTGTTTTTGTTTATGGAAGAGGTGAGCAACAGTCTAGAATAGTAGAATAGAATAGTTAAGATGATAACCACTGGCATGATGGGTAATGTGGTAGAAGTGACATACCTGACATGAAACTAGTGCCGATAATGTCTCAAAAGAGCTCCAGCAACAAGACCAACAAAGAGAAGAAGGAGCAGAACTTTGGCCCAGGAAGGAAATCGTTCTGTGGGAAAAAGAAACATAAAGAACATGACCTCTGACCCCTGACCTGTGACCTGTATCTACAGTAGGTTTTTGTATTTGTTGCTGACCTTGTGATCTGCAGTTGTATGTCGTTCACTCTCCGTTGTCCTCCTAACACTCTGACGGTGCAGGTGTAGGTGCCGCTGTCAGAGAGGAGGAGCTTTGTCAGATTGAGGCTGAGGTCTCCAGTCTCCAGAGCGTCAGTCCTCATTGATGTTCGGCCGCTGTAAAGCTGGTTTTGGTCTTTGAGTTCGTCACCTTTCTGCAGACGCTGGTGGACTGTTGGAGGATTGAGATCGTAGCGGCTCCAAACCACTTTGGGGTCGTCCAGGTTAAAAGTCTGATACTCACAGGGCAGCAGGACAAACTCCTCCCCCTCATACAGCTCCACAGCTGAGGCATGCTGGGAAACTGTGAGGTCACACAGACAGAGAGGTTCAGTAACAGCAGCCTTATTTCTTATTCTGATATGTCTTATTCCTCCTGGAGCCTCAGGTGACCCAGAAATCAATCTGGTCCTGTTTGTGATTGGACGCTGCAGCTGATCAGGACATCATCAGCTCAGTTTAATACCAACAACACCTGACAGGTAAGAACCAACTCAGCTGTCATGTTACTCTCACTGTTTAGACTGACTTTGTTCTCTGTGAACTACAGCACTGACCTCTGACCTGTATCTACAGTATGTGGTGTAGTGTTAGGGTTTGTTGCTGACCTTTGACCTTCAGCTGTATGCGCTTCACTCTCCTGTTGTCCTTGTGACGCTCTGACGGTGCAGGTGTAGGTGCCGCTGTCAGAGAGGAGGAGCTTTGTCAGATTGAGGCTGAGGTCTCCAGTCTCCAGAGCGTCAGTCCTCATTGATGTTCGGCCGCTGTAAAGCTGGTTTTGGTCTTTGAGTTCGTCACCTTTCTGCAGACGCTGATGGACTGTTGGAGGATTGAGATTGGTAGCGGCTCCAAACCACTGTGGGGTCAGTCCAGGTTCAAAGTCTGATACTCACAGGGCAGCAGGACAAACTCCTCCCCCTCATACAGCTCCACAGCTGAGGCATTCTGGGAAACTGTGAGGTCACACAGACAGAGAGGTTCAAGTAACAGCAGCCTTATTTCTTATTCTGATGGGGCAAAAAAATGTCTTATTCCTCCTGGAGCCTCAGGTGACCCAGAAATCAACCTGGTCCTGTTTGTGATTGGACGCTGCAGCTGATCAGGACATCATCAGCTCAGTTTAATACCAACAACACCTGACAGGTAAGAACCAACTCAGCTGTCATGTTACTCTCACTGTTTAGACTGACTTTGTTCTCTGTGAACTACAGTCACACGTTTGCTCTGTCTGATCTCTGACCTGTATCTACAGTATGTGGTGTAGTGTTAGGGTTTGTTACTGACTGATTCCTTGGGAGCAGTGACCTTTGACCTTCAGCTGTACATCTTTCACTCTCCGTTGTCCTCCTAACGCTCTGACGGTGCAGGTGTAGGTGCCGCTGTCAGAGAGGCTGAAGGAGCTTTCAAGTCACTGTCAGATTGAGGCTGAGGTCTCCAGTCTCCAGAGCGTCAGTCCTCATTGATGTTCGGCCGCTGTAAAGCTGGTTTTGGTATGTAAGCCCCATCATTCTTTCCTTTCACCATCCTGGTTTTTCCCTTTGCAGAAAAACAGCCCGGTGACGCTGGTGGACTGTTGGAGACTTCAAACTTCAGACGGGCCAATCATTCTACCAGTCTATTTGAGGATTGAGATTGGAGCGTCTCCAGGTAGGGACACCACTGTGGGGTCGTCCAGGTTAAATTTTTGCTCAGTCTGATACAGATCGAGGGAGATTACAGGGTCTTCCATTTTCTAATAATTGCTCCCACAGTTGATTTCTTCACACCAAGCTGCTACCTGCAGATTCAGTCTTCCCCCTCAGGTCTACATTTTGTTTCTGGTGTCTTTGACAGCTCTTTGGTCATAGTGGAGTTTGGCTGACATAATGGAGTTTGGAGTCTGCTGAGGCTTTTATATGATAACTGGGCCATTAATACAGGTAACGAGTGGAGGACAGAGGAGGTCTGTAAAGAAGAAGAGGTCACAGAAATCTTGCTTGTTTGTAGATGACCAAATACTTATTTTACTGAGAATTTACCAATTAATTCATTAAAAATCATACAATGTGATTTCCTGGATTCTTTCCACCCATTCTGTTCATAGTTGAAGTAGTGTACTATGAGAAAATTACAGCCTCTCTCATCTTTTAAGTGGGAGAACTTGCACAATGGTGGCTCTAAATACTTTTTTTCTGATATGTCTTATTCCTCCTGGAGCCTCAGGTGACCCAGAAATCAACCTGGTCCTGTTTGTGATTGGATGCTGCAGCTGATCAGCCTGCTTTGAAACCACATCAGTTTAATTCTGACAGCTGACAGATAAGAACCAACTCAGTGTTTTCACTCATCTTTATTCATAGAAAACATTAAACTTACTAAAGGTTCTCCTGGAGAAAAATAAGTTTCTGTGACAGTT
This sequence comes from Scortum barcoo, assembly GCA_023238725.1. Classification (NCBI taxonomy): domain Eukaryota; kingdom Metazoa; phylum Chordata; class Actinopteri; order Centrarchiformes; family Terapontidae; genus Scortum; species Scortum barcoo. Next base: position 5,684,706 of record CM041532.1, read on the forward strand.
GAGTCTGTAGCTGTTGAAAATAGTCACTTCTGTAACACAAAGAATGCTTTAAAATGTATATATAGATTTATTTAATCACTTGAGTAATATGCAGTTAAGATAATCTCTGGCTCACGTATTTTAGCATCAGTCTATAATGTTATTTTAATTCATTTTCTCATTTCATTTTCATTTTTCACTCATATATCTCTGGTAAAGTCAACAGAAAATATAAAACAGCGTTAGGGGGCACATGGTGTAACATTAGATTAATGTTAGAAATGACTTTTCATATTCAGATTCAGATTCAGATTTCCTTTATTAGTCCCACAGCCGGGAAATTTACAGCTATGTTATGAAGACACGTTTAGAAAATCAATTTTACATAACATCTACTGACAGAAACACCTTCAATAACTTGTCAGTCATCTGAATATATTGTGTCTGGGTAGGGACACTTTCACTTTGACTCCTGCAGCAGCTGTACTGTTGAGATAAGAGCTGACGGAGCACCGTGTTGTTGGTCTCTGTCTGAAATACTCCAACATTTCTGATATTGGAGTAAAAACTTTGACCAGGGACTGACTTGTTAATTTCTCTCTGCCCCAGCCCAACTGTGACAAAGTGTCACTGTTTGTTGAGAGAAAAGTTTGCCCCAACATTTTTCTTGGTAACTTCAAATTTACAGCATATGTGACTACATTCTACAAATCAACTGCTCTGTTGTGTTGCTGCAATAAAACCACCATATTTTCTTTTTCTTGGTAATATTCTGTCTGAATCAGGATAATTAGTTTCAAGAAAATACCATAATGGAAGCTCTAAACACAGGCTGAGGAAACACACATGAAAGAAATGAGGTTGGACTGAAGCATCATCAGATCAGAGGGAAGAAGCTCATCTTACCGTGCACAAGGATCACAAACAGCACAAACATCTTCATCTTCATCCTCTTCTGGAAAACTTACAAGAAGTCCTTTTTCCGTCTCCTAATAATTACACTGAGAAAATTTTACTTTTTTTCCACAACGCTGAAGTTGGCTTCCTGTTGGTTGGTAACAAGTAAAGTAACAAGTCAGTTTTCACTCCAATATCAGAAATGTTGGAGTATTTCAGACAGAGACCAACAACACGGTGCTCCGTCAGCTCTTATCACAACAGTACAGCTGCTGCAGGAGTGAAAGTGTCCCCACCCAAACATGATATATTCAGATGATTGACATGTTACTGACGGTGTTTCTGTCACTAGGAGTCACTCAAACTTGATTTTCTCAATGTGTCTTCATTACCTTCATGTTAAAAGTAATTTCTGCACCGCAGCTGTTGAGGTGACATTAATCTAATGTTACACCATGTGTCCCCTAATGTTGTTTTATATTTTCTGTTGACTTTAACAGACATGTATGAGTGAGAAAATACAAGATACTAAAATACATAGTGAGCCAGTGATGATCTTAACTGCATATTACTCCAGTGATTAAAATAAATCCATATGTACATTTTAAAGTATTGTCATGTTCTTTATATTTGTTGTTGTTCCCACAGAACGATTTCCTTCCTGGGCCAAAGCTCTTGTGGTTCTCCTGGTTCTCCTGGTTGTTGTTCTTGTTGCTGGAGCTCTTTTGAGACATTATCGGCACTATTTCATGTCAGGTATGTCACTACATTACCCATCATGCCAGTGGTTATCATCTTTACTGTTGTTTTTCCTTGACTGTTGAGACAGACTGACGCTCGTTCATTCTTGAGTTGTTCCTGAACGTCTTTCATAACTGCTCCAAATGTAATGAACAAATATAGCCAGAAGTGGTGAAGCAGGATTTGAGCAGATTGTGAACATTTTATGTGACCACAATGAGGAGCTGAAAACACAGCATATGCATGAATTTACACATTAAAACCACAACCTTTGTATCCACAAAGAAAGGTGAATTACTCGCTGTACCAACATGAAGACAGGCTTTTCATACACCTTCTTACAACTTTGGCAACGATATCACATGTTCAAAACTGGGGATTTTGTTTTTCAGGGATCCAAGTTGCTGCACTCGCTGCTCTGCTAATGTAACGTCTCGTCCTTTTCTCTTAGTTTTGTCTTGTCATCATATTCCATGTTTAATGTTGGCACACTTCCTGTTTTATTGTTGTAGTGCTTGGCTCTTCTAATTTCAGACACTTCACTTCCTGCCCTCCTGTGTTTACCTGCCCTGATTAGTTTCACCTGTCCCTCGCTAACCTTTCACCTGGGTGTATATAGTCTGTTTGTTTCTCTTGTTCTTTGCCAGTTTGTCTTCATCCCATTAAATCCACATTTTCTTATCTCATAGCCATTACAAAATATAATGATGCATTCTGTAATGTTAGGGTTTCATTTTTGAGAAAAATAGGAAACATTTGTTGTTTTTACTGTTACTGTACCACTAAAATCAGCCATCTCCATCACTATAGGCCTCTGCATAAAACGCTTTCATTGGTCATTTCATTAGTTAAGAGAGTGTGTGTGTGTGAGAGAGATTTTTGTGTGTGTGTTTGCTGTTTCATGTGCCTTTGAAGTAGACAGATTGACCTTAGCTTGACCTTATTGTAGAGCTTGTAATGTCTGATAAAGGTACTTAAAGCCATACATGAACTCTTTCAAGTAAATAAAAACATGGCTCCTTCTCTTGCTGCACTTCAAAGTCTCACTGTGGAGAAAACAAAACGTTAGTGAGTTTCTGCTGTTGGCTGGAGTCTTGTCACAAACTGTGCTGTAGCTTGGCTGTCGGCTCAGTTCCTTAAGTGGAAAGGAGAAAACAGTTTGATCAACAGTGTACTGTGACAATTTAAAACTATGGACACAGAAAATACTAGTTTCTCATTGGCTGTCAGGTCATTAAACTGAATAAGGACACATTAAACATACCAGCAGGTAACCATGGCAACAACTTTGATTTCAAACAAAGTGTAAAGTTGATAATGATTCAAACTTCATCCTCTTCAGTAAGTGTTCATGGTGTAAGAGTCAGAGAGCACAACTGACAATCAAAAACAGCAGACTTTATGTTGACCTTTATTTTGAAAGGACTACTCATCAAACTATCGGTTATCAAACTGATCTGAAATCTGCCTAATTTTTGTAATAAGTAAAGCTAATCTGAGAAATGTCCTTTTCTGTTTAGCCTCTTTTCATTTCACTTGTGAGGACACCACAGTGTGGCGACATCTAGTGGCCAAATCTGACACAATCTGCTTTAACCCTGAGGTTCATATTTAAGGGTCTTTAGAGACTCAGGACCACATTAAATGTCTCATTCACTCATTTTCTTTACAGACAGACACACAGTCTCTGCTCAGGTCTGTTCACTTCCTCAAACTATACATATCCTTTGTGTGGTCTCCATGTTTTTGTTACTCAGCCAATGTTTCTCACCACATTATTGGGTTTTTAACTCAATACAGCCGTAAGAATTAATGTAAAATACTGAACAGATGTTGTGCTTTATCCCAATTACAAGCAATATAGACAGTATAAATGATAAATATGTCATTTACCTCTGTTAGATCACATTTATGAATAAAGACACCAAACGTTTCTTGTGATTAAGTGTAATAAAAGAGAAAAATCTATTATAATTAACATATGGATTGAAAAAAACATTTAACTTGAACAAATATAAAGTAAACAAGGTTTTTCATCACTACTGATCTTTATTTCTTCAGACTTAATTAAAAATTGAATGCACACATCAGCCCCATTCAACACACAGCCTGTTCATGCCTATACAACACATGAGGCAGAGTCTGACTGTGTGTGTGTTGCATATGTATTTCTTACACTTGCATGTTTGCTGGGTCACCTCCACAGATATTTACTTTCCTTTTACAGCAGCAAACCTACTTACTTCAGGCTCTGCAGATGATGGCTCTGTGGTTGGGCCGATGGTGACGGGCTGGTTTTGGAGAGATTGTCGATCTCATCCTCTTCTTCAAACTCACTGTCAGACTCTGAATTGGCAGAAATGTGATCCTCATGTTCTCACAAGCTCTTCCTTTTCAACATCTTCCACAGCTTCTCTCTCCTCCAAAATCATTCGTAATGCCCTCTGAGCAGAAAGTCTTTTTTCCATCTTGATCGATGGTGATAAAGAGCCACACGGGCAAAGCTGTTTCTTTGTTGTGTCCCGCCCCCAGTTTGCAGCTGGGACAGAGTGTGAGAAAATAAAGAGGCTCCCGCAAGACAGAAGGTAAAATGTGCGAGAAATCAGTGAGCAGACAGGTGTCAATGATTGAAATGAGACGATGTTGTAACATAGTGTGGGAATCAAAGGAGCAGAAAGACAAAACACACACACACACACACACACAGAAAACACACACACACACAGAAACACACACACACACACACACACACACACACACACACACACACACTGACAGCAGGTCGGAGGAGGACAGAGTCAAAGTTACAGCACCAACAATTCCCACTTTTATTACGTGCAGGTCCAGTGGAGCTGGACACCACATATGTCATATAAATGTGTAGGGGGGTGAACAGTGTGCAGTCACTGAAAATGTGTTTTAACATGACAGAAACATGAATCAAAAAATAAAATGTCTGTTCACAGGTTAAGTGTCTTTATGTTTTAAATGAACATTTTGAACGCAGAAACTGAAGATACTGTTATGTAATTATGTTATTAAAGCAGACAAATGTTAAATTAATGTGGTAAATGTGGGAAAGTTTCTGTCAAACTTCATCAGAGTAGAGGAGTCGAGCATTTCCCATGATGCATCTGAAAACTGCATTTTGTTCCAAGACACACAAAGAGAAGTGATTGTTCTGTTCAAACTGCAGCTCTGTAAGTACTTACTGATTTAATTAACATCAAAATATTTTTCCTTTTCTCATTTTCAGTTTTTTTATAACAACACTGAACATTTTTGTTGGTTGATTGTCGTCTTTGATACAAATGCAACAAGAATATTTGTGTTAACTTTCAGGCACCAGAGTGAAATCAGATGAGGACATTTTCCAATAAATTTTTATAGAATAAGGAGAAATTAATTAAATGTTTTTTGTGTGTTATTTCCAAGAAACTGGTTCAAGACAAACATAAAAACATCTCTTGTGTGTTTCCATCTTCTCCTCATGACTGCAGCCTGTAGTGTAGAGTGTCAATAATCTTATTATCTTTGATGTTGATGAACTCTTTTAATTCTCTACAACTTCTGGGAAGTCTGAGAATAAAAGATTTCCACTCAGAGTCAGAACAACTTCTCTCATATCAATAAGGATTCATTTCCAGTGTGTACACATTACAAACAGCACATTAGAAAGGCAGAGCTTTGTACCAACATTTATATACAAATAAATATTTCACATCACAGGTAGATTTGTGGCTCTTAAAACAGATGTTGGAGGTAGAAGAGTCGAGGAGTCTGTCTCTGGGTTTTATGTCTGAGGTCTTCATCCAACTCTCTGAGGAATCGTTCTGATAGAAAGGAAGAGTCCTGTGAGTCCTGAAGGTTTCTCTTCTGAGGAACACACAGAGATGTTTCCTTTTTTATCAGCAGATTTCTTAAAACAAAAACTGAAGACAAAGCAGAGTCCGACACAGAGAGTCAGTAAAGCTGCTGTCAGTCCAACATAGAGGCCGATCCTTCCTCCGACTCTCTGGTTGTGGACTCTCTGGTTGTGGACTCTCTGTTGGTTTCTGAGGTTCAGGTTTATCAGCAGCTGTTGTAAAGGACATAAATCATCATGATTTACTTGACTGGAGCTCTGATGTGCAAATTAAAGAGGTGAAGTTTTACTGCTGAGCTTTAGATAAGTCCCACTGAACCTTTTATTTTTATTCTCACATTCTCCAGGTTTCCTTTTTCTTCCTGATGTAATCAAGCTGTAATATTCTGAGTACTGAGTTAATGGCATAGAGCACTTCTTCCTTTGTTGTTTATACCTTGTCAGTTTAACCACACGTTTGCATGTGACCAGCGTGATGAGAAATATTGCCAATATTGTCCCAATGCTCATGCTGTCATTGACTGGAGGAAATGTTAAGTTAGTTATTGTAATATTTCTTATGTTTAAGTGACAGTAGTACAGTTTGTTGTTGTGAAAGAAGTTTCCTCTCTTTGTCTTCATTCCTGTGTCCTGACCGATGCACCATCTTGTTTATCTTCACTCTTAATATCTTCGTTCTACACTCATCCATGCAATAAGCAGCATTTATATTTATCCTATTTATTATATATATTCTGTTCTGTACATATTCTGTTTATAGTATTTCTATTCTTACTGTACATATTCTATTTTTATCATATTTTTGTATATTTCTTTTGTGTTCTCTGTCTCAGAGCAACTGGAACACCAAATTTCCTCTCTGGGATAAATAAAGTATTCTGATTCTGATTGTTTACTGTCAAATCCTGAAAGAGCTAGCCCTGGCCTACATATCCTCACAGACATTGGTCCTTGGAGCCTAATGACAGTATTCACCATGAGTGAGATGATGGGATGTACCCTGATGTGAGGCCTCAACGACTAACACGTCAACCTGTCAGAATTTAAGACTTTGAAGTAGGGCCTACCATCTCCTGCCAAGACGGGAGGGTGTTTCTTCCACAGGAGGGTCCAGTCCAGATGACCCTTCCAGCTCAGCCTCAACATGTTGCACACACACACCTCCACAAGCCAGTTGCTGTAGCCTTGAGGAGCTACCCCAGTACAACCGAACCTAAGGTTAAGGAGGAGGAGGAGGTCTGATCCTCCACCGTGGCTTAAACCTGATAAAGACCTGCACAAAGCCTTCCAAAGAGTTGGATGGTAGCTAACCCTACTACACCCTTGAAGACTCTGCATATCCACCCTGTAATCCTCCACCTCAATACAATAGTACCATCAGCCTCCAGATGCTGCTCCTGGAAAGGGGATCTCATCCTACCCCCCTGCTCGACCTTCTCAGCCACACCTATGTTTAACAGTGTCTGGCCTAATCCTACCATCCTTTGGCAGCCACTGAGATGGTGCCTGGTACACTGCCACCTCTTCACCTGACGCAGCATGCTGTATCTGAACAAGTGTATAGAAGTTTATTCACCAAAACCTTTACGTTTTGTAACCCCTTTTTGTTCTATGAGATTACAATAGTAATAGATTACAGTTCACAGTTTAGACCAGTTACCAGGATTCTGGGAGGTCGCTCATGGAGCCCAGGAGGGAACATCAACATTGACCACACCCACACGAAATTTAGTTTGCAAAAGATATATTCTTGGTCATCAATAACAAAAATATGACAACAAGCCATCAATATCATTCATTGAACAAGGAAAATAATAAAGTGCGCACGAAAATAAAATAAATAAAAAAATGTGTCCTCCATTGTTGTGTTTAGTCTGTTGTGTTTTTTTCCTTTATTATGAGCTCCGTTTTTATTTCGTTGGGGCCCTTTAATCTGTGTGAATTTCAATGTCCTACCACACCGCAGATAAGGAAGGTAAGTTGTCCTTTATTCATCAGCTCTGGCTCGCCAACCGGTTCACTGGGATCCTCTCCTCCAGCAGGTGTTCAGGAAGCCGCCTTGTGGCTATCTGCTGCTGGTCTCCTCGCCTCTCTGAAGTCAACTACTGGTTGTTGATGTCCGCTTCCAACATCAACTCCACCGAATCATATCCAACTAAAAAAACCTGACCTATGGAACAGGCCACATTCATTTGTTTCAATAAAATTAAATTATACAGGCCATAAACTCAGTTAAAATAGATAACATAAATATGAGCTATATAAACTTCAAATTATCTTACAATAAAAAAAATATTAGTTCTCATCTCTCTTAATAGGACTCACTTTACCAGTGTAACCTAACTAAAAATTCTCCCAAAGACCTTAAATTAGGCCTTTTACCATCAAATGAAATAAGCATTCAAGGTTAGTTTCTCCTTTTCTCCTCACACGCACATACACGACAGCTTAGCATTTTTTCTGCATTATCACACAATGTTAACCATTAGCTCAATTGTTAGCTCAAGTCAAGTAACACACACGTGGTGCTATATTAGCGACTAGCAGCTAACAACAATCACACACACATACAGACTGAATGACGGACTTATGCTTTCTCTTTTTCTTTCCTCTCCACAGCTTATGAAGCCTGGGCTACAGTTAGCAAAGGTTCGTATAGCCTCGGAGAACCTGCTCCCCTCTAAGGCTACAGAACCTTTGATGTATGGAGAACGTGTGGACCACTTAAAACTGGAGGAAGCTGAAGCGTGTCTCTAAACAGCAAAGAGACGAGCAGCTAAGATAAGTGATTAGACTCAGCTGACCTCTGACAGTTGTTAAACATGTTTAACTAATCCTGTTCATTTCAGGTTATAATTTACCTCATGTTCTCAACTGATATGATTTAATACAAACTGTTGATATGTCTTAATTTTTACTCAAAGAAACTCGTCACCTTTGAGCTTCCTCCTGCAGATTCGTTCATAAATACCAGTTGTTTGGTTGGACTGCACAGTTCTGTTTTTTAATAATTTAAAGTGATATATTTATTGAATATGTGCATAATTTAAACCTTATAATTAATATTTGGAAATGATTTCTAGTGTTTCTGCAGCTTCTTATTCTATTCTAGTTGTGTGCTCGTGTCCTCTGCTGTCCCTGTAAAAGAATCATCATCATCAGAATTATGAAGATTTTATCAGCTATTTTCAGTGTTGATTTATTTTACTGCACTCTCGCTGTGGACAAGATAAAGTCGGTTTATTCAATTAAGAGACATTTTTCAAAGATTCAACGTCTGTATCTGTACAACTATTCAAACAAATGTAATGGAGTAAAAAGTATAACACTACTATCTTACTGGAACCAATATTAAAGTACTATAAAGTACTAATACTCAAGTAAACATACCTGCATACATATATAAAATTGAGTAAATGTACTTAGTTACTTTGCACCACAATAACACTTGATGTGTAGCTACTTTTGACAGCTGGAAAGTAACTAAGTACATTTACTTTAGTACCATTATGAGGTACTTGCTGCAGAACTTCAGCACAGATACTTTAATCTCAGCACACATGATGTAGAATAACTGTAATTATTCACAAATGTGGCTTATTTAGCATCTATTCATTGAATAAAATGAGGTTGACCTAAATCAGATTTACGACAAGTTTATCAATATTAGATTTATCAGGTAAATCAGGTTTATTGCCAAGTATGTTTCCACATACAAGGAATTTGATCTTGCTTTAATGCATTATAAAAAATAGAGATTAAAATTAGAAATCCACCAAAAACTATTGCAACTGCCAAGAAATGTATATACAACATAAAGATATATAAAAATATGAACAATTATATAACAAATGTACAATACATGTTTTTAAATGATAGAGCTGCACAGTTTGTAGAGGAATGTGCAAGATATTGATCAGGGAAAGTTCACAGGGTGCATCTCCAGTGTTTCTGTAGCTTCTTGTATTCTTACTGAGATTGTATCAAGCTAATATCTATACTACCAGCAGGTGTCACTGTTTTATCTTGTTTCACATGAAGTTCTTCATTCATGGTTCTGATGTTGTAAGTAACTCGTCCTTTTTCACATGAAAACTCTCTGAGCTGGATGGAAAACTGGTTCTTGGTTATCCAGACCATTGTTAATCAATTAATTGAAAACTAATCTCGAACTATTTTGATAATCAGTTAATAATTGAAGTTGTATCTCCAGCAAATATCATATTTTTAATATGATGACCTCATATATTTTCTTAAGTTTTATAGACAAACAATTCATCAATTAATTAGGAAAATAATTGGCAGATTTATCAAATAGTAAAAAAATCATGATTAGATGGAGCCCGAGTTGGAACCGGATCACCTAAAGAGATCCAGTTAAAGTGGCTTTGTGATTCAGGCCTCAGATGTGAAGGAACAGATCAACAAACCGATCAAACTTCAGCCATCAGAGGAGTTGGATCAGTGGAGCTGCTTCTGTCCCTGATTCTCTCTGCAGAGGAGACAGAGGACAGTCAGACAGAGACAACAAACCAACCAGACAAACACAATGACCTCTGACCTCTGACCTTTATCTTCATACTGACCTTTGACTTTGAGCTCCACTGTTTTACTTCTCAGGATGTTTCCCTCCCTGTAGACAGTGCATCTGCATTCCCCTATGTCTGTGTCTGTGGGGTATTTCAGGATCAGACTGAGGTCTCCAGTTTGTAGCAGGTCTTCCTTCATCTCTGTTCGGTCTCTGTAAAACTCATCTTGTTTTTCAGGTCGGTCAGAGCCGTTCTGATAAACATGAACCTTCCTGTTAGTATCTGTCCGTCCACTCCACTCTGACGTCTTCAGGCAGGTCAGCTGTGGTTTTGAAGGGCAGCTGGACAGACTTTGCTCCTGAATCCACCTCCACCTGACAGACTGAGAGGACAACAAACCACAACATCAGCTGTAGACAGCAGCAGCAGTTTGAATAACTTTATTGAATTATTACAAAGTTGTAGAGAAACCTGAAGGACAGAACCAGATGAGACCAGCAGGGACAGAAATACAGAAAGTCAAACAGGTTGTCAAGCTGTTGGAGATGATCAGAGTCTTGATGGTGCTGTGATGGTTTTGGTGCTTCACAGTAAAGTCTCATCTCAGTGTTGAACTGCTGTTTGTTGCTTTTCTGTCTGAATTTAACATTTATGGATCCAAAGTTTTTGAGGAGAAGATTTCAGATGAAAACATTTATCAACATGTTTGTTTTCATCTCTGTGGTGTAAATGAATCTTAGTAAAGAACAGATTTCAAATTAATTCTAAATGCAGCGTTTGTGGGAGAAACAGTGGTTTGTAGAGAAAAAAGCAACATAAAAACTGGATCATTGAAGTGAGTTTTAGTTTTCCATCAAAATCTCATCTGAGAAGGAAATTTAAAGCACTGATTTATTCACAGTCTTGTAAAAAGTCTGAATTCATCCTTTGTCAGGTCTGTCTGCAAGACGACAAACAAACAACTTTTAAAATGTTTGTTTTCTGAATGGAGTTTGGATGGATCAGAGCTATGCTAACATTGTAGCTGCTCCAATCAATGTTCAAAATAACATCATCTAAATTGTGTATAAATATGAAGTAGTATCACAGAGCTAACTAGTTAGTGTTGCACACTGTTAGTGCTGTAAGAGAGGAAAGACACTCGGGAGGAGCAAAACAGTCAACATAGAAATCAGTCTACAGGGTGTCTCATTCAATCTTCTTTCATTATTTTATCTTCTAGAAAAAGAATAAAGAATTGATTAGTGAAAGGAGCATGAATGTATAATAAGTGTCATTATATTGATCTGCATGTGTTATTAAAGATATTGGTCTTTGGTTTGTTTCATACTCAGATTTGAGTCAAATGTCAGTCCTTCATGTTTCAGACTCATCTTTGTTATTCCAGCTGATCTGGATCTGATCAGGTTTTTAGTCTCCAAATATCACAACAATTGAAATGGAAACATCAAGTTCAATTCTCCACATGAGCTCTTAAAGACGGACGAGGAAACAATCTTTGAAGTTCAATCAGCTCCAAATGTGAGTTCAACATTCAGAATATTCATCAGAATAACTAACCTTTATGTAATAATAATAATCAACATTAACTGTCCTTAAAACACAATTACTGTCAAATTATTGGTCTTCATTAAAAGTTCATATTAATAATATATTTTTTATTATTATTATATGACTCAAATGGAGAGAACTGACCTCTGACCTTTATCTTCATACTGACCTTTGACTTTGAGCTTCACTTGTTTTATCATCAGTTTGTTTCCCTCCCTGTTGTAGACGATGCAGCAGTATTCTCCTGTGTCTCTGTCTGTGGGGTATTTCAGGATCAGACTGAGGTCTCCAGTTTGTAGCAGGTCTTCCTTCATCTCTGTTCGGTCTCTGTAAAGTCTGATCTGTTCTTCAGGTCGGTCAGAGCCGTTCTGATAAAGCATGAATGTTCCTGTAGTTTCTGTCCCTCCACTCCACTCTGACGTCTTCAGGCAGGTCAGCTGTGGTTTTGAAGGGCAGCTGGACAGACTTTGCTCCTGAATCCACCTCCACCTGACAGACTGAGAGGACAACAAACCACAACATCAGCTGTAGACAGCAGCAGCAGTTTGAATAACTTTATTGAATTATTACAAAGTTGTAGAGAAACCTGAAGGACAGAACCAGATGAGACCAGCAGGGACAGAAATACAGAAAGTCAAACAGGTTGTCAAGCTGTTGTGAAACTTTTATCCTCTGCAGACATTCAACCATGGATGTATTAAACCTGGTGAAGGCAGTGGTTTGTTTTCTACTCATTTTCAGACTTTTTGGAGCTGCATCAGGGACCCATTCAGTCACGGCTCCACTGTTTAACATGTGAGCAGCTGTTAGTGCTGTGCAGCTCCACGATACTCAACGAGGAAAGACCAGAGATCCCCACGGAAATAAGGAGAAGGAACAGACGGAACAGACCGTGCAAACTGTCTGTTATTATGGGAAATGTAAGATGTGTCCCTGATAAGATGGAGGAGCTAACGGTGCTATCCAGGCTGCAGTGGGAGTATCAGCAGTGAAGCTTCATGTGCTTCACAGAGACGCTGAATGAACTTTCTATGGACTGTCTGCTAACTCTGGACGGCTTTCAACTCATGAGAGAGGACAGGAGAGTGAAGGCAGAGTGATAAGGAGGACAACCCTGGACACATCAGTGTGAAACATCAGTGCTGCATGAAAGACATTTAGCTGCAAGCTGCTTCTTCTTCTTTGGTTTTTAATGGCAGCTGGAAAACCAGCTTACAGGTGCATCACTACCACCTACTGGACCAGAGTGTGGATCAGTAGATTGGCGATAAAGGGATATCCAGTCCCCTGTGGTGTATCCTGTGTAGACCATGAAAGATTTCATACAGAACAAACTGTCTGCATGACGACTTTCCAGATTTAAAACTTAAAAGTGCTGCCAAGCTGTCAAAATCAATTATAATACTGTGTTGGATATTTTCCATTCATTGTAATTCTAACAGTATTCTGAGCAGTTCAGCTGTGCACACTGAAAGATGGTCCAATAATCTCTTTTTTACTGCTGTCTCATAATGAGGTATGAAGACTGCAGCACCTGTGCGCCCGGTCTCTGGTTCCTTTGATCCATCTGTAAATATGAATATCTTGTGGTGCTGCTGGTCAGTCCAGCTTTGTCCTATTGTCCCCTTTGGGATCAGTTTAGGTTTCTCTTTTAGTTTGTGTTGCAGGCTTGTGTCTATGGATGGCATAACGAATCTCCAAGGAGGTTTAGCTGATAATGGAACAGTGGGGTTTAGTTTTAGATCACATAGGCCTACATTTTGTTCTTAGCGCTCCTGATCCACCCAAAGCTGTAAAACCTGGACTCACTATGCTCCCAACACTCCTGTGAAATGGCCTTAGTAGGGTGTGATCCTCTGAGTCCCTGCAGACCAGCCCTACATGCCTGAACTACTGTTAGCATTCGGCCATACGACCTGCAGAGGGAGCTCTCGCAGGTCATCACGATAACTGTGTACCCCCCCCTCAGCCCCCGACTCACACTGTAGTGTCCCAGCTACAGACATCACACCCCCAGTCCCTCCTCCTCATCTCAGGGGGACTTCAACCATGTCTCCCTCTCTTCCACTCTCCCCACCTTCACCCAGTATGTTGATTTCCACCAGGGACAACAGGACTCTGGATCTACTGTTTGCCAATACAAAAGACGTGGACACCTCTTCACCCCTCCCCCCAGTGTCTGCTGATCGGGGGTGGGCGATTGATCTTAATCTGTTCTTCATCAGATTTGATTCTCGACCCACCACCTCCCCTCAGTCTCTCCCTCTCTGGCTGATGCTCACCCCCTCCTCTGTGGCTCCTGGGACATCAACTGGACCCTCCTCACCCCTCAACCTGGACCTGCCCCCCCCAGTCTCTCCCTAACAGCTGATCAGGAAGAACAAGGTGAAGAAGGCTGCAGCTCCAGACTGTTCAGGGACTGTGAGGACCAGCTCTGTCAGGAGGTTCATTAAATCTTCAACACAGATTTCAAACTAATTCTGAATGAAGCTTTGTGGGAGAAAAGTGTGTGTAGAGAAAAAAAACAACATAAAAACTGGATCATTGAAGTGAGTTTAGTTTTAGATCAACATCACATCTGATATTTCCTCTTTTGACTGATACTTTGTAATTTTATAATGTTGTAGATTATCAATATTTATCAGATATTTGATGTTTCATTGATCATCTCTGTGGACTTTAAAGAATTGATCAATGAAAGAAGCATGAATGTACAATAACTGTCATTCTATTAATCTGCATGTGTTATTAAAGATATTGATCTTTGGTTTGTTTCAGATTGTTCTCAGATTTGAGCCAAACGTCAGTCCTTCATGTCTCAGACTCATCTTTGTTACTCCAGCTGATCTGGATCTGATGATGATGATGACACTTTATGTCACAATAATATTAGCCAAGAAGAATGAACTGTTTTTGAAACACAATTACTGTGAAATGATTGGACTCCATTAAACTTTTATTATCTCAATAAAATAGATAGAACTGCACTCTGACCTGTATCTTCATACTTACCTTTGACTATGAGCTTCACTTGTTTCTTCATCAGTTTGTTTTCCTCCTTGTAAACGATGCAGCTGTATTCTCCTGTGTCTGTGTCTGTGGGGTGTTTCAGGATCAGACTGAGGTCTCCAGTTTGTAGCAGGTCTTCCTTCATCTCTGTTCGGTCTCTGTAAAACTTCATCTTGTTCTTCAGGTTGGTCAGAGCCGTTCTGATAAACATGGAACCCTTCATGTAGTTTCTGTCCGTCCACTCCACTCTGACGTCTTCAGGCAGGTCAGCTGTGGTTTTGAAGGGCAGCTGGACAGACTCTGCTCCTGAATTCCACCTCCACCAGACAGACTGAGAGGACAACAAACCACAACATCAGCTGTAGACAGCAGCAGGAACTCTCCAAAGCACAACTGACTGCTTATTCAAGAACTTCATATTAAATCTTCATCAACCGTTTTTGAAACAACAATTGTGTTCATCTGAACAGATGCTGCCTGCAGGAATTCTTTCATATTGAGTGGTTGAGCTTTGCCCTGATGTCAACATAAGCACTGGTGAAGTTTTTGCAAGAAAGATATTCACAAAACATGTAAGAATACAGAAAAGCCTTTGACCTCTGACCTTTATCTACAGACTGACCTCTGACCTTTATCTACAGACTGACCTGTGACCTCGAGCTTCACTTGTTTCTTCATCAGTGTTTTTCTCTCCCTGTAGACGGTGCAGGTGTAGATGTCTGTGTCTGTGTATTTGGGCTGTTTCAGGATCAGACTGAGGTCTCCAGTTTTCAGCAGGTTTCTCTTCATCTCTGTTCGGTCTCTGTAAAACTCATCTTGTTCTTCAGGTCGGTCAGAGCCGTTCTGATAAACGTGGACCTTCCTGTAATCTCTCTCCGTCCACACCACTTTTACGTCTTCAGTCAGGTGAACTATGGTTTTACAGGAGCAGCTGGACAGACTCCACCCCCTCCTCGACCTCCTACCTGATAGACTGAGAGGACAACAGACCACAAGAGATGTTCAGACAGCAGCAGGAACTCTGAAATATCTGCTATTATTGCACAACTAACATTTCAATGCAGCACAGACAAAACATGAAAAATAAGTAAATAAATCTAAATAAAAATGTAAAGAAATTGACTAATTTATAAAAAAAATAAACTATTTAAAAATGCCAAAAGTTTAATCAGAATTTAAAATGTCAGACATACAGTAAAGGGCAGTTTAGTTTTTAGTTCAGTACACATTTTGACAAATAAATGCAGTTCTAAATTAGATGCTGGGTCTAATTTTCAAACAAGTTGTTTTGACTCTAATGGTCCACTGATCAAAAGAATCTAAATGGTTTTTCATAAAAATGAATTCAAATTGTGAATATTGTCATGTGAAGTCCATCACTCACTGCCTGATAACTAACCTGCAAACAGTCCATTGACCCAGGTGTTGACAGCAGGTCTATGGCACAACCTCTCATTGTTTCAACACAACCAGAAATCTTTTCTCATGACTAATTTTCCCATAAATCTGTAAAGAAGCCTTCATCATGATTTGACTAATTAAAATGATGCAAGGCCTCTAAGGTCATTTGAAAAGATTGAAATTGTCAGGTTTGGTTCAAGACGAAGTAAGGTTGGACCCAAAATGCAGATGAGGTGGAGGCAGAGTAGATGTAGATGAACTCTTTATTTCTCACAGATTGTGCTGGCAGGATCAAGACAAGCAGGATAAAGCAGGCAGGACAAGACAAGCAAGAACAGGACAGGACTGTGGCAGGAACAAATTCAGGATGATGACATTGACGATCGGACAAAGAATCCAAAGCGGCAAGAATCCGGGAAACAGAAGGGCTGGGGCAGTCAGAACAGGAGCCCTTTGGCGGGCGTCCTGGTGGATAACCAGGTTGCAGAACAAGCCTGAGGCAGGAACTTTTAGGGGCTGTCAATGGAGACAGAACCCGTCTGGCGGTCGGCAGCTGTGGGATACCAGGAAGCTCAGTCTCTGGGACACCAGAATGAAGAGGTGGTAGCCGACATTGGGAACGACGCTTCCCTCTGCAGGGAGCAATTCTCAAGCAATTCTCCTCCCAGGGAGACCACTGGCTAGCTGGAACTGGGCTTAAAGGTTACAGGCTTAGAGACTGCGGTGTAGACCGGAGAGCGGCTGGCTGGGGTACAGACTGGGGAGGTGAGAGCAGATGTTGGGAATGGCGCTTCCCCATGAAGTGGCTGGATGCCAGCTGAGTGGGATGCAGGCTGGAGACCGGGCAGCCATTTAATCAGCCAAAGATATGAGATAAAGAAACCGAGGGCCATACGTAATGCTGTCGCCTTGTGATGATCATCATAGGTAGGGTAATTCTTTAATATGTCTGTGATAATCCACAAGGACTCCTCCACACGCTGCAGGGAGCCAACCACGTCTGCTGGGTCCATGTTGGTCCGATCGTTCCCTCTCAAGGGGAAGTAAGGTTGGACCCAAAATGCAGATAAGACAGATGCAGAGTAGATGTAGGTAAACTCTTTATTTCTTACAGATGCTGGCAGGACAAGACAGGCAGGAACAGGGCAGGAACAAACTCGGGATAACATTGACGATCAGACGAAGAACAAAGGAAAGGGACTGGTATATACACTGTGGGGGATAGGGAAGTGGAAACAGATGAGGAGACTAACAGGAGAAAGGTGAAACTAATCAGGGTGGAGCTGAACAATCTAAGAAGTGGGAAACACACAAGGGCAGGAAGTAAAGTGGCAGACATGTGTGAGGAGAGGAAGGAATACAAAATAAAACAGGAAGTGAGCAGAACTGGAGCACACAAATAAAAGGGCAGGAGACAAGAAACAACCCAACACAGGACACAAGGAATGAAAGCCAAGAAGGAGCACAAAGGACACAAGAAACGCAAGGAACACAAGACAGGATAACCCAAGGAACACAAGAACATAAGGCAGACAACACAAGGGAACAACAGGGCATAATGCAAAGCCATAACAGAAATACAACTTTATATTGCTTAATATGCAAAAATAACTGCCAGGTTGCATGTATAAGTACTTTAACGTTTTTAAACAATACATTTTTTGTAAACCAGGTTGTTCTGTGGTGCAACCTTGACCATTTCAAACCACTTTACATAACAAGATGTGCCATAGTCTTGCTGTCAACCCTTAATCACCCCTGTTCTGCAAACACTTAATGAAGTGTTTGCAGATAATTAAAGTCATTCACCATTGCTCAGTTGTTCAGTTTTTGACAACTTCATGATGTCAATCATGTCACTTTAATCCACTAAAGTGTTTGTGCAGCAGCAAAAACAAACAACAAGTAGGCTCCAATTCTTATTAACTACTCACACAGACACATACGGAAAATAACGCTAATTAACCTCAAGGTGTAATAACAAAGTTTATACTATGAACACATTAACTGAATTGTGCAATTAGTCCATGCACTTGAGTATAAGAGACAAACATTACAAAATTATGGCGCTGTCTAGAGCTTAAGCACAATGCATGTTAAAATGTAGGCTTGGTGAAAAGTCCTGAACATGTGATCATGAAGTATTGTAAAGTTTTGAAAATGATCCATTTACATAAATATTGATTGGCTTGTGTAATCGAAATGGGTGGTTTTGATGATCCTGACAAAGTTTTGGGACAATTGGGTCAACAGTTTTTGAAGCGTTCTTGTGAAATTGGATTTAATATTAATATTGAGAAAAGTTGCAAAATTGGAGCAAAGATGCCGATCAATCAATAGATTAAAAGGTTGAAATAATTTTGACAGTAGGCCAAGCCACTGAGATCTGCAGCCCACCTGCCAATTTTCAAGAGTTTTCATCACTCAGGTTTTGCTGCACGAACACACACACAACTGAAACGACCGGGTACACAAACAGGAGGAATCAAATGCACAACTCAAACGCAGATGGATTCATATGTAAAAAACACAGTCTTCTTAAGTTCAGGTTTGGTACACAGGCAATCAATTAGACAAGGAAAACAAATGCAATAGGGAGCAGGAAGATGTGTAGTACAGAGGATGCAGACCAAAAACCCAGAGACCAAAGAGATAAGACACAGGGAAGACTGCTGGAACGTTTTACATGAGGGACAAAGACAAAAACATGGAATATGGTGATAAGACAAAACAAGAGAGGACAGGACGAGACGTTACATTAGCAGAGCAGTGAGTGAAGCAACTTGGATCCCTGAAAAACAAAAATACTCAACACACAAAGGTTGTGGTGTCAATGTGACAGTTCATGCATATGCTGTGTTTTCAGCTGCTCATTGTGGTCACATAAAATGCTCACAATCTGCTCGTATCCTGCTCACCTCTGCTGACTATATTTGTTCATTACATTTGGAGCAGTTATGAAAGACGTTCAGGAACAACTCAAGAATGAACGAACGAGCGTCAGTCTGCCTCAACAGTCAAGGAGAAACAACAGTAGAAGATGATAACCACTGGCATGATGGGTAATGTAGTGACATACCTGACATGAAATAGTGCCGATAATGTGTCTCAAAAGAGCTCCAGCAACAAGACCAAAAACCAGGAGAACCAGGAGAACCACAAGAGCTTTGGCCCAGGAAGGAAATCGTTCTGTGGGAACAACAACAAACATAAAGAACATAACCTCTGACCCCTGACCTGTATGTACAGAACTGACCTGTGACCTTTATCTAAAGTAGGTTTTAGGGTTTGTTGCTGACCTTTGACCTCCAGCTGTATGTCGTTCACTCTCCGTTGTCCTCCGAACACTCTGACGGTGCAGGTGTAGGTGCCGCTGTCAGAGAGGAGGAGCTTTGTCAGATTGAGGCTGAGGTCTCCAGTCTCCAGAGCGTCAGTCCTCATTGATGTTCGGCCGCTGTAAAGCTGGTTTTGGTCTTTGAGTTCGTCACCTTTCTGCAGACGCTGGTGGACTGTTGGAGGATTGAGATCGTAGCGTCTCCAACACCACTGTGGGGTCGTCCAGGTTAAAAGTCTGATACTCACAGGGCAGCAGGACAAACTCCTCCACCCTCATACAGCTCCACAGCTGAGGCATGCTGGGAAACTGTGAGGTCACACAGACAGAGAGGTTCAGTAACAGCAGCCTTATTTCTTATTCTGATATGTCTTATTCCTCCTGGAGCCTCAGGTGACCCAGAAATCAACCTGGTCCTGTTTGTGATTGGACGCTGCAGCTAATCAGGACATCATCAGCTCAGTTTAATACCAACAACACTTGACAGGTAAGAACCAACTCAGCTGTCATGTTACTCTCACTGTTTAGACTGACTTTGTTCTCTGTGAACTACAGCACTGACCTCTGACCTGTATCTACAGTATGTGGTGTAGTGTTAGGGTTTGTTAGCTGACCTTTGACCTTCAGCTGTATGTCTTTAACTCTCCGTTGTCCTCCTGATCACTCTGACGGATGCAGGTGTAGGTGCCGCTGTCAGAGAGGAGGAGCTTTGTCAGACTGAGGCTGAGGTCTCCAGTCTCCAGAGCGTCAGGTCCTCATTGATGTTCGGCCGCTGTAAAGCTGGTTTTGGTCTGTAAGATCATCACCATCCCAGTGACGCTGGTGGACTGTTGGAGGATTGAGAGATCGTAGATCGGCTCCAAACCACTGTGGGGTCGTCCAGGTTAAAAGTGTGATACTCACAGGGCAGCAGGACAAACTCCTCCCCCTCATACAGCTCCACAGCTGAGGCATGCTGGGAAACTGTGAGGTCACACAGACAGAGAGGTTCAGTAACAGCAGCCTTATTTCTTATTCTTATATGTCTTATTCCTCCTGGAGCCTCAGGTGACCCAGAAATCAACCTGGTCCTGTTTGTGATTGGATGCTGCAGCTGATCAGCCTGCTTTGAAACCACATCAGTTTAATTCTTATAGCTGAAAGATAAGAACCAACTCAGTGTTTTCACTCATCTTTATTTAAAGAAAACATTAAACTTACTGAAGTTTCTCTTGGAGAAAAATAAGTGACTGTGTTTCTGTGGATTTTGTAGGTATTGAAAATAGTCACTCCTGTATGGAGTAATATGCAGTTAAGATCATCATTGGCTTACGTATTTTAGCATCAGTCTGTAATGTTAGTTTAAGTCATTTTCTTACATATACATGTCTGGTAAAGTCAGGCTGGGTAGGGACACTTTCACTTTCACTCCTGCAGCAGCTGTACTGTTGTGATAAGAGCTGACAGAGTACCGTGTTGTTGGTCTCTGTCTGAAATACTCCATTTCTGAAATTGGATTAAAAACTTTGAC
The DNA here is from genome assembly GCA_023238725.1 of Scortum barcoo. Classification (NCBI taxonomy): domain Eukaryota; kingdom Metazoa; phylum Chordata; class Actinopteri; order Centrarchiformes; family Terapontidae; genus Scortum; species Scortum barcoo. Next base: position 5,705,522 of record CM041532.1, read on the forward strand.
TTAATTTAATTTCAAGTTAATTTCTCTTTCATTGCCCCAGCCCAACAAATTGACAAATTTGACAAAGTGTCACTGTTGTGTTTGTTCGAGAGAAAAGTTTGCAACTCCTGAAGCATTTTTCTTGGTGACTTCAAATTTACAGCATGTGTGACTATTTTCTACAAATCAAATGCTCTGTTGTGTTGCTGCAATAAAACCATCATATTTTCTTTTTCTTGGTAATATTCTGTCTGAATCAGGATAATTAGTTTCAAGAAAATGCCATAATGGAGCTCTAAACACAGGCTGAGGAAATACACATGAAAGAAATGAGGTTGGACTGAAGCGATCATCAGATCAGAGGAGAAGAAGCTCATCTTACCGTGCACAAGGATCACAAACAGCACAAACATCTTCATCTTTATCTTCATCCTCTTCTGGAAAAAAGACCTTTTTAATCTGCTTCTCATCTTGAAAACAGCTTCAGGACATCAGTTCACAGACAATGAAAACTTTCCATCTCCTGATAATTACCTGATAATCACACTGAGAAAAACTTTTTTTTCACACTGAAGTTGGCTTCCTGTTGGGTGGTAACAAGTAAAGTAACAAGTCAGTTTTCACTCCAATATCAGAAATGTTGGAGTATTTCAGACAGAGACCAACAACACGGTGCTCTGTCAGCTCTTATCACAACAGTACAGCTGCTGCAGGAGTGAAAGTGTCCCTCACCCAAACATGATATATTCAGATGATTGACATGTTACTGACGGTGTTTCTGTCACTAGGAGTCACTCAAACTTGATTTTCTCGAAGTGTCTTCACCTTCATGTTAAAAATAATTTCTGCACCGCAGCTGTTGAGGTGACATTAATCTAATGTTACACTATGTGTCCTCTAATGTTGTTTTATATTTTCTGTTGACTTTAACAGACATGTATGAGTGAGAAACATACAAGATACTAAAATACATGAGCCAGTGATGATCTTAACTGCATATTACTCCAGTGATGAAATAAATCCATATGTACATTTTAAAGCTTTGTCATGTTCTTTATGTTCAGGTATGTCACTACATTACCCATCATGCCAGTGGTTATCATCTTTACTGTTGTTTCTCCTTGACTGTTGAGACAGACTGACGCTCGTTCATTCTTGAGTTGTTCCTGAACGTCTTTCATAACTGCTCCAAATGTAATGAACAAATATAGCCAGAAGTGATAAGCAAGATACGAGCAGATTATGAGCATTTTATGTGACCACAATGAGGAGCTGAAAACACAGCATATGCATGAATTGTCACATTGACACCACAACCTTTGTATCCACAAAGAAAGGTGAATTACTCGCTGTACCACCATGAAGACAGGCTTTTCATACACCTTCTTACAACTTGGCAATGATATCACAGGTTCAAAACTGGATTTTGTTTTTCAGGGATCCAAGTTGCTGCACTCGCTGCTCTGGCTAATGTAACGTCTCGTCCTTTTCCTTTTCTCTTAGTTTTGTCCTGTCATCATATTCCATGTTTAATGTTGGCAAACTTCCTGTTTTATTTTGTAGTGCTTGGCTCTTCTCATTTCAGACACTTCACTTCCTGCCCTCCTGTGTATACCTGCCCTGATTAGTTTCACCTGTCCCTCGCTAACCTTTCACCTGGGTGTATATAGTCTTGTTTGTTTCTCTTGTTCTTTGCCAGTTTGTCTTCATCCCATTAAATCCACATTTTCTTATCTCATAGCCATTACAAAATATAATGATGCATTCTGTAATGTTAGGGTTTCATTTTTGAGAAAAATAGGAACATTTGTTATTTTTACTGTTACTGTACCACTAAAATCAGCCATCTCCATCACTATAGGCCTCTGCATAAAACGCTTGTCATTTCATTAGTTAAAAGAGTGTGTGTGTGTGTGTGAGAGAGAGTGTGTTTGTGTGTGTGTGTGTATTTTTGTGTGTGTGTTTGCTGTTTCATGTGTCTTTGAAGTAGACAGATTGACCTTAGCTTGACCTTATTGTAGAGCTTGTAATGTCTGATAAAGGTACTTTAGTCTGCTGTCATACACAGACATACATGAACTCTTTCAAGTAAATAAAAACATGGCTCCTTCTCTTACTGCACTTCAAAGTCTCACTGTGGAGAAAACAAAACGTTAGTGAGTTTCTGCTGTTGGCTGGAGTCTTGTCACAAACTGTGTGTAGCTTGGCTGTCTGCTCAGTTCCTTAAGTGGAAAGGAGAAAACAGTTTGATCAACAGTGTACTGTGACAATTTTATACCCTGGACACAGAAAATACTAGTTTTTCATTGGCTGTCAGGTCATTAAACTGAATAAGGACACATTAAACATATCAGCAGGTAACCATGGCAACAACTTTGATTTCAAAAGTGTAAAGTTGATAATGATTCAAACTTCATCCTCTTCAGTAAGTGTCCATGGTGTAAGAGTCAGAGAACACAACTGACAATCAAAAACAGCAGACTTTATGTTGACCTTTATTTTGAAAGGACTACTCATCAAACTATCAGTTATCAGACTGATCTGAAATCTGCCTAATTTTTGTAATAAGTAAAGTTAATCTGAGAAATGTCCTTTTCTGTTTTGCCCTCTTTTCATTTCACTTGTGAGGACACCAGAGTGTGGTGACATCTAGTGGCCAAATCTGACACAATCTGCTTTAACCCTGAGGTTCATATTTAAGGGTCTTTAGAGACTCAGGACCACATTAAACGTCTCATTCACTCATTTTCTTTACAGACAGACACACAGTCTCTGCTCAGGTCTGTTCACTTCCTCAAACTATACATATCCTTTGTGTGGTCTCCATGTTTTTGTTACTCAGCCAATGTTTCTCACCACATTATTGGGTTTTTAACTCAATACAGCCGTAAGAATTAATGTAAAATACTGAACAGATGTTTGCTTTATCCCAATTACAAGCAATATAGACAGTATAAATGATAAATATTTGTCCTTTACCTCTGTTAGATCACATTTATGAATAAAGACACCAAATGTTTCTTGTGATTAAGTGTAATAAAAGAGAAAAATCTATTATAATTAACATATGGATTGAAAAAACATATTTAACTTGAACAAATATAAAGGAAACAAGGTTTTTCATCACTATTGATCTTTATTTCTTCAGACTTAATTAAAAATTGACTTAACGTTTGTCTGTATGCAGACTGGCAGTGTTTAGTGCTTAAAATGCTGAGACTTCATTGGACTGAGTAGCATCACATGGGATGATTTAACTTGAATGTAATTGGTGTGTGCATTTCCTGATCTACTCAACCAATACCGTGAAGACTAGAAAAGCTGCTCCTGTTAAAATAGAAGTGTCCTGTCAAATTTAAAATCCCCTTATAATTTAATGATAATTGGTCCAGGTCCATATAAGATGATGTTTGGGTCCGAACATAGAGGAAACTAACACAGCCAGACCTCCTCTTCTCTTCTTACTGTTTTTCTCTGTTTGTTCGTACTCGTGTGAAGCCGGCTGCTTCAAACAGTCTGCTGGATTCACATTCAGACGTCTGGCTGTGTTAGTTTCCTCTGACTGCTGTAATCCTGCATGTTACTGTGAAGGAAGATGATACGGGTCGCCTAATCTGCGCATTGTGAACACAAGAGCGCACCTGGCTTCACGTCGCCTTTTTGCACTGTATTGTAACCTTCTTCGCTTGCCGTAGATTGGTCACGTGACTGCAGCTGGGAAAACTCAGAGCGGTAGAGAAAAGAAAGCACACCAAATCCAAAGAATGGCAGCAGAAACAGAAAAGAACAGAAAGAGGACTGAGGCCCCATCAAAGCTGAACTGGACCAGAAAGAGAACCCGGTCCTCTTTGAAATAAACTCACAATGTGAACACAAAAAGAACTGAGTTCGTTTTCTTTTGTTCCACTTTTTGGTCCACTTGAAGCGGACTGAGTTTGGTTCTTTTAAAAGGGACCAAGTGTGAAAACACCCTAACACTCACTGTAACTCTCAACACACTGCACCCCCAACCCCCACCCTTACCACCACCCAGTGTTACGTTTGAGAGCAGAACAGGACCCGATTACAGACAGGACCAGACTGAGCTGATGTAGATCAAAATGCACTTTAATGTGGCTGACTGGCAGGCAGGTACAGGACAGGTGGATCACAGGAAACAAACATGAACAGAGTCCAAAGAAACACTGACGAACTGACAAAGGAGTCTTGGATCTGGACTGGTGTATGAGTGAGTGAGTGACAGGGAAACCTTCGTTAACAGGGACCAAACCAAGAGGCTGCAACATCTGTCAAAATGTGGAAAAAAAACAGGACAAAAACAGCAACATACTGATGAATAAAGATCAGCACTGATCAAAAGTAAGTTGAGTCAGAGTCTGATTGCACCAATCATCAAAGATTGATCAACAAACCGATCAAACTGATTGTTCAGCCATCAGAGGAGTTGGATCAGTGGAGCTTGCTTCTGTCCCTGATTCTCTCTGCAGAGGAGACAGAGGACAGTCAGACAGAGACAACAAACCAACCAGAGACAAACACAAAGACCTCTGACCTCTGACCTTTATCTTCATACTGACCTTTGACTTTGAGCTCCACTGTTTTCCATCTCAGGATGTTTCCCTCCCTGTTGTAGACGATGCAGCTGTATTTTCCTGTGTCTGTGTCTGTGGGGTGTTTCAGGATCAGACTGAGGTCTCCAGTTTGTAGCAGGTCTTCCTTCATCTCTGTTCGGTCTCTGTAAAACTCATCTTGTTCTTCAGGTTCGGTCAGAGCCGTTCTGATAAACATGAACCTTCCTGTCGTTCTCTGTCCTGTCCACTCCACTCTGACGTCTTCAGGCAGGTGAATTAGGGTTTTGCAGGGCAGATGGAAAGACTCCACCCCTGGATCCACCTCCACCTGATAGACTGAGAGGAGAGACAGTGTTTTCTTTGGTGTCTATAAAATCAACGGCACAGCTGACTGTTTCAAGAAGTTTCATTCAAGAACCTGGAATGAAATCTGTTATTGAGTGTTGTTGAAACACAGCTACTGTTACCTCAATTACCTCTGACATGTTTCTACTGTTCTCTTATAATCCCATCCTTCTCTGACTACAACTCAATATTCAGTATGTTTCAGACCTGGAACCACCAGGAGACCTGAGCTCATCTGACATCTGTCTCATCTCTGACAGAAACCAGTGGAAACTAGTTTGTGACTGAAGAAATATTTTATTCTTCATTACATTTGGAGCAGTTCATTTCTGGAAGAAGTGAGCGACAGTCTGCCAGAGCAGTAAAGATGATAACCACTGGCATGATGGGTAATGTAGTAGGAGTGACTCACCTGACATGAAATAGAGCCGATAACGTATCAAAAGAAGCTCCAACAACAAGACCATCAACAAGGAGAAACGGAAAGACCACAAGAATCTCAGCCCAGGAAAAAAATCCTCCTGTGAGAAAACAAAACAAAACATGAAGGACATGACCTCTGACCTGTATCTACAGTTCGCTTATAATCACAGACCCATCCTACCATTGGCATGCTGGGTAATGTAGTAGAAGTGACATACCTGTCATGAAATACTGCCGATAACGTATCAAAAGACCGCCAGCAACAAGACCAAGAATGAAGAGAGCCAGGGGTAGGGGTAACATGAAAATTTGTGCCAGAGAGGGCAAAATTGCTCTGTGGTGTCTGTGAGGAAAAAACAACAAACGTACAGGTCACGATGTCTGATTCCCTGATCTTTATCTACTGTTCTCTTATAGTCTCAGACCTCACTGTCCCATCATCTCTTACTACACTGAGTATTCAGACAGAAATAAATCAGACAGTTTGTTTCAGACCTGGAACCACCAGGAGACCTGAGCTCATCTGACATCTGTCTCATCTCTGACAGAAACCAGTGGAAACTAGTTTGTGACTGAAGAAATATTTTATTGTTCATTACATTTGGAGCAGTTACCAAAGAACGAGTCAGAAACAACTCAGGAATGAATAATGTGAATTAATCAGAAAGATGGAGCTCCTGAATAACTCTGACTGAGACTCTATAGTAGATCATGATCAGTTTAATTGTTAGTTATAGATATCTGTCAACTTTCTTATTGACCATTTTGTTAATGAGTCTGAATCAGCTGCTGACTGACACTAAACTAGTATCCAAACATTGTTTTTTAATTGTTTACAGATTAGTTTCGTTTGTTGTTTCCTCTCGAGTAAAATAAATATTCATTGTTTCATTGACAAGAAGCTGCTGAGATTTTACTGAAAATCCACAAAAAGTTCCTCAAGAGAAACCAGAGATAATGACAGAAAGTGATCATTGATTTCTATACAGTCCTCCATTGAGAGTCATCAGGAGCTGATTATTGGTGATTGGTAAATTCTCTGATTGTTCCTGATTGGTTCCTCACTCGTTCTTTGATAACTACTCAAAGCGTCCTCTAAAGTGCTGCAGAAATGATGAAGAACAGAAAAGCTCTCTGCATCTGTTGTTTTTTAACTTCAACTGTTTTAATTTCTGGAAGAAGTGATTGACAGGCTGCCTCCATAGTAAAGATGATAACCACTGGCATGATGGGTAATGTGGTAGGAGTGACTTACTTGTCATGAAAGAGTGCTGATCATATATCAAACGACGAACAGCACGAAGACCAAGGAACAGGGGACCCAGGAGAAGCAGGAGAACCAGGAAGAACCACGAAAACCACGAAAATTATTCGCTGGAAATCAGATTCTGTGGGAACAACAACAAATATAAAGAACATGACCTCTGACCTGTATCTACTGTTCTCTTATAGTCTCAGACCTCACTGTCCCAATCATCTCTTACTACACTGAGTATTCAGACAGAAGTAAATCAGACAGTTTGTTTCAGACCTGGAACCACCAGGAGACCTGAGCTCATCTGACATCTGTCTCACCTCATCAGTTTCAAACTGACAAAAAGCTAATGAAATTTAATTTAATATTAATGTATCAAATATTCAATTTTCTGTCAGGAATTGTCTGTATGTGGTTTTGTTTTATTTCCTCTTACTTTGTGTCAATAGAAATCACAGCTACTACAGTTGTTTACTTTGATTTTTCTGTTTTAATGAAACACATTTCACTGTGACATCCCAACTGTAAGTTGGCGCCGCTCCAGGTGGCAGCCTGTAGCCGCAGCTCCCGTCGTGTTTTTTAACTTTTGTTATTTGTTGGTTTATTCCTTTTCGTTGTTTTCTTCGGATCAATCACAACCTGTTTATAAAAGTTGTGACAATGGCTGGACTAAGTTGTGTTAGCCTTCTCCTCCCTTCTGTTACTGTTTTCACTCTGTAAGCAGAAGTTTGCCGGCAGCAGTGGGACTTTGTTTACACGCTGAGTGAGCCTGAGCTGCTGCCCGGAGACAGACCTGCGCTCCCGCAGGAATGACGGAGGAGACGCCGGGGGTGCAGGTCTGGAGCCAAACGGAGGGAGAAAAGGAGAAGACATAAGCCAGAAGATAAGATTATAACGGGGAACCGTGAGGTCTCTGGGGAATAAGACGGACGAACTTGCAGCACTGGTGCAGACCCAGAGGGAAAACCGCAGCATCTTTTGCTTCAGTGAAACTTGGCTGCACTCGCACATCCCGGACAGCAGCGGTGAGATTCAGGCTTACAGTTTGGTTCGGGGAGACAGAGACTGCTCCAACAGTCAGAAGAAGAAGGGTGGCGGGCTTGCACTTTATGTGAGTGAGAGGTGGTGCAGTCCCGGACATGTCAATGTGAAGGAAGGAACGGCTCTGTACCCCAGACACTGAGCTGCTGGCTGTGGGAATGCGCCCTGTATTATTTACCGAGGGAGTTCATGTCCACCATTGTTATCGCTGTTTACTTTCCCCCGTCAGCTGATGCAGCAGTGGCCTGTGAGGTCATCAGCTCCACCGCTGCTAAACTACAAACTGACCACCCGGATGCATTCATGGTTATTACAGGCGATTTCAATCATGGCTCACCCCAAACCCCCCCAATCATGGCTCACCCCAAACCCCCCCCCCCCCATCAGCAGGTCAGACCAAAACTTAGTCATGATGACTCCCAGGTATGTCCCTCTTGTGAGAAGGCAGCCCGTGCACACCAGGACGGTGAGGAGGTGGACACAGGAGGCCGCTGAGGCACTGCAGGACTGCTTTGAGTCAACAGACTGGGATGTACTCTGTGAGCCACATGGGGAGGATATTGACAACATGACTGACTGCATCACGGAGTACATCAGATTCTGTGAGGACACCACCGTACCAGCCCGGACTGTGCACTGCTTCTCCAACAACAAGCCCTGGATTACCAGGGACCTGAAGGCACTTCTGAACAAGAAGAAGATGGCTTTCAGGGCTGGAGACAGAGAGGAGCAGAGGAGAGTGCAGCACGAACTCAGAGACATGCTGAGGACATGCAAGGACAACTACAGGAGGAAGCTGGAGGCTAAACTCCAACAGAACAATGTGAGAGACGTGTGGACAGGAATGAAGCACATCACAGGGGATGAAGGGGAAAGACAGGCAGACGTCAGGGAGCCTGGATAGAGCAAACCAGTTCAACCAGTTTTTTAACAGGTTTAGCTCACTTCCTGCCAGCCCCCCTACGACACCTCCGGCCCAGCCCCCCACACATCCACATTGTCCCAAATGGCTCGACCCACCCCCAGCAGTCTCCTGTACAACACCTCTCCATCTGCCCCCCTCCTCTCCCCCACCCCTCCCCTCCTCCACTGAAGACATCCACATCAACCTCTGCACCCTAACGGTGACTACAGGCCAGGTAAAGAGGCAGCTGGAAAGACTACACCAGCGAAAGGCTGCAGGCCCTGATGGCATCACACCCAGGATCCTGAAGACCTGTGCCAGCCAGCTGTCTCCTGTACTGGGACATCTGTACAACCTGAGTCTGAGTCAGGAGAAAGTCCCTATGCTGTGGAAGACGTCCTGCTTGGATTCCAGTCCCCAAGAAGTCAAGGCCATCAGACCCGGCAGACTACAGACCAGTTGCCCTCACATCTCATGTGATGAAGGTCCTGGAGAGACTGGTCTTAGCCCAGCTGAGGCCACAGGTGAGGAAGTTTCTGGATCCTTTGCAATTTGCCTATCAGCCCCATTTAGGAGTCGATGATGCTGTCATCTACCTGCTGCAACGAGCCCATATGCATTTGGATGGTGGAGGAGGCACTGTGAGGATCACATTCTTTGATTTCTCCAGTGCTTTCAACACCATTCAGCCGCTGCTACTGGGTGAGAAGCTGCAGGTGATGGGTGTTGACGACTCAATGATCTCCTGGATTACTGACTACTTGACAGGCAGGCCACAGTTTGTCCGTCTGGGCAGTGTCCTGTCTGATGTGGTGGTCAGTGATACAGGAGCTCCGCAGGGAACTGTGCTTTCTCCCTTCCTCTTCACCTTATACACCACTGACTTTCAGTACAACTCTGAGTCATGTCATCTACAGAAGTTTTCTGATGACTCAGCTGTTGTCGGGTGTATAAGAGAGGGAGAGGAGGGTGAGTACAGGACACTGGTAGACAACTTTGTAGAGTGGTCCGAACAGAATCACCTGAGGCTGAATGTCAACAAGACTAGAGAGATGGTGATCGACTTCAGGAGGAAGAAGATGCCTTCACAGCCACTACGGATCAGGGGGGAGGTGGTGGAAGAGGTGGAGGACTACAAATACCTGGGAGTGGTGATCGACAACAGACTGGACTGGAAATCTAACACGGAGGCTGTGTACAAGAAGGGGATGAGCAGACTCTATTTCCTGAGGAAGCTGAGATCCTTCAACATGGGCAGCAGGATGTTGGAGATTTTTTACCAGTCTGTTGTTGCCAGCGCCATTTTCTTTGCTGCCGTGTGTTGGGGCAGCAGCATCAGAGCCAGGCGACACTAACAGACCTGATAAAATCATCAAGAAGGCTGGCTCTGTGCTTGGTTCTCAGGCTGGAGTCTTTTGAGACCGTGGTGGAGAGGAGAATGCTGAATAGACTATTATCCATCATGGACAATGATCAGCACCCTCTCCATCACACAGTAGACAGACAGTGGAGTACCTTCTCTCACAGGCTGCTCCAGCTCCGCTGTCGAAAGGACAGATACAGGAAATCTTTCCTGCCACATGCCATCTCACTGTACAATAACAGCTAATACTCTGGTCATAACACAGTCTATATGCACTTTATAGGTTTTTTTAATACACACTGTTCACTGTAGCATATCTGTTCACTGCACCTTATATTTATTTTGCACTACAGACAGTACTGCTATTTATACATGTTCTATACATTTTGTTATTGCATTTTATATTGTGTGAAGATGTCTAGGTTTTTCTTCTTTTTTCTTTTTATCTTTTTATCATTTCTTTGTATTGTTATTGTGTAATGCTGCTGCTACACACTGTAATTTCCCAGCATTTTGGGATTAATAAAGTATATCTATCTTTACCAGTGTAATAACATAACTAAAAATTCTCCCAAAGACCTTAAATTAGGCCTTTTACCACTGTCTTTATGTCAAATATTTGAAAAAGAATGATGAAATAAGCATTCAAGGTAAGTTTCTCCTTTTCCCCTCACACGCATGTAAGGAGAGTAAGGTGGGTGGTAATTATGTGTATAATTTTTATTTTAAATAAGAATAAAAGAATATAAGTTAGATCAAATGTTAAATAAATATATGTTTAAAAAAAAACCAGGCGGGAGAAAGAGCTGTACTAAAGCCAAGAAACAATCACCAAGGCAATGGGGCTTAGCCTCCGGGAGCTGTTTTTCTGGCTAAACCATTATTTATTTATACAATTAAAAACCAAGTAAAAATCAACAAATCCAACATGCGTCTAAAAATGGTGGTGCCAGGCCTACCAACAAAAGCTAAAAGGCTAACAACCCGATAGGGGGGATTAAAACTAAGGGGGCAGGAGAGTCTTATCTGTGGAGGGGGAGGAAGAGGGAGCAGCAACAGGCCCAGGCGCCAGCTGAAGCGGTTCGGTCCGCCGGTGGAGAAGCGTCGATGAGTTGCTGGTCACTGGGCAGTCCCGGACCACCGCTCGCGTCTCCCGCTGGACTCGGGTCTTACTGCCGAAGAAAGGAGGTTACCTCAGACAGCAGTCACTGTACTTTTCAATACATCGTAACTCAACTAAAAATACACTGCACACACGACAGCTTAGCATTTTTTCTGCATTATCACACAATGTTAACCATTAGCTCAATTGTTACCTTAGCCGCTAGCACACATCGTGGCGCTATATTAGCGACTAGCAGCTAACAATCACACACACATACAGACTGAATGACGGACTTATGCTTCTCTTTTTCTTTCCTCTCCACAGCTTATGAAGCCTGGGCTACAGTTAGCAAAGGTTCGTATAGCCTCGGAGAACAAACTGAGCCTCCAACACAGCTGAGCTGGAGCTCCCCTCTAAGGCTACAGAACAAGCTTTGAGCTAACTATCTCTAGCCAGTATCTCCTTCGCCCTCAGGCTCCTTCCCCCAGTGTTACCTTTTTACTTTTTGCTTTCTTTCTTTGACAGTATCTCGGCTCACTGGCATTCATTTATTAGTAGTTTGGCTCGTTCAGGTCGGTGCCCCCGACAACGTAACTAGGAGGGGCCGGTCAGCCGTCCGGGTCGTCCGGGTCTTCTCACCACAAAGATGAGGAGGCATTCAAGTGCAGTTCCAACAGCGGCCGCTTTATTTTATAACAGCAGCAAACATGCGGTCTTTGAGTCTGAATTATAAACTAATCTAGATACTTTTTGGCGTTCCTGACTCCCCATCATCTCCGTTGGTAGTTCACATGGGCGCTTCCCGCAGGCCACTCACACTACTACAAAACTCTTCTTCCCATAAAACACTGGTGTACTACGTCACATAAACACATCGACTTACGTTCTTAAAGGGGCCAGGGCCATGCCTGCAACACTACCCCCACTCTGGATGATGATTAAACCCTTAACATCACTCCAGCATGAATTCACAATAAAAGGAAAAGCATGTGACAGCAATGGTATTAAATACATTCCCCATAAACCCACATTTCCCACAGTCGTTAAAGGCATCTTCTTCCTTGTGGAAAGCAGCTTAGTGAATGAGGGAAGGTCCATAAGACTGTCCATGGAGCATAATGCATATATCCCTTTTCTTTCCTTATTTTTTTTCTTGTGTATGTGTCAAACACACATGCCGACGTATACATCACATATTGTAAGGTAGTCAAACTCCAACAGTGTGACTTAACAGCAACTGAACTGGCTCCCAGATGTTACAGACATGTAAACAACAATAAACAGTCTGAACCCTGTTAAGATTATCATAAACCACTCCGCATAAATCAAGTGTCAAAACACCAAAATAGTATTCAGATTACTCATTATCACAAACTAATTGGAACCATATAAATCTTCCTATATAGAAAACAGAATTATGCAACTTAAATATCAGCAATTGCATAGTAACAAACCAGAGGTTACCATCCTGAACCATTTTTCTTTCAAGTAGGGCAGTTAACTGCCTGAATCCTGGCTCAGGTTAAAAGTCCAAATCACTTAGTGACTCACCCAGTCACCAAACTTATCCGGTGCTCTGCAGAGCCGCTGGGGTCTCTGGAATGGTGTTGGAGTCAGAAGGGAACTCCTGCCCAGGCCCCCGGCAAGATGCTGTGCCCCAGTCTCACCCACCTGAGGCTGAGGAGGCTCATGATGAAGCTGGCTGGTGCTTGGTGTGCCCCGTGGCGGAGAACTGTGGCCCTGGGGTGTCTCCACAGCTAGGTCCCTGGAGCCCGATGCAGTGTCCCACAAGTTAAAGGGCCCAATGACAGTGTCAGATGAATCTGCATCCAACTGAGGGGCCGACACCTCCACAGGTGTCCAGGTGTCAGTGTCTTTACACACCCAGCTGTTGTCCAGCGGGGTCCTGGCTTAAGTTTGTCATGATGGACCACTTTGGCCTTGGCTCTGGAGCTCTTTTTGATTCTGTAAACCAAGTCGTCCAGCAGGCCCACAACAAAGTAGGGGCCCTCATAGGATGGCAGAAATTTCCGTACCTGGTTTTTAACTCTCTTTGTGCCCTTCACCAGGTACCAGACCGCATCTCCAACTTTGTGCTGGATTTGACAAATGTTTTTGTTATAGTGTCTTTTAGCACGTTCAAGAGATTTTCCCAGTGCCTCTCGTGCCAACTGATGAGACAGCTCCAGATGATCTCTCATGTGCATGACATATTCAGGAACGGTATTAACACTGTCATGATCAGGTGGCAACCCGGCAACAAGGTCGATTGGCTCAGTGATCTCTTTCCCAAAGAGCATCATGTTTGGTGTCAGTCCGGTGGAACTGTGTCTGGTGGCTCTATACGCCATGAGCGCATAAGGAATCATGAGATCCCAGTCCCAGTCCCAGACATCTTTCCACAGTAGCAGCCAGGATTTTCTGCAGTGTGGCATTAAAGCGTTCCACCTGCCCATCAGACTGTGGGTGAAATGGGGTGGTACGTGTCTTGTCTATCCCCAGCAGCTCACACATCCCCTGGAAAACAGCTGACTCAAAATTTGTGCCCTGGTCGCTGTGCAGACTCAGAGGAGCACCATACCTACATACCCATTCACAGAGGCTATCTTTTCAGCCACAGTGGATGCCTGTTCATTGGGAACCGGATAGGCTTCAACCCACTTACTGAAGTAGTCCTGCACTACTAGTATGTAGTGGTTGTGTCTGTCTGTTTCATTTAAAGGTCCCATCAAGTCCACTGCTATCCTCTCCATGGGAGCGCCGACCCGCACTGTGCCCATGGCCGCTTGAGGTGTTTTCTTAGGTCGAGCTCTAGCAGTGCAGCTGGGGCAGGTGCGACACCAGAGAGTGACGTCATCTTTCATGTTGTACCAGAAATATCTGGTTCGAAGTGGTGTTAGGGAAGGTGGACCTCCAACCGACCAAAGCGGCAACTACACCAGAGTCCAGTGACCATCCTGCCTGCCCAGTGCCCAGCCATCTACAGGACCTGTACGCTGACAGCTGTGCTCGGCTGTCTGAGGAGGACCGAGTTGGTTTATCCCATGTGCTACAGTCATACAGTGATGTGTTTTCCACTGGACCTACTGACCTTGGCCGTACAAACTTAGTGCAGCATGACATTCAGGCCACTCCAGGGCCACCTGTGAAACAGCCACCATGCAGGATGGCAAGAGACAAACAGATTGCTGCAGACCAACAAGTACAGCAGAGCCTGGAAGCTGGTTTGGCCCAACCCAGTAACAGCAGCTGGGCTGCACCAATTGTAGTGGTAAAGAAAAAAGACCAGAGCCCACGTTTATGTGTGGATTACAGGCCCCTTAATGAAAGGACTATTAAAGATGCTTATCCCCTGCCACGCATTCAGGATACACTGGACACGCTGTCCACCGCCAAGTACTTCAGTACACTGGACTTAACATCAGGCTACTGGCAGGTAAAAATGACACCAAGGGCCCGCAAAGCTGCAGCCTTCTGTACCCGCAAAGGATTATTTGAATGGAACGTGATGCCTTTTGGACTGTGCAACGCACCAGCCACATTTCAAAGACTGATGGACAGAGTGTTAGCTGGGCTGCAATGGGAGGTGTGTCTGGTGTATCTTAACGACATTATCGTCCTGGGGCGAGATGGCCCTGAAATGCTAGGCAGGCTCAGTCAAGTGTTCACGAGGCTACGTGAAGCTAATCTGAAGCTGAAACCATCAAAGTGCTGTCTTTTCAAGGAAAGAGTGTCTTACCTGGGGCACATTGTCTCCGCCCAGGGTGTGGCTACTGATCCGGAAAAGGTGAAGTAGGTGGTGGAGTGGCCTACTCCTCGTAGCATCTCGGAGGTGCGTCAGTTTGTTGGTTTAGCCTCGTATTATAGACGTTTTGTGGAACAGTTTCCTACTGTAGCCAGACCCCTTCATGAACTCACCAAAAAGTATGCACGCTTTAACTGGATTGAGGAATGTCAAGAGGCGTTTGATGAACTGAAAAGACGTCTGACATCTGCTCCTGTCCTAGGCTACCCCCTTGACAGCGGTGAGATGCTTCTTGACACGGACGCTAGTGACTGGGGAATCGGAGCAGTCCTCTCCCAAGTCCAGGGGGGCGAGGAGAGGGTGTTAGCCTATGGGAGCAGGAGATTGTCAGTCACGGAACAAAACTACTGCACCACCAGAAGAGAACTGTTGGCAGCTGTGGAGGTTACCTCCCACTTCAGACAATATCTGCTAGGCAGGGCATTCACTCTCCGGACTGATCACAGCAGCCTGCGCTGGTTAACCAGGTTGAGAGAGCCAGAGGGGCAGCTTGCCCGCTGGCTGGAAAAGTTAGCAGAGTATGATTTTCAGGTGGTTCATCGCCCAGGGAGACTCCATCAAAATGCAGATGCACTTTCTAGGAGGCCCTGCAAAGAATCTTGCCCCTTGCACAGTGCTAGAGCCTGAAAATGACAACAACCGACACCAGCACAAGGGGGTTCAGTGTGATATGAGCAACGTTACAGTTCATGTTGCAACTGGGACTTCCACAGAGCAGCCGCTAGTGGGGGTGGCTGTACCAGAGTTGTCTCTAGTGGGGGTAGAGGACAATTCCAGCGACAGTGACTGCGACCTGCTACATGCCAGCATTAACCGGGTGAGTGAGCCTCTTAACACCAGCCTGTTCTGTGGTTGGACTCCAGAACAGCTTAGGCTGGCTCAAGAGTCTGACCCTGACATTGCCCCTGTGAGAAGGTGGATGGAGGAAAAGGGGAGTCGGCCGTCATACGCAGACGTAGCACACTGCAGCCCCGCCTCCAAAACTTACTGGACCCAGTGGAAGAGACTTTACCAGAAGCAGGGAGTCCTACTAAGGAAAAATTATTGCACTGAAGGAAAAACATTTTACCCACAGATTTTGCTCCCACACATTTACCGCAATTCAGTGATGGAACAGATGCATGATGGTCCTGTGGGGGGCCACTTTGGGGTTGAAAGGACCCTCACACGCCTTCGAACCAGATATTTCTGGTACAACATGAAAGATGACGTCACTCTCTGGTGTCGCACCTGCCCCAGCTGCGCTGCTAGAGCTCGACCTAAGAAAACACCTCAAGCGGCCATGGGCACAGTGCGGGTCGGCGCTCCCATGGAGAGGATAGCAGTGGACTTGATGGGACCCTTAAATGAAACAGACAGACACAACCGCTACATACTAGTAGTGCAGGACTACTTCAGTAAGTGGGTTGAAGCCTATCCGGTTCCCAATGAACAAGCATCCACTGTGGCTGAAAAGATAGCCTCTGAATGGGTATGTAGGTATGGTGCTCCTCTGAGCCTGCACAGCGACCAGGACACAAATTTTGAGTCAGCTGTTTTCCAGGGGATGTGTGAGGCTGCTGGGGATAGACAATGCGGGCAGCCAGGACATGCTGTCTCTCAATGAAGCCTTTGGTGGGCATTAACATCATGTCTCCACCAACAACATGGCGGAGGCAAGCAGTGGCGGGGACTACATACTCACATCCTGACTCCAACACTGTTGTGCTGGCTACCCTGACAAGATGGAACCCAGGCTGTGTGCCAGATAGACGTGGGACCTTCTCACCAAAGAGTACGATTTCTTTGCGACCATAGTCCAGACGAGCATGTGATTGCAACAGAAAAGGGTGTCCCAGAATAATTTCTGTATTTTCAGCTATGTCTGCCATAATAAAGTTAACATTGGTAACTCTGCTCCCCACTTGCACTGGCAGGTTGACCTCCCCTCTGACCACTAGCCCCTCAGGACCGATGCCTTGCAACACTTGGACGCTAGAGGGCTGAATTTGGGGCCTGGCTTCAATAGGAATGGCATTGAAATAGTGGAGGGGGAGCACATTTCTTCGGGCACCCGAGTCGAGCAGAGCACACAGTTCAAGTCCATTTATCTGTACTTTAATAATCATATAATCTTCTGAGCCTTTAGTGAATGTAACCACTGTACTGGAGTTGGGGCCTGGAGTAGTGCTGGTGTTAGGTGAACGCAAACTGGGCTTGCGGGGAGAAGGGCAGTTCCTCTGTAAGTGCCCCACTCCAGAGCAATTGTGGTGACTTCAGCAAAGTTCATTTTTACAGGCTTAGTCTTGTTGGGCCGTGGTGCCTTTCTGGGGGTGCCAGCACACTCCGCAGCTCGCTCCTCAGCCACCCCCACTGGGTCATTAGGGGTTGACATAATGGCACTTTCATACACCATGGCTGCCCTGGGTCTCCGCTCTGTAGTGTTACGGAGGCCAGGCTGCATTAGCTGTGTAACGGCCCTGGCTGCCCGCCTTGTGGTCTCATACTTATGGGCTATCTCGTACGCTTTAGCCAGGGTGCGCGGCCTCTCCTCCAGGAGCTTCTGAATTAATTCTGCATCAGCCAGTGTGTTGGTGAAAATCTCTACGCTGATAGCATCCTGTTCTGACTCAGCACGGTCAGCATACACTATTAATACTTTTTCATAAATATCGTCTCTTAATAAGGTGCAGAGCTTCACCTGGCCCCCTCACTCTCTGTCTTAGTTCAATGCCAATAGCTGCAGCATGCTCTGAACATGGCCCATAGGCTGCCTCAATCTCACTTACAATCCGTTGATAACTCCATCGGGCGGATTTGGGGTTCTTGTGGATGATGCTGAACCTGAGCTGGACAGCCATTGTCTTCCCTGACCAATGATTAGCTTTGGCACAACTTTCAAACTGGTAAAGAGAGTCTCTCCAAGATCCAACCCCATCAAACTGACCGTAATGTGGGAATTCTCTCTCTGTGTCCATATTGTTCATCATCACTTGTGTCAGTATAATCCTCCTGGCAGGCTGCATGTGATGAACAGCGTTGTGGTTCAGACTGAGCCCTCCTTATGCTAACCTTACCACATCCACACAGGTCAGGTTCCCTGATCCGTTGTAGTGCAGCTCCACCGTGTACTGCTGACCTGGGCTGGGCTTGTACTCCATATGACTGTGTGGCATGTTGAGGCATACAGGGAGTGAACTGTGACATGGCCGGCTGATGGCTCAGTGTGCAGGCTGGATCACTTGGAATGGCCGATGTGAAGCTGCTATACTCCATGGAGGTAAAAGGGTTAGTTGCTTGAGTGAGGTGTCCTGCCCCATAATGTGGGGCTTTCAATGGGGTGGATGCCATGTTCATTAAACAGTCACACTTTGGCTGAAAGGGGCTCATAATCTCACTTTTAGTAAGCACTTGCTCCTTTGCCGGGGGTGATGAAAGGGTTCAGTGGCGCTGGGAACGATGTATGAACTAGGGCCTGCAGCTCCTCCAGCTGCCAACGTCAGCTCCATGCTCGTTAGGAAGGGGTTAGTGCTTTCGCCCCAGCCTGGCGTATTTGTGATTTAGCTGATTAAAATCGTCCATATTAGCTCGACCAGTCTCTTCAATATCTGCCAGGAATGGGTTGAGGCTGTTATTTAGGCCCACTGCATCAGCGTTTGTGCCCAGCATCGCCATTTATTCTGCTGCTGCACTCTCCTCTCGTACTCATTGTTGAGTTTTTCTAGCTTAAACTCATGTGTTCGTTTGATGAAGTACTGCAGGAGAGACGGTCAAGTTCAGTTTTCACTGCAGATTTTATTCTAACAGCATAAGCAATAATAGAAAATGAGATCATTTAAAGAGCTCTGGACCAAACTAAGTATCCCTGACCAACAACACATTGCAGCATCAGTTCACGAAGTCTGATGCCCTATCTTTCCCTGGTCCAGTTCTTATTACAGTTACACAAAAAAGACAATGACGTATATGAATTGTATCTTCTTCTGATTGGTCGTTCTTCCTCAGCATGTCGTCTCCTCGTGTTATTCAACTCCATCCACATGATCACTCTGTGAGCTGTGCCCACTATCTGCAACAAGAAGAAGCACAAGATACAAGGCCACACTTTCCCCTCCCGATACCTCTTCTTCCTTGATTTCACTCCCCAGCAGCTCTGAATGTTATCTATGTTATCCAAGCAGTGTTGTTTTCCGAGATATGTTCATACTTTGCGAATTGTCTTATTCACTCTGTTACTGACTTGCTCTCTTCAGTGTCTGACTCGTCTCATGTTTAAACTTATAATAATTTCTAAGCACAGCAAGATTAATTTATTTTGTCAAAACATAGCATGTTGTCTCCTAGTCATCTACTAAGCATTAAAGGCACGATTTGTAAGCATATATTCCAACATCATGCACGTTACCCTTTATTTTTTTATTTGTAGAATACGATCCCAGACGAGCCCCCAGTGTTACCTTTTTACTTTTTGCTTTCTTTCTTTGACAGTATCTCGGCTCACTGGCATTAATTTATTCGTAGTTTGGCTCGTTCAGGCCGGTAACCAGCCGTCCGGGTCTTCTCACCACAAAGATAAGGAGGCATTCAAGTGCAGTTCCAACAGCGGCCGCTTTATTTTATAACAGCAGCAAACATGCGGTCTTTGAGTCTGAATTATAAACTAATCTAGATACTTTTTGGCGTTCCTGACTCCCCATCATCTCTGTTGGTAGTTCACATGGGCGCTTCCCTGCAGGCCACTCACACTACTACAATACTCTTCTTCCCATAAAAACACTGGTGTACTATGTCACATAAACACATCGACTTACGTCCTTAAAGGGGTCAGGGCCACGCCTGCAACACTTTGATGTATGGAGAACGTGTGGACCACTTAAAACTGGAGGAAGCTGAAGCGTGTCTCTAAACAGCAAAGAGATGAACAGCTAAGATAAGTGATAAGACTCAGCTGACCTCTGACAGTTGTTAAACATGTTTAACTAATCCTGTTCATTTCAGGTTATAATTTACCTCATGTTCTCAACTGATATGATTTAATACAAACTGTTGATATGTCTTAATTTTTACTCAAAGAAACTCGTCACCTTTGAGCTTCCTCCTGCAGATTCGTTCATAAATACCAGTTGTTTGGTTGGACTGCACAGTTCTGTTTTTTAATAATTTAAAGTGATATATTTATTGAATATGTGCATAATTTAAACCTTATAATTAATATTTGGAAATGATTTCTAGTGTTTCTGCAGCTTCTTATTCTATTCTAGTTGTGTGCTCGTGTCCTCTGTCTGCTGTCCCTGTAAAAGAATCATCATCATCAGAATTATGAAGATTTTATCAGCTATTTCAGTGTTGATTATTTTACTGCACTCTCGCTGTGGACAAGAGCAGCATGGACAAGATTCAACGTCTGTATCTGTACAGGTATTAAAATAAATGTAATGGAGTAAAAAGTATAACACTACTATCTTACTGGAACCAATATTAAAGTACTATAAAGTACTAATACTCAAGTAAACATACCTGCATATATATATAAAACACTGAGTAAATGTACTTAGTTACTTTGCACCACAATAACACTTGATGTGTAGCTACTTTTGACAGCTGGAAAGTAACTAAGTACATTTACTTTAGTACCAGTATTAGTATTTCCAAGTATGTTTCCACATACAAGGAATTTGATCTTGTTTTAATCCATTATAAAAAATACAGAGAAATTAAATTAAAATTAGAAATCCACCAAAAACTATTGCAACTGCCAAGAAATGTATATACAACAGAAAGATCAGCAATAAAAATATGAAAAATTATATAACAAATGTACAATACATGTTTTTAAATGATAGAGCTGCACAGTTAGTAGAGGAATGTGCAAGATATTGACCAGGGAAAGTTCACAGGGTGCAAAAATATTCACTCTAAATGAATCACCTAACTTAATATTTGGAAACGATCTCCAGTGTTTCTGTAGCTTCTTGTATTCTTACTGAGATTATATCAAGCTAATATCTATTACTACCAGCAGGTGTCACTGTTTCATCTTGTTTCACATGAAGTTCTTCATTCATGGTTCTGATGTTGTTGTAAGTAACTCGTCCTTTTTCACATGAAAATCTCTGAGCTGGATGGAAAACCTCAAGTTAACAGAGCCAGTCGAGAACCAGCTCCATGATCCTGGTTATCCAGACCATTGTTCATCAATTAATCGAAAACTAATCTCGAACTATTTTGATAATCAGTTAATAATTGAAGTTATATCTCCAGCAAATATCATATTTTTAATATGATGACCTCATATATTTTCTTAAGTTTTATAGACAAACAATAAATCAATTAATTAGGAAAATAATTGGCAGATTTATCAAATAGTAAAAAAATCATGATTAGATGGAACCGAGTGGAACCGGATCACCTAAAGAGATCCAGTTAAAGTGGCTTTGTGATTCAGGCCTCAGATGTGAAGTAGCAGATCAACAAACCAATCAAACTGATTGATCAGCCATCAGAGGAGTTTGGATCAGTGGAGCTGCTTCTGTCCCTGATTCTCTCTGCAGAGGAGACAGAGGACAGTCAGACAGAGACAACAAACCAACCAGAGACAAACACAAAGACCTCTGACCTCTGACCTTTATCTTCATACTGACCTTTGACTTTGAGCTTCACTTCTTTTATCATCAGGATGTTTCCCTCCCTGTTGTAGACGATGCAGCTGTATGTCTCCTGTGTCTGTGTCTGTGGGGTGTTTCAGGATCAGACTGAGGTCTCCAGTTTGTAGCAGGTCTTCCTTCATCTCTGTTCGGTCTCTGTAAAACTCTGAATCTTGTTCTTCAGGTCGGTCAGAGCCGTTCTGATAAACATGAACCTTCCTGTAGTTTCTGTCTTTCCACTCCACTCTGACGTCTTCAGGCAGGTCAGCTGTGGTTTTGAAGGGCAGCTGGACAGACTTTGCTCCTGAATCCACCTCCACCTGACAGACTGAGAGGACAACAAACCACAACATCAGCTGTAGACAGCAGCAGCAGTTTGAATAACTTTATTGAATTATTACAAAGTTGTAGAGAAACCTGAATTCAGGACAGAACCAGGATGAGACCAGCAGGGACAGAAATACAGAAAGTTTTCAAACAGGTTGTCAAGCTGTTGGAGATGATCAGAGTCTTGATGGTGCTGTGATGGTTTTGGTGCTTCACAGTAAAGTCTCATCTCAGTGTTGAACTGCTGTTTAAGAGAGGAAAGTTGACAAAACTTTTCTATCTGAATCAGTTAACAGGGTTTATGGACCTTCTTTCAAAGTTTCACTTTGAGGAGAAAAAAGATTTCAGATGAAAACATTTATCAACATGTCATTGTTTTCATCTCTGTGGTGTAAATGAATCTTAGTAAAGTTTCAACAGATTTCAAATTAATTCTATTTCAATGCAGCTTTGTTTCCAGTGATCTGGATCTGAAAAGTTTTGTTCCAAATGTAGAGAATTGAAAGCAACATAAGTTCAATTCTCCACTGGATCTTAAAGACTGAAGGGAAACAATTTTACTTTTACATCAACGTGATATCTGAAAAGGAAATTTAAAGCAAAAGTATATATTAAAAGTATGTATTAATAAAATCAATTTTTAAATTATTATATGACTCAAATTGACAGAACCAACCTCTGACCTCTGACCTTGTATCTTCATACTGACCTTTGACTTTGAGCTCCACTGTTTTCCTTCATCAGGATTGTTTCCCTCCTTGTTGTAGACGAATGCAGCTGTATTCTCCTGTGTCTGTGTCTGTGGGGTGTTTCAGGATCAGACTGAGGTCTCCAGTTTGTTAGCAGGTCTTCCATTCATCTCTGTTCGGTCTCTGTAAAGACTCAGATCTTGTTCTTCAGGTTGGTCAGAGCCGTTCTGATAAACATGAACCTTCCTGTAGTCTCTGTCCGTCCACTCCACTCTGACGTCTTCAGGCAGGTCAGCTGTGGTTTTGAAGGGCAGCTGGACAGACTTTGCTCCTGAATCCACCTCCACCTGACAGACTGAGAGGACAACAAACCACAACATCAGCTGTAGACAGCAGCAGCAGTTTGAATAACTTTATTGAATTATTACAAAGTTGTAGAGAAACCTGAAGGACAGAACCAGATGAGACCAGCAGGGACAGAAATACAGAAAGTCAAACAGGTTGTCAAGCTGTTGGAGATGATCAGAGTCTTGATGGTGCTGTGATGGTTTTGGTGCTTCACAGTAAAGTCTCATCTCAGTGTTGAACTGCTGTTTGTTGCTTTTCTGTCTGAATTTTACATTTATGGATCCAAAGTTTCACTTTGAGGAGAAAAAAGATTTCAGATGAAAACATTTATCAACATGTTTGTTTTCATCTCTGTGGTGTAAATGAATCTTAGTAAAGAACAGATTTCAAATTAATTCTAAATGCAGCGATTTGTGGGAGAAAAGTGTTTGTAGAGAAAAAAAGCAACATAAAAACTGGTAATAATAATAATCATTGAAGTGAGTTCATATTAATAATATATTTTTTATTATTATTATATTTTAGTTTTCCATCAAAATCTCATCTAGGGAGAATGAAATTTAAAGAACTGATTTATTCACAGTTTTGTAAAAAGTCTGAATTCATCCTTTGTCAGGTCTGTCTGCTAGAAAGTTGAAAAGACGACACAACAAACAACTTTTAAAATGTTTGTTTTCTGAATGGAGTTTGGATGGATCAGAGCTATGCTAACATTGTAGCTGCTCCATCAATGTTCAAAATAACATCATCTAAATTCTGTATAAATATGAAGTAGTATCACAGAGCTAACTAGTTAGTGTTGCACACTGTTAGTGCTGTAAGAGAGGAAAGACACTCGGGAGGAGCAAAACAGTCCTTTACATAGAAATCAGTCTACAGGGTGTCTCAGTCAACCTTCTTTCATTATTTTCATCTTCTAGAAAAAGAATAAAGAATTGATCAGTGAAAGGAGCATGAATGTACAATAAGTGTCATTCTATTGATCTGCATGTGTTATTAAAGATATTGATCTTTGGTTTGTTTCATACTCAGATTTGAGCCAAACGTCAGTCCTTCATGTCTCAGACTCATCTTTGTTATTCCAGCTGATCTGGATCTGATCAGGTTTTTAGTCTCCAAATATCACAACAATTGAAATGGAAACATCAAGTTCAATTCTCCACATGAGCTCTTAAAGACGGACGAGGAAACAATCTTTGAAGTTCAATCAGCTCCAAATTGTGAGTTCAACATTCAGAATATTCATCAGAAGAATTGGACTTTATGTATGTAATAATAATAATAATCAACATTAACTGTCCTTAAAACACAATTACTGTCAAATTATTGGACTTCATTAAAAGTTCATATTAATAATATATTTTTTATTATTATTATATGACTCAAATGGAGAGAACTGACCTCTGACCTTTATCTTCATACTGACCTTTGACTTTGAGCTCCACTTGTTTTATCATCAGTTTTGTTTCCCTCCTTGTTGTAGACGATGCAGCTGAATTGTTCCTGTGTCTCTGTCTGTGGGGTATTTCAGGATCAGACTGAGGTCTCCAGTGAGAGGACAACAAACCACAACATTGTAGCAGGTCTTCCTTCATCTCTGTCTGACAGACGACAAACAAACAACTTTTAAAATGTTTGTTTTCTGAATGGAGTTTGGATGGATCAGAGCTATGCTTCGGTCTCTGTAAAACTCATCTTAAGAGAGTGAAAGACTGTCGGGAGGACAAAACAGTCTTCAGGTTCGGTCAGAGCCGTTCTGATAAACATGAACCTTCCTGTAGTTTCTGTCCCTCCACTCCACTGAAACTCTGACGTCTTCAGGCAGGTCAGCTGTGGTTTTGAAGGGCAGCTGGACAGACTTTGCTCCTGAATCCACCTCCACCTGACAGACTGAGAGGACAACAAACCACAACATCAGCTGTAGACAGCAGCAGCAGTTTGAATAACTTTATTGAATTATTACAAAGTTGTAGAGAAACCTGAAGGACAGAACCAGATGAGACCAGCAGGGACAGAAATACAGAAAGTCAAACAGGTTGTCAAGCTGTTGGAGATGATCAGAGTCTTGATGGTGCTGTGATGGTTTTGGTGCTTCACAGTAAAGTCTCATCTCAGTGTTGAACTGCTGTTTGTTGCTTTTCTATCTGAATTTAACATTTATGGATCCTAAAGTTTCACTTTGAGGAGAAGATTTCAGATGAAAACATTTATCAAACATGTTTGTTTTCATCTCTGTGGTGTAAATGAATCTTAGTAAAGAACAGATTTCAAATTAATTTCTAAATGCAGCGTTTGTGGGAGAAAAGTGTTTGTAGAGAAAAGCAACATAAAAACTGGATCATTGAAGTGAGTTTTAGTTTTCCATCAAAATCACATCTGAGAAGTAAATTTAAAGAACTGATTTATTCACAGTCTTGTAAAAAGTTTGAATTCATCCTTTGTCAGGTCCGCCTGCTAGACGACAAACAACTTTAAAATGTTTGTTTTCTGAATTGAGTTTGGATCGATCAGAGTCAATCTTTGAAGTTCAATCAGCTCCAAATGTGAGTTACAACATTCAAAATATTCATCAGAGTAACTGTACTTTATGTCACAATAATAATTAACAAACTGTCCTTGAAACACAATTACTGTGAAATCATTGGACTCCTTTACAAGTGCACATTAATAATATATTTACTTTTATTGTTGTTATATGAATCAAATAGACAGATCTGACCTCTGACCTGTATCTTCATACTAACCTTTGACTTTGAGCTGAACTTGTTTTATCATCAGGATGTTTCTCTCTCTGTTGTAGATGGTGCAGTTGTATTTTCCTGTGTCTGTGTCTGTGGGGTATTTCAGGATCAGATTGAGGTCTCCAGTTTGTAGCAGGTCTTCCTTCATCTCTGTTCGGTCTCTGTAAAACTCATCTTGTTCTTCAGGTCGGTCAGAGCCGTTCTGATAAACATGAACCTTCCTGTAGTTTCTGTCCTTCCACTCCACTCTGACGTCTTCAGGCAGGTCAGCTCTGGTTTTGAAGGGCAGCTGGACAGACTTTGCTTGTGAATCCACCTCCACCTGGACCTCAGCTGAGAGGACAACAAACCACAACATCAGCTGTAGACAGCAGCAGGAACTCTGAAATATCTACTATAGTTCAATTTCACAGTTTTGTCTTTGGTGAATGGACACTGTTTATTCAAGAACTTCATATCAAATCGTCATCAACTGTTGTTGAACTACAATGACTGTCAAATTATCAGACTTCATTAGATGTTATGAAAGTTCATTTTAATAAAATATTATTATTAGAAGTTGGAATATTTTCGCCCACGATAATGAGGATAAATCACGATATCTGTTCAAGACCTCTTCTTCCATCCTGATGTTCCATCCATGCTCCTCTCTGTCTATCAGATAAACTAACACTTAGTAATTATATGAATTAATGTAGTTATTTTTCAGTGACAGTAATAACTATTGTTCATTAACAGGTTAGTTTATCACATATACAGTCTAACTGCCCCTGTGTGTTACCAGCTGAGCCCCCCCTTAAAGGAAGGTGGCCTTGTTTGTACCCTCTGTATGTGACGTAGTTACTGGGTTTGTTGTGGGAGATGAGTCTCTCCTGCTGTGACAGAGAAGCATCAGCACGTTGCCTCAGCCACAGAAAAGTTCATCTTATTAAAGCTGGTGAAGTTACTTTAGTCAGCCAGGAAGTTTCTGGACCCTGCAAACATTTCATTGACCCAGGGGTTGACAGCAGGTCTATGCTACGACCTCTCGAGTGAAACAAGTTGAAACGATGTCGAGGTTACACCTAAACCACAGAACAACCTGACTTACAAAGAATGTAAATGTTATTGAGGATAAATTCATCTCCTAGAAGTTTTACAGAGTTTGTTTCAAAGCAACCTGACAGTTATGTGTGCTTAATAAACAATATAAAGTTTTGTAGAATTATTTCAACCTACTGCACTTGTCCTCCATCATTTGAATCTGTCACAGTTCTCGACTTGAGCAGCACAAACAGAAAAACAAAGGCTTCTTTACACATTTATTGCTAAGTTCTTCATTAATGTAAAACATCAGATGATTTGGTGTTCATAGTCAACTTTCAGAGGTATAAAAAGTGACTTTTAGTTTGCATGATGTGTTCTTTACCTACAGGAATAATGCAGCATTAAAGATTTAGTATTTCAGTAAACCAGACATGCAAACTGACTTTTTATGACACAGGCATGTTTATTATATTTAATATGTATAATAATTACTGTATCATAATGGATCATTTTAGGTTAAAAAGTTTGAACATTGAGTGGTTGAGCTTTGCCCTGATGTCATCATAAGCACTGGTGAAACTTTTGCAAGAAAGATATTCACAAAACATGTAAGAATACAGAAATGCCTTTGATCTCTGACCTGTATCTACAGACTGACCTCTGACCTGACCTTTATCTACAGACTGACCTCTGACCTGTATCTACAGACTGACCTCTGACTGACTGTATCTACAGACTGACCTGATCTGTATCTACAGACTGACCTCTGACCTGGAGCTTCACTTGTTTCTTCATCAGTGTTTTTCTCTCCCTGTAGACGGTGCAGGTGTAGATGTCTGTGTCTGTGTATGTTTGGGCTGTTTCAGGATCAGACTGAGGTCTCCAGTTTGTAGGCAGGTCTTCCTTCATCTCTGTTCGGCCTCTGTAAAACACATCTTGTTTCTTCAGGTTTGTCAAAGCTGTTCTGATAAACATGGACCTTCCTGTTGTTTCTGTCTGTCCACACCACTTTTACGTCTTCAGTCAGCAGGTGAACTATGGTTTTACAGGGCAGGGCAGCTGGACAGACTCCACCCCCTCCTCGACCTCCACCTGATAGACTGAGAGGACAACAGACCACAACAGATGTTCAGACAGCAGCAGGAACTCTGAAATATCTGCTGTTGTTCCATTTAACACAGTGTTGTCTTTGGAGTCTGTACAATCAACAGCACAACTAATATTTCAAGTTTTTCATTTTTCAATACAGCACAGACAAAACATGAATGATAAGTAAATATATAAATAAATCTAAATAAAATTGTAAAGAAATTTAAAACATCTTTTAAATTTAGTAAAACTTTTTAAAAATGCCAAAAATTTTGTCAGAATTTAGGATTGAAAATGTCAGATTAAACTAAAAGGGCAAACTAAAGGGCAGATGTGGCTACATGTTTTGACAAATAAATGCAGGTCTAAATTAGATGCTGGGTCTAATTTTCAATGAAGTTCTTTGGATGTATAAAAGCCTGCGGGGTCGACAGCTTGAACTACTTCTAAGCTGCTTAGATTGCACGTAAAAATGTTGAAACTTTTGTTAATGCGGACATGCGATATATCCTTAGATTGGTTAGATTCTCCACATTTCAAAGTTCATTTTTTGGAAACCATGAGCACCAAAGTTTCAATTCAGATTTACTGACACTTTAAACAAGAGTCTGAATGTGTGTCTATTTCTCCGATTATTTATATCCCTTTAGACTGTAATGGTCCACTGATCTAAAGAATCAAAATGGTTTTTCATAAAAATGAATTCAAAGTTGTGAATATTGTCATGTGAAGTCCATCACTCACTGCCTGATAACTAACCTGCAAACAGTCCATTGACCCAGGTGTTGACAGCAGGTCTATGGCACAACCTCTCATTGTTTCAACACAAACAGAAATCTTCTAATTTTCTCATGAGTAACTTTCCCATAAATGTGTAAACAAAGCCTTCATCATGCTTTGACTATTTAAAATGATGCAAGGCCAGACTGTGCTGGCAGGACGAGACAAGCAGGAAAAGGACAGGAACACAAACAAACTCAGGATGATATTGACGATCAGACGAAGAACAAAGGAAAGGGACTGGTATATAATACTGTGGGGGATTGGGAAGTGGAAACAGGTGAGGAGACGAAGAGGGAACAGGTGAAACTAATCAGGGCGGAGCTGAACAATCTAAGAAGTGGGAAACACTTTTTTTTCCACAGATTATTGTCTCATGGACTACTGTCAGGAGATGGAGACAATTTTAATGAATATGACCAAAAGTGATTTTTAAATAAGGCAGTACTGCTTCTACTTCAATCTGCTTCGATCATTAGGGATCTTGTCACCGTTGAGTCATGTTGTTGCTGTTCTTCTTTTCCTTCTTTTAATCCACTAAAAGTGTTTGTGCAGCAAAAACTCTTCAATGAAAATTCTTAAAAATCTCCAAATCTCACCAACTACTGACACAGACGCTAATTAACCTCAAGGTGTAATAACAAAGTTTATACTAATAACACATTCACTGAATTGTGCAATTAGTCCATGCACTCTAGTATAAGAGACAAACATTACAAAATTATGCGCTGTCTAGAGCTAAAGCACAATGCATGTTAAAACGTAGGCTTGGTGAAAAGTCCTGAACATGTCATCATGAAGTATTGTAAAGTTTTGAAAATGACCCATTTACATAAATATTGATTGGCTTGTATAATCGAAATGGGTGAGTGTATGAAAATCCCTTTGATAGTTTTGATGATCCTGACAAAGTTTTGGGACAATTGGGTCAACAGTTTTTGAAGCGTTCTTGTCAAATTGGATTTAAGAAAATTGAGAAAAGTCACAAAATTGGAGCAAAGACGAAGATCAATCAATAGATTAAAAGGTTGAAATAATTTTGACAGTAGGCCAAGCCACTGAGATCTGCAGCCCACCTGCCAATTTTCAAGAGTTTTCATCACTCAGGTTTTGCTGCACGAACACACACACAACTGAAACGACCAGGTACACAAACAGGAGGAATCAAATGTACAACTCAGACACAGAGGAATTCAAATGTAAAAAACACAGTCTTATTAAGTTCAGGTTTGGTACACAGGCAATCTGTTAGACCAGGAAAACAAATGCAATAGGGAGCAGGAAGATGTGTAGTATGGAGGAGGCAGACCAAAAACCCAGAGACCAAAGAGATAAGACACAGGGAAGACTGCTGGAACGTTTTACATGAGGAACAAAGACAAAAAACATGGAATATGGTGATAAGACAAAACAAGAGAGGACAGGACGAGACGTTACATTAGCAGAGCAGTGAGTGCAGCAACTTGGACCCCTGAAAAACAAAAATACCCCAGTTTCGGCACCTGTGATCATTGTCAAAGTGTAAGAAGGTGTGTGAAAAGCCTGTCTTCCTGGTGGTACAGCGAGTAATTCACCTTTCTTTGTGGTATACAAAGGTTGTGGTGTCAATGTGAAAATTCATGCATATGCTGTGTTTTCAGCTCCTCATTGTGGTCACATAAAATGCTCACAATCTGCTCGTATCCTGCTCACTCGCTTCTGGCTATATTTGTTCATTACAATTTGGAGCAGTTATGAAAGACGTTCAGGAACAACTCAAGAATGAACGAGCATCAGTCTGTCTCAACAGTCAAGGAGAAACAACAGTAAAGATGATAACCACTGGCATGATGGGTAATGTAGTGACATACCTGACATGAAATAGTGCCGATAATGTCTCAAAAGAGCTCCAGCAACAAGACCAACAACCAGGAGAACCAGGAGAACCACAAGAGCTTTGGCCCAGGAAGGAAATCGTTCTGTGGGAACAACAACAAACATAAAGAACATGACCTCTGACCCCTGACCTGTATGTACAGGACTGACCTGTGACCTGTGAATCTACAGTATGTGGTGTTTAGAGTTAGGGTTTGTTGCTGACCTTTGACCTCTGCAGCTGTATGTCGTTCACTCTCCGTTGTCCTCCGAACACTCTGACGGTGCAGGTGTAGGTGCCGCTGTCAGAGAGGAGGAGCTTTGTCAGATTGAGGCTGAGGTCTCCAGTCTCCAGAGCGTCAGTCCTCATTGATGTTCGGCCGCTGTAAAGCTGGTTTTGGTCTTTGAGTTCGTCACCTTTCTGCAGACGCTGGTGGACTGTTGGAGGATTGAGATCGTGGAGCGTCTCCAACACCACTGTGGGGTCGTCCAGGTTAAAAGTCTGATACTCACAGGGCAGCAGGACAAACTCCTCCCCCTCATACAGCTTCCACAGCTGAGGCATGCTGGGAAACTGTGAGGTCACACAGACAGAGAGGTTCAGTAACAGCAGCCTTATTTCTTATTCTGATATGTCTTATTCCTCCTGGAGCCTCAGGTGACCCAGAAATCAACCTGGTCCTGTTTGTGATTGGACGCTGCAGCTGATCAGGACATTATCAGCTCAGTTTAATACCAACAACACCTGACAGGTAAGAACCAACTCAGCTGTCATGTTACTCTCACTGTTTAAGACTGACTTTGTTCTCTGTGAACTACAGCACTGATCTCTGACCTGTATCTACAGTATGTGGTGTAGTGTTAGGGTTTGTTACTGACCTTTGACCTTTAGCTGTACATCTTTCACTCTCTGTTGGCCTTGTGACGCTCTGACGGTGCAGGTGTAGGTGCCGCTGTCAGAGAGGAGGAGCTTTGTCAGATTGAGGCTGAGGTCTCCAGTCTCCAGAGCGTCAGTCCTCATTGATGTTCGGCCGCTGTAAAGCTGGTTTTGGTATGTAAGATCATCACCATCCCGGTGACGCTGGTGGACTGTTGGAGGATTGAGGTCATATCGGCTCCACACCACTTGTGGGGTCGTCCAGGTTAAAAGTCTGATACTCACAGGGCAGCAGGACAAACTCCTCCCCCTCATACAGCTCCACAGCTGAGGCATGCTGGGAAACTGTGAGGTCACACAGACAGAGAGGTTCAGTAACAGCAGCCTTATTTCTTATTCTTATATGTCTTATTTCCTCCTGGAGCCTCAGGTGACCCAGAAATCAACCTGGTCCAAGTCATGGACAAAATGTGCACATCTGCAAATCCAGTGTGCGAATTCACACATCAAAGCTGCACATCTGAGGCATGTTTCAGTGAAGTTTGAAAACCATGTTCACTGTTTAGTTTTATTAAATACTTCAGTTTCATGGATTTAAACCTTAAAAATGTTACAATCAGAAGTGAAGTGTAAAATCAAACCATGTTGTAAACATAAATTAGTTTATATAAACGTCTTGCTTTGCCTCGTTATTGTCACCAACCCAGAAACAGTGAAGAATAATTTGGTAACATGAAACATACAGTCAGTCAGTCTGACCTCCTGACTGTGTGTGTACTTAATGTCTTCATTGTTCAAGGGTCATTATTTAGTTTTATTAAATACATATTTCACAATCTACTGTTCAACTGGAAAATTTGTGATTTAAACCTTAAAAATGTTGATGAGGATTTTCAAAGAGAAATTGTCTGTATTTTTCGAAAATGCTAGTTTTAATAGTATTTTTGGTTATCGCTTTTTAAGAGTAAAATCAAACCAGTTTATATGCAAGTGTTGGAATTATGTACTAGAATCTCCATAAATTAATGTTTATAATACGTGGCAAGACCACGTCTTGCTTTGCCTCGTCTCTTCAACCGATCCCACTGATGAGCAGTTGGATGCCCACAAGGGGCAACCCAGCCCCAATCCTGGAAACTTTGGCCAGATACATGTTTTTAGGCTTGCCTCCAATACTGAAGGCCTCCACATTTTCAGGAGCACCCATTGGCTCCTTACTGGGTCCCAAGCTCAATCGGTCACACCAAGTTGCTTCTAAACAGGCTTTTTGGGCCGAACAGCAGACCTTGATGCTCACTTTCAGTTTGACGTGTCCAGCAGGTTAATCTGTATTGCATGTGGAAGGATCGGTCTGCCCTGAAGAAATTCTGTGCTGTTTCTGGGCTAGTGAGCTTGTACTGCTGCACTTGCGATGATCCCACCTGTTTCTTGATACTGACCTTCTCGAAGCTCCTGCTGATGAGATCTAACAGTCAGCAACATTGCTAGACAGTGCCTGGACCCCGAGAGTGTGATTCAATCAGGGAGGAAAGGAGTGGGTGGAGAGTGATCTGGTCTCCTCACAATCCTGACCTTTGTGGATTGAACCTTTGATGTCTCCATTGTGTTGGCAAACCGTGGCTGAGAAGGGCTGGTGTAGGAGAGTGAGGGTATGTCTGTCACTGGCTCTCTAGTCAATGTCCAACAGTTTGTTGACGTCCCTCATGTGCCAGTGAGTGCTATAATTTCACTGTACTGTCAATCTACGTCCCAACCCTAACCTGTGGAGACCAGCTTGGGTATGCTTGGGTTTAGATTTGCCCAACACCCAGTGGTGACGCTGCCTCCTGTCCTATACTGGGATTCACAGCCAGCTAAACTCTTTCTGACATCACGCCCTCCAAGGAACAGGCAAAGTTGTAGTTGGACAGGATCAGCACCTTAATGCCAAAGGTGGGTGGAACTCAAGTCAAGAAACTGAAAGTACGTGAGAGAAAGCATCAATTAACAACGATACAAAATAGGATCTAGTATTTACAGATCTAGGGCAGAGCAGAGTCCGATCTCATCTCGATCGTTGTATTAACAAAATTAAGTCTGGGCATCTCTGCTCAGACTGCTGCCTCCGCGACCCGGTCCCGGACCAAGGCTGGATGAAGAAGATGAAGAAGATGAAGTGTAAAATACTATGAAACAGTTTGCACTATAACAATGATAAATAATAGTTCACAAACACATACAAAAACATACAGTTGGAGGAAAAGTTAGCATTTGTAGGCTAAAAACGTTTCTCTAGGTATGTAGCAGAAGAAGAACAACTTCCAGTTACTTCACGTCCTGTAACTAGGTATTGGGAAAAACACATAAATAAACGAACTGTGCCCTTTACAGGCCTGAAAATGATACTGCAAATGCATAAAAACAGTTCCAACACAGTGATGTTGGACAGAAAAAGGATTTTGGATACGATCAAGCTTTTGATGATGTTAAATCTTGTTTTTTAATTAGTATTTTTGTTTCCCTTTTTTTCACCTCCTTTAATTTCACACAGTTTAGTCACACAGTTTCTTTCACCAAAGTCTCTGTAACAGAAAGTTGCTCAGATCAGGATGGCTCTGTCTCCCAGTAGGTCGAGGTCAAGCAAAGATATCGAGTATTTGTTTCAGACTCCACAAGTTATATTTTAGCATCTGTTTCAAAGGTATTCAACGTGATAAAAAGTCATCTTAGGTAATCATAGTTTCATGGCTCGATAATAAAATGAAGTCTTTGTGTTCTTAAAACATCACGATAAAACACTTTTCTTTCAGGACACATCTTCAGAATGGAGATGGCTCTATATTGTGTAAACTTGTATTGATAGATGTTTTATTCTCCTCGGTATTGTAGGTAGGTATTGTACCTGCTTCCACCTCTTCCTGGCATACAAGTCCTCTTTCTGAAACACTCCAGGAGGCAGCACTGGTTGTCTTTTCAAAAGGAGTAGATGGTTAGGTGTGAGAGCCTCAACATCATGTGGATCATTCGACACTCTTGTTATAGGTCTGCCATTTATAATAGCCTCAACTTCACAAAACAATGTGTGGAGACATTCATCATCAAGAGTCTGCTGTTTCAGCATCTGGTAAAGAATTCTCCTGACAGAACGAATCTGTCTCTCCCAGATGCCTCCAAAATGTGACCCTGCTGGTGGGTTAAATATCCAAGTGATTCCTTTCTGCATGAGCATGTTTGAGATTTTTGACTGATTCCAGCCTTTGATTGCTTCGCGCATTTCCTTCTCTGCACCTACCAGATTTGTTCCATTATCTGACCTCATTATAGACACTTGACCTCTCCTGGATATAAATCGTCTAAAGGCATTTATACAGGAATCAGTTTCAAGAGAATTAGCAACTTCTATGTGAATTGCTCTGACTGTAAGACATGTAAATACAACCCCATATCGCTTGACCATACTCCGCCTACATTTGACTTCAAAAGGTCCGAAATAGTCTATCCCTACACTAGTGAATGGAGGATTGTCTGGTATCAGGCGATCTTGTGGCAGATTTGCCATTCTCTGTTCACCAGGTTTTGCTGATATCTTTTTACATATTACACACTTCAAAAGTATCTTTCTAAGAGCTGAGTCCGCTTGTGGAACCCAGAACCTTTCTCTTAGCTTGGACAATGTATAACTCCTTCCACTATGTCCTGTTTCTTGGTGAACATGTCTGAGAATCAAAGTTGACACATGATGGTTCTTAGGGAGGATCATAGGATGTTTAGCATCTGCTGGAAGTGCAGACTGATGCAGCCTTCCCCCTACTCTCAATATCCCATCCTGCATGACAGGATCAAGCTTGACAATGTGACTGCTTCTTTTCAGCTTGTCACCTTTCTGAAGAGTCTTCAGTTCATCACAGAAGCTTTGCCTTTGACACAGCTTGATAATTTCAATTTCTCCCAGTGCAATATCTCCAGCAGTGAGTAAAGATCCACTGTTTTTAGTTTTGAACCTTTGCATCTGGTTTGCAACAATCTCGGTTCTCTTTTCATGACTCAGTCTCTCACTTGCTTGTGATGTGAGTAATTTGCGATGTGTGCTCAATTTGTGAAGCAGCCGTTTCAACTTGATCATCCAGGAAACGGCTCTTGTTAGTCTGTGCCATTGTGAATAATGACAAATGAGCTTGTTAAGTGTATTCTCACATGCATCTGTAGCATTCACACTCACTGCAGCTTTGACTTCAACATCATCTTTCTGTATCTTTTTGATAACAGGTGAAAAACTGGCCAGTGCTTCTCATCTTTCTTCAAAAAATCTGGCCCACCAATCCAGTTCTGACACTTTATGAATGTGTCTGCATTCATGCCTCTCGATGCATGGTCGGCTGGATTCAGCTCGGAGTTTACATACATCCACTGACTTGGCTTAGTATTGTCTCTGATAAGCGACACTCTGTTGGCTACAAAGGTTTTGAATCTAACGTTCTCACTAGCAATGTATCTCAACACAGTGGTACTGTCAGACCAAAACACAGACTCTTCCAGTGACATTTGCAGTTCTCTTTTCATGAGCCTGTCCATTTTTACAGCGACAGCAGCAGCTGTTAATTCCAGTCTCGGAATTGTTGTTTGTTTCAATGGAGATACTCTTGACTTTCCAATGATAAATGAACAGTGAACTGAACCCCTTTCATTTTTTATGCGAAGATAAGTGACAACTCCATAACCTTTGTCACTCGCGTCCGCGAAGTGGTGCATTTGTGCAGAGGCGACTTTTCCAAAACCAGCTGGTTTTAAACATCTGTCCACTGTGAAACCATGAAGCTTTGCCAGATCCAAAATCCACCTTTGTGATTTTTGAGCCAGTTCAACAGGAATATCTTCATCCCAAGAGACTTTCCTGCCACACAGCTCCTGCAGGATCATTTTTGCTGGAAGGATGACAGGTGACAAAAACCCTAACGGGTCATAAACAGCACTTACAAATGACAAGATGCCACGTCTAGTCTGTGGTGTATTCTTTGCATTAATCCTGACCTTAAACACATCTGTTTCTGTGCACCAGTTCACTCCAAGCACTCTTTCATCAGGTAATGCATCATGACTTAAGTCCAAATCTTTAACCTCCTTTGCTCTTTCTGACTCAGGAATGGAGGCTAAGACAGTCCTGCTATTACTCATCCATTTGGTAAGATGAAATCCTCCACTCTCACACAGTGCTGTCAAGTCTCTGACCACGTCAACTGCTTGGGTTTCATCTGACACTGATAGAAGGCAGTCATCAACATAAGAATTGTTCATAGTTGCTGTAATTGCAGCAGGTGCCATTTTGTCTTTAGCATCCTCAGCTGTCTTCCTTAACGCAAAGTTAGCGCAGCTGGGGGAGGATGTCGCCCCAAACAATGTAAGTGTACAGCCATTTTGTATTCTTTCAAGGGCTCATTCAGGTTTCCATTTGGCCACCAGAGGAATCGCAGTAGGTTTTGATCTTCTTCTGGTGGTACTCTCACCTGGTGGTACATTGCTTCTATGTCTGACATTAAGGCTATGTGGTCATGTCTGAATCTTGTTAACACTCCTATTAGTGTATTTGTTAAGTCTGGTCCTCGTAAAAGTTCTGTGTTCAATGACTTGCCTTGAAATGATGCTGCACAGTCGAAAACTACGCGAAGTTTCCCTTTTTGGGGGTGATATACCCCGTGATGAGGTATGTACCACAGTCTATCATTTTTAGACACAGTCTCTTCCTTTGGTACTTCCACTGCATGCTCTTTACTGATCAGGTCAGACATGAATCTCTGATACTCTTTATGAAAGTCTTTGTTTTTGACAAGTTTCTTTTTCAGGTGTTCTGCTCTCTGAGCGACTACACTGTAGTTGTTAGGCATCTTGACAGCTTTGTTTCTTAAAGGAAGGCCTATACTATAGTGTCCATCAACCTTCTTTACTGTCTCATTAACAGAGTCCATAAACTGTATGTCTTCTCGTGACATTTCATATTTTTCTTCACTGGCTTTCTCTGGAAAGTCATAGTTGAACTGTTGTACAAGCAAATTCTCTACATTGGCAATGGAGATGCGATTGACAGAAACATTTTCTCCACTTTCAGATGGAGTGATGCAATCATCACCCCTGAGGGGACCATTCAAGACCCAACCAAGGATTGTCCGAACTGCATATGGACCGTCGTCCTCACTATGGATGATTTCCCATGGTTCCATGGCCTTGTGAACATTACAGCCTATTAACAGTCCTATATCTGCATTTATTTGTGGCAGCTCGATATCACGAAGGTGTGGCCATTTCTCCAAATCTTCCTGAACAGGAATGTTCTCTTTGGACACAGGAATGTCTTTATGAGTATAAATCTCAGGTAAGTCAATATAAATGTTCTCTTTCAGACCACAAATCTCTAGACTTGAAAGATGGTAGCTTGGCTGTAACTTTTCCTGGCCCATTGTTCGAAGCAATATTTGAGTTTTCTTGCCTTCAATGCCAAGCTGTCTCATTAACCTTTCAGTACAGAAAGTGGCTTGACTTCCATTGTCCATGAATGCATAAGTCTCTATCACCCTGTCACTTTTCTTTACCTTGACATACACAGGCACAATTGCCAAGACGCGACTGTCTTTTCCGGCCCCGGTGGCACCACAAGTTCCACCTGAGATGTGTGTTGTTTCATGAGTTGTCATGTCTTCTGTGGTGCTTTTCTGACTGCTCTTAACAGTTTCATCATCATCTTCCCTTGTAACATGAAGCATGCTTGGATGTTTCTTGGAGCAGTGATCACATGAAGCTCTCTTTTTACAATCTTTGCTCAAATGACCTTGAGTCAAACATGAAAAACACAGACCTTTTCCTTTAAGGAACTCTAGTCTTCCCTTATAAGGCTGTTTTCTGATTTTGAGACATTCTGCCAATGTATGTTGTTTTTCACAAAATATACATGGCTTCTGAAAGGCACTAATGACTTGACGAGAAGAGCTTTTACAGTTTTCAGGTGAGTTCTCATTTGCAGCTGGTGCCACACTTGTAGCGAATGTACTCCCCTTTGGCCTGTTCACTCTAGCTGTTTTCATGTTTACAAAATGTTTCCCCTTATCTTCAGTGTCCTTTATGTCACCAAAAAGAGGATCTGCAGCTATTTTGGCTTGTCTGTTTATGAATCTGACCAGATCTGCAAATCTTGGTCTCTTTCCACTAGCTTCTTGAATGTCAAATGCAGAAACTCTCCACATCTCTCTCATATTATATGGTAATTTGGACACAATTGATTCGAAGATTAGTGGGATTCTCGATTTCTCTCAGCTGATCAAAGTCTTGCATTGCATTGTTACAACCAGTTAAGAACAGGGAATAACTATGGAGAGCCTTAGCATCATCTGGCTTGATTTGTGGCCAATTGAGAGCCCTGTTCATGTAGGCAGATAAAATTTTCAGCTCATTGCCATAGTGATAAGCTAGCAATTTCCTTGCTTCACTGTAGCCTTGATAGGGACTCATATGTTGGCAACTCCTGACCAAGTTTCTGGGCTCACCTCTGGTAAACTGTTCAAGGTAGTATAACCTGTCATTGTCATTATCTGTTTTATCATGAATGGTATAGTCAAATGCCCTTACAAAGGATTTAAACTCAAGGGGATCACCACTGAAAACAGGTATGTCCCTTTGGGGTAGATGGATCAGCTTCTGTTGTCTGACATTTCAGCAATGTCATTTTGTTTCAGCATCACTTCACACAAGTTCACGGCATCATTACTGATATCAGTGTGCTGTGACTCATTTTCTGGTTTCACTTTGTTATTTACCTGTGACCTTTCAGTGTGTTCATACTCCACTGCTGGCTCTTCTTTAAGTAACAGATGGTTCACTGATCTTGTCTCAGAATGATCAGTTGCATGTTGCTGGTTCTCATACTCACACTTCTCCAACACTTTTATTTTTGCTGAAGATGCAGCAATTGCTGTCTCGACCTCCAGCTGATCCTTCCTTGCCTTTAACTTGCACTCTTCAAGCTCTAATGCCTCTTTCTGTTTCAGGGATGCTGCTTGTGCAAGTAGGGCAGCGTGTTCTGCTTGTTCCTTCTGACGTATAGATGAGATGGATGATCTGGACGATCTAGAAGATCTAGAAGATCTAGAAGATCTGGAAGATCTGGAAGATCTGGACGGTCTCCATGAACGGCCAGTCGCTGTGCATTCATCCTCCGCAAGTGCAACAACTGCAGACATGCTGTCATCTGGACTCACTTCTTCTTGATGCTGTTGCTGGGATGCATAAATCCATTCTTCAGCTTCTTTAATAAACTTGTTGAATTGTTCATGTTTTGGTTTGAACCAAAATGTTTGATCTGCATCCTTTTCATCATCAGACAACAGTCTGAGTACATCATCATTTGCATGACCAAACTCTCTCAAAAGTTTTGAGTATTCAGTTAAATGTTCATTAATAATGTCTGGACTCTCACTATTTTTCATTAGTCCATTAATCTTATTCATTTTCGATGTTAACTGTGATAGTTTTAATCTTCTTGTATTTATGAATCTGTTAAGTAACTCTTCTAGCCCCCTTTCGGTGAGCTTTGGTGCCCTCTTGTGGTAGGTCCTGCTGCCGCAGCTCTGTGTTCTTGGTCTCGTAGTGACGCCGTCATCTATCATGGTGATTGTTTACACAACTTCTAATTCAACAAGTGTTCATGAAACGGTCTATGACACAAAGCGCTGGATGGCTTTCTATATGAGTGTCATCTTCTGAAGACCTAACATGATGGTTGTCTCATTCTTTTAAGTTGTGTGACTCTACTTTCTTTCTTGTACAGCCTCGTGGCGTATCAATGTCCATCATATCTTCTATATGCTACGCACCACCTTCAATGTTCGTATACTTCGACTCATTTGGAATCGTCTTCTTGTCTCGTTATGTTCGGCTCTTAGTCTTGGGTCGCCATGGCGATGTAGCCGTCGTGTTGCTGAGCTAGTCGTTTTACTTAATGTAGTGGTTATCTTACGTTCTTTTTGTTTCTTCATTTCTTGTTTAACCATTCTTGAGAAATGACGAGAGACTGTTTTACTCGTTGAGCTGGCTGTGCCAACACAGACGAACGGTAAAACGACTGTGTTGCTCCGCCATGTCTCTTTTATTCAACACCTGTTCATATGACAACACTTCCTGTTTATTCTACGGAAGCCGCATAACATAACAACCACAACACAGGTGGCTCAAAATTCAAAAGCAAACTCAAACTTATTTCTCCATTAAAGTCAGCATAAATCACAAAAATAAACTTAATAAATAAACCATAATAAATGGCGCTTACAAACCTCAAAGTCCTCTTTAATCTGCTTCTCACTAAACCTAACACTTCGAAAACAGCTTCAGGACATCAGTTCACTGCCAGCTATCACGTTCCACTTCCTGAAAATTTTACTTTCGATTTTAACTTTTTTTTTGTTGTATTTTTATGACGCTGAAGTTGGCTTCCGATTGGACAGTAACAAGTAAAGTAAAGTCACAAGTCAACCTCCGGTCAAAGTTTTTACTCCAAAATCAGAAATGTTGGAGCACCGCAGCTGTTCAGGTGACATTAATCTCATGTTACACCACGTGTCCTCTAACATTGTTTGATATTTTCTGTTGACTTTAACGGACAGACTGATGCTAAAATACATTGTGAGTGAACACACAGCCTGTTCATGCCTATACAACACATGAGGCAGAGTCTGACTGTGTGTGTGTTGCATATGTATTTCTTACACTTGCATGTTTGCTGGGTCACCTCCACAGATATTTACTTTCCTTTTCCAGCAGCATACCTACTTACTTCAGGCTCTGCAGATGCAGGCTCTGTGGTTGGGCCGATGGAGCGTCCTCCTCCTGAATCCTGCAGAAGCTTCAACAACAGCTGAGGTGGGAGCTCTGGCTTGTTTTTCTGCAGCGTTCCTGCCTTTGTCAGCTTCCTCTTTAGGAGCTCCTGTCCCAGCTTGTGCTGAGTGAAAAACTTATTGCATGTGATGTTGTGTGCACTGAGTCGCTGTGTCATTTCTTGGTTGTGTCCTCGTCACATCGGCAGCCATGCGGGGTGGCTCGTTCTTTGGCCGAGAAGACCGTTGAACTTCACTGTTTCTAACCTTCCATATATTTTTTTGTTCCAAACACACAAAGAGAAGTGATTGTTCTGTGTTCAAACTGCAGCTCTGTAAGTACTTACTGATTTAATTAACATCAGAATTCTCATTTTATTTGTCCATTTGTCATCTCCAGATTTTTTTGATTGTCGTCTTTGATACAAATGCAACAAGAATATTTGTGTTAACTTTCAGGCACCAGAGAGAAATCAGATGAGTGAATTTTCTAATAAATCTTTATAGAATAAGAAGAGATTAATAAAATGGTTTTGTGTGTTATTTTTCCACATACAAGAGTCAGAACAACTTCTCTCATATCAATAAGGATTCATTTCCAGTGTGTACACATTACAAACAGCACATTAGAAAGGCAGAGCTTTGTACCAACATTTATATACAAATAAATATTTCACATCACAGGTAGATTTGTGGCTCTTAAAACAGATGTTGGAGGTAGAGAGTCGAGGAGTCTGTCTCTGGGTTTACTGTCTGAGGTCTTCATCCAACTCTCTGAGGAATCGTTCTGATAGAGAGGTAGAGTCCTGTGAGTCCTGAAGGTTTCTCTTCTGAGGAACACACAGAGATGTTTCCTTTTTTATCAGCAGATTTCTTAAAACAAAAACTGAAGACAAAGCAGAGTCCGACACAGAGCCAGTAAAGCTGCTGACAGTCCAACACAGAGGATGATCCTTCTCCGACTCTCTGGTTGTGGTTGTGGACTCTCTGGTTGTGGACTCTCTGGTTGTGGACTCTCTGGTTGTGGACTCTCTTGGTCTCTCTGGTTGTGGACTCTCTGTTGGTTTCTGAGGTTCAGGTTTATCAGCAGCTGCTGTAAAGGACATATATCATCATTATTTACTTGACTGGAGCTCTGATGTGTAAATTAAAGCGGTGAAGTGTGACACAACACAAAATATATGCTCACATTTTGTGTTATTTTGTGTTTATTTTTATTTCAGAAGTGTTGTTTCTAAAGAGAAATGTTGAAACATGAACTAAAATGAATAATGTCTGCCTCTTTCTGAGTCTATGAATCTTATTTATAATGAACTGAGGTTTTCACTCATACCAGCAGGAGGCAGTGTGGCACTAAGCTGGACTGTGAAACTCTTATTTGCTTCCTCATTCTGCAGAACAAAGCTGCACTGCAGAGAAGCAATTGTCTCATTCTTTCAGTTGTTTTTACAAAAAGTCTTATCTGTTTATGGGCTCTCAGTCTGAAACCTGTAACACTGAGCTCTAGATAATTATGACGGACAGTTTGAGCAGCTCTGTGGATGGAAATGTTGCTCGGTCCACCACTTTGGTCCAGATGTGTTCTGGATCAGAGTCGAGTGTTAAGAGCTGCATTTACAATACAACAAATCCTAACAATTCAACACTTTTACAATTTCTCTTTTTCTTTCTGTCTTCCTTTCGTCTGTCCCTCTTAAATTTTGTCTGTATGCGTGTCTGTATGAGTGGCAAAGTTTAGCCCTTAAAATACTGACACTTCATTGGCTGAGTAGCATCACATGGGATGATTTAACTCAAATGCAATTGGTGTGTGCATTTCCTGATGTGCTCAACCAATACTGTGAAGACTAGAAAAGATCACCTGTTAAAATAGAAGTGTCCTGTCAAATTTAAAATACCCTTATAATTTATTGATTATTAATTAGTCCGGGTCCATATTGGACGCCTGGGTCTGGACGTAGAGGAAACTAACAGCCAGACCTCCTCCTCTCTTCTTACTGTTTTTCTCTGTTTGTTCGTACTCGTGTGAAGCCGGCTGCTTCAAACAGTCTGCTGGATTCACATTCAGACGTCTGGCTGTGTTAGTTTCCTCTGACTGCTGTAATCCTGCATGTTACTGTGAAGGAAGGTGTTTGCACTCTTGACACTGAACTGATGGCAGTACTATCTCACACGCCGCTGTTGTTACCGTTTACATCCATTCAGTCATTACAGGACTTCAAACGCAGCATCCCAGCACACTCATGATGACCAGAGGACATGTCGAGTCAGGACTTCCTCTCTCCTGTCCTCAACAACTTCAGACGGGATGTAAAATGTGCAACGAGAGAGAATAAAATCCTGGAACTGTTGTTTGTCAGTGTGAAAGGGACACACACCTCCTCACTCTTACACTCACTGTAACTCTCAACACACTGCACCCCCAACCCCACCCTTACCACCACCCAGTGTTACGTTTGAGAGCAGAACAGGACCCGATTACAGACAGGACCAGACTGAGCTGATGTGGATCAAAATGCACTTTAATGTGCCTGACTGGCAGGCAGGTACAGGACAGGTGGATCACAGGAAACAAACATGAACAGAGTCCAAAGAAACACTGACGAACTGACAAAGGAGTCTTGGATCTGGACTGGTGTATGAGTGAGTGAGTGACAGGGAAAGCTTCGTTAACAGGGACCAAACCAAGAGATGAGGCTGCAACATCTGTCAAAATGTGAAAAAAAACAGGACAAAAACAGCAACATACTGATGAATAAAGATCAGCACTGATCAAAAGTCAGTTGAGTCAGAGTCTGATTGCACCAATAATCAAAGATTGATCAACAAATCGATCAAACTGATTGTTCAGCCGTCAGAGGAGCTGGATCAGTGGAGCTTGCTTCTGTCCCTGATTCTCTCTGCAAGAGGAGACAGAGGACAGTCAGACAGAGACAACAAACCAACCAGAGACAAACACAAAGACCTCTGACCTCTGACCTTGTATCTTCATACTGACCTTTGACTTTGAGCTCCACTGTTTTACATCTCAGGATGTTTCCCTCCCTGTTGTAGATTTTGCAGCTGTATTCTCCTGTGTATGTGTTTGTGGGGTGTTTCAGGATCAGACTGAGGTCTCCAGTTTGTAGCAGGTCTTCCTTCATCTCTGTTCGGTCTCTGTAAAACTCATCTTGTTCTTCAGGTCGGTCAGAGCCGTTCTGATAAACATGAACCTCCCTGTCCTTC
This sequence comes from Scortum barcoo, assembly GCA_023238725.1. NCBI lineage: Eukaryota > Metazoa > Chordata > Actinopteri > Centrarchiformes > Terapontidae > Scortum > Scortum barcoo. Next base: position 5,749,722 of record CM041532.1, read on the forward strand.
CTGTCGTCTCTGTCCTGTCCACTCCACTCTGACGTCTTCAGGCAGGTGAATTAGGGTTTTGCAGGGCAGCTGGACAGACTTTGCTCCTGAATCCACCTCCACCTGATAGACTGAGAGGAGAGACAGTGTTGTCTTTGGTGTCTATAAAATCAACGGCACAACTGACTGTTTCAAGAAGTTTCATTCAAGAACCTGGAATGAAATCTGTTATTGAGTGTTGTTGAAACACAGCTACTGTTACCTCAATTACCTCTGATCTGTTTCTACTGTTCTTTTATAATCACATCCTTCTCTGACTACACTCAATATTCAGTATGTTTCAGACCTGGAACCACCAGGAGACCTGAGCTCATCTCTGACATCTCAGTCTCATCTCTGACAGAAACCAGTGGAAACTATTTTGTGACTGAAGAAATATTTTATTGTTCATTACATTTGGAAGCAGTTCATTTCTGGAAGAAGTGAGAGTGCGACAGTCTGCCAGAGCAGTAAAGATGATAACCACTGGCATGATGGGTAATGTAGTAGGAGTGACTCACCTGACATGAAATAGAGCCAATAACGTATCAAAAGAGCTCCAACAACAAGACCAACAACAAAGAGAAATGGAAAAAAGACCGCAAGAATTTCAGCCCAGGAAAGAAATCCTCCTGTGGGGGGAAAAAAACAAACAAACATGACCTCTGACCTGTATCTACAGTTCGCTTATAATCACAGACCCATCCTACCATTGGCATGCTGGGTAATGTAGTAGAAGTGACATACCTGACACGACATACTGCCGATAACATATCAAAAGACCGCCAGCAACAAGACCAAGAATGAAGAGAGCCAGAGGAAACATGAACATGTGTGCCAGAGAACGAAATTGCTCTGTGGTGTCTGTGAGGAAAAAACAACAAACATAGAGGTCATGATGTTTGATCCCTGACCTGTATCTACTGTTCTCTTATAGTCTCAGACCTCACTGTCCCATCATCTCTTACTACACTGAGTATTCAGACAGAAATAAATCAGACAGTTTGTTTCAGACCTGGAACCACCAGGAGACCTGAGCTCATCTGACATCTGTCTCATCTCTGACAGAAACCAGTGGAAACTAGTTTGTGACTGAAGAAATATTTTATTGTTCATTACATTTGGAGCAGTTACCAAAGAACCGAGTCAGAAACAACTCAGGAATGAATATTGTGAATTAATCAGAAAGATGGAGCTCCTGAATAACTCTGAATGAGACTCTATAGTAGATCATGATCAGTTTAATTGTTAATTATAGATATCTGTCAGCCTACTTATTGACCTCTTTGTTAATGAGTCTGAATCAGCTGCTGACTGACAATCCATGAATAATTAATCATTCATTTTTAATTGTTTACAGATTAGTTTCTCTTCTCGTTTCCTCTCAAGTAAAATACATCTTCATTGTTTCAAACTGAAAAGAAGCTTCTGAGATTTTACTGAGAATCTACAAAAAGTTCCTCAAGAGAAACCAGAGATAATGACAGAAAGTGATCATTGATTTCTACACAGTCTTCCATTGAGAGTCATCAGGAGCTGGTTATTGGTGATTGGTTCATTCTCAGGTTGTTCCTGATTGGTTCATTCTCAGGTTGTTCCTGATTGGTTCCCCACTCGTGCTTTGATAACTAAAGTGTCCTATAATGTGCTGCAGACATGATGAAGAACAGAAAAGACAGATTGTGATGGAGCCTCCACAGTTGTTGTAGTTTTAGTATCTGGAAGAAGTGAGTGACAGTCTGCCAGAACAGTAAAGATGATTACCACTTGCATTATGGGTAATGTAGTAGAGGTGACATACCTGACATCTTATAGTACTGATAAGGTATCCAAACGCCAAAATAAAGACACATAAGCAGGAGAAATGGAAGACACAGAGTAATGATGAATTGGGGAATGGAAAGAAATCGTCCTGTGGGAACAACAACAAACATAAAGAACATGAGCTCTGACCCCTGACTTGTATGTACAGACTGACCTCTGACCCAACAAACATGGAAGAAAACATTAACTAGCTGACAAAGAACAAAGGAAGGGACCAGTATATAAACTGTGGGGGATAAGGAAGTGGAAACAGGTTAAACCAATTAGGGCAGAGCCGAACAATCAAAGAGGCGGGAAACCCACAAGGGCAGGAAGTAAAGTGACAGACAAGTGAGGAAGAGGAAAGAATACCAAAATAAAACAGGAAGTGAGCAAAACTAAAGCAGACAAATACAAGGACAGGAGACAAGAAACAACCAACAGAACACAAGGGGACAAAGACAAACATGATGACAAGGAACACGAGGAAGAAACACCAGGGAACAACAGGAGCATACAGCAGAACCAAAACACTCTCAACTGTGTTAGTGTCTGGAAGAAGTGAGTGACAGTCTGCCAGAACAGTTAAGATGATAATCAACGGCATGCTGGGTAATGTAGGAGCAGTTACGTACCTGATATGAGATCAAACACAAAATCTATCAGAAGACTGCCAGCAATAAGACCGATAAACAGGATAACCAGGATAACAAGGAGAAACAGGAGAACCCTCAGAATTTTGGCCCAGGAAGGAAATGGTTCTGTGGAAACAACAACAAACATAAAGAACATGACCTTTGACCCCTGACTTGTATGTACAGACTGACCTCTGACCTGTATCTACTGTTCTCTTATAGTCTCAGACCTCACTGTCCCATCATCTCTTACTACACTGAGTATTCAGACAGAAATAAATCAGACAGTTTGTTTCAGACCTGGAACCACCAGGAGACCTGAGCTCATCTGACATCTGTCTCATCTCTGAAAGAAACCAGTGGAAACTAGTTTGTGACTGAAGAAATATTTTATTCTTCATTACATTTGGAGCAGTTACCAAAGAACGAGTCAGAAACAACTCAGGAATGAGTGATGTGATTTAATCAGAAAGATGGAGCTCCTGAATAACTCTGACTGAGACTCTATAGTAGATCATATCAGTTTAATTTTTAGTTATAGATATCTGTCAGCCTTACTGACCATTTTGTTAATGAATCTGAATCAGCTGCTGACTGACTCCAATTGTTTAAATGTTTCTCAGCAGCATTCGACCATATGACTGAGCACAACTCAACAAATAACATTTACTTTGACAAAAATGTTACTGTTTAATATAAACATAGCACAAAAAGTAAGGAAATTTGGGTTTGGTAAATTATTTCTTTGTTGTAACAGTGCTTCTTGGCAATAAATCTTAGAACGTCGGAAAACCTGTTTATTTCCCTTTAAAAGGTGCCACATTTGTAAGGAACATGCATTTGTGGGATGAGCAGCAGAGCTCAGTATGTGTGTTGCACCTATGAAAAATTTGCCAAATCTTTTCTGCCAATGCCAAATAGCTTATTGACTCTTGTTTGGTGTTGAGAGAGTTGATCTTTACTTACGAATAACTGAGTTTGAAGGAGGATTTCTGACATCTGGAACATATCTGGAGGTTTCTCGTCAACTCTAAACTGTTTTTGTTTATGGAAGAGTTGAGCAACAGTCTGCTAGAATAGTTGATGGCATGATGGGTAATGTAGTGACATACCTGACATGAAATAGTGCCGATAATGTCTCAAAAGAGCTCCAGCAACAAGAACAACAACCAGAAGAAGGAGCAGAACTTTGGCCCAGGAAGGAAATCGTTCTGTGGGAAAAAGAAACATAAAGAACATGACCTCTGACCCCTGACCTGTGACCTGTATCTACAGTAGGTTTTTGTATTTGTTGCTGACTTGTGATCTGCAGCTGTATGTCGTTCACTCTTCGTTGTCCTCCTAACGCTCTGACGGTGCAGGTGTAGGTGCCGCTGTCAGAGAGGCGGAGCTTTGTCAGATTGAGGCTGAGGTCTCCAGTCTCCAGAGCGTCAGTCCTCATTGATGTTCGGCCGCTGTAAAGCTGGTTTTGGTCTTTGAGTTCGTCACCTTTCTGCAGATGCTGGTGGACTGTTGGAGGATTGAGATCGTAGCGGCTCCAACACCACTTTGGGGTCATCCAGGTTCAAAAGTCTGATACTCACAGGGCAGCAGGACAAACTCCTCCCCCTCATACAGCTCCACAGCTGAGGCATGCTGGGAAACTGTGAGGTCACACAGACAGAGAGGTTCAGTAACAGCAGCCTTATTTCTTATTCTGATATGTCTTATTCCTCCTGGAGCCTCAGGTGACCCAAAAATCAACCTGGTCCTGTTTATGATTGGACGCTGCAGCTGATCAGGACATCATCAGCTCAGTTTAATACCTAACAACACCTGACAGGTAAGAACCAACTCAGCTGTCATGTTACTCTCACTGTTTAGACTGAATTGTTCTCTGTGAACTACAGCACTGACCTCTGACCTGTATCTACAGTATGTGGTGTAGTGTTAGGGTTTGTAGCTGACCTTTGACCTTCAGCTGTATGCGCTTCACTCTCTGTTGGTCTTGTGACGCTCTGACGGTGCAGGTGTAGGTGCCGCTGTCAGAGAGGAGGAGCTTTGTCAGATTGAGGCTGAGGTCTCCAGTCTCCAGAGCGTCAGTCCTCATTGATGTTCGGCCGCTGTAAAGCTGGTTTTGGTCTTTGAGTTCGTCACCTTTCTGCAGACGCTGGTGGACTGTTGGAGGATTGAGATTGGAGCGTCTCCACACCACTGTGGGGTCGTCCAGGTCAAAAGTCTGATACTCACAGGGCAGCAGGACAAACTCCTCCCCCTCATACAGCTCCATAGCTGAGGCATGCTGGGAAACTGTGAGGTCACACAGACAAAGAGAGGTTCAGTAACAGCAGCCTTATTTCTTATTCTTGATATGTCTTATTCCTCCTGGAGCCTCAGGTGACCCAGAAATCAACCTGGTCCTGTTTAGTGATTGGACGCTGCAGCTGATCAGGACATCATCAGCTCAGTTTAATACCAACAACACCTGACAGGTAAGAACCAACTCAGCTGTCATGTTACTCTCACTGTTTAGACTGACTTTGTTCTCTGTGAACTACAGCACTGACCTCTGACCTGTATCTACAGTATGTGGTGTAGTGTTAGGGTTTGTTGCTGACCTTTGACCTTCAGTTGTACATCTTTCACTCTCTGTTGGCCTTGTGATGTTCTGACGGTGCAGGTGTAGGTGCCGCTGTCAGAGAGGAGGAGCTTTGTCAGATTGAGGCTGAGGTCTCCAGTCTCCAGAGCGTCAGTCCTCATTGATGTTCGGCCGCTGTAAAGCTGGTTTTGGTATGTAAGATCATCACCATCCCGGTGACGCTGGTGGACTGTTGGAGGATTGAGATTGGAGCGTCTCCAAACCACTGTGGGGTCGTCCAGGTTAAAAGTCTGATACTCACAGGGCAGCAGGACAAACTCCTCCCCCTCATACAGCTCCACAGCTGAGGCATGCTGGGAAACTGTGAGGTCACACAGACAGAGAGGTTCAGTAACAGCAGCCTTATTTCTTATTCTTAATATGTCTTATTCCTCCTGGAGCCTCAGGTGACCCAGAAATCAACCTGGTCCAAGTCATGGACAAAATGTGCACATCTGCAAATCCAGTGTGTGAATTTATACATCAAAGCTGCACATCTGAGGCATGTTCAGTTTGAAAACCATGTTCACTGTTTAGCTTCAGTTTCATGGGTTACAATCAGAAGTGAAGTGAACCATGTTGTAAACTATAATGTTATTGTGAAACAGTGAAGAATAATTTGGTAACATGAAACATACAGTCAGTCAGTCTGACCTCCTGACTGTGTGTGTTAATGTCTTCATTGTTCAAGGGTCATTATTTAGCTTTATTAAATACATATTTCACAATCTACTGTTCAACTGGAAAATTTGTTATTTAAACATTAATATGTAGATGAAGATTTTCGAAGAGAAATTGTCTGTATTTTTAGAAAATGCTAGTTTTAATAATATTTTTGGTTATTGTTTTTTAAGAGTAAAATCAAACCAGTTTATATGTAAGTGTTGGAATTATCTCCATAAATTAGTTTATAATAAAAGAACACGTCTTGCTTTGTCTCGTCTCTTTGCCACTTGGAGCGATCACCAACCCAGAAAACATTTCTGGAGATGGCTGCAGATACATTTTTTGAATAAAGGACATTTTCAGTTGAGTACCCAGCTCTACAGCCCCTAACCCCAAATATTCTTCGCTTTTACACATTTGTTTTATACATTAGTTCTTTTAGTCTTGTTTGTTTTATCTATTGTGTGGACCTCAGGAAGAATAATTGTTACTGTGGTAATAACTAAGAGGCAACCTAAATAAATGTAAGGATAAATTTACTTCATTTATTGTGCCCCAAACTAAGTTCTGTTTGTTTAATTTGATAATGATTTTGTTGGGTGATGTTGGACAGAAAAAGGATTTTGGATACGATCAAGCTTTTGACGATGTTAAATCTTGTTTTTTAATTAGTATTTTTGTTTCCCTTTTTTTCACCTCCTTTAATTTCACACAGTTTAGTCACACAGTTTCTTTCACCAAAGTCTCTGTAACAGAAAGTTGCTCAGATCAGGATGGCTCTGTCTCCCACTAGGTCGAGGTCAAGCAAAGATATCGAGTATTTGTTTCAGACTCCACAAGTTATATTTTAGCATCTCTTTCAAAGGTATTCAACGTGATAAAAGTCATCTTAGGTAATCATAGTTTCATGGCTCGATAATAAAATGAAGCAGTCTTTGTGTTCTTAAAACATCACGATAAAACACTTTTCTTTCAGGACACATCTTCAGAATGGAGATGGCTCTATATTGTGTGAACTTGTATTGATAGAGCTCTATTCTCCTCGGCCAAACTTCAATAAATGTGTCCGACATTCAGATCTCCTCAAACTTCTTCCATCACAAGTGGACCAGCTCTCCAGGTTTCCATCACAGACTGACTGTGGATGTGCACATTTCGTTCAGGTCTGTTTTTCTTACGGGTGTGTGAATGTGTTTTTCACCATATTCACTGCAGCAACTGTCACAAATTGTGAGCGTTTGAGTTTCCTCATTTCTGATTTGTAAAATGGGATTTGTGAACCTGCATTTAATAATTTGAGAAATTGTCATTCTTGTGTTGTGTTTGTTTGAAAAGAAAAGTTTCCAATTCATGTAGCATTTTTCTCTGTGACCTAAATTTTGCAGCATTTGTGAATATTTTCTACAAACTCCACTGTCACAAGTGCTCAGTTGCTTCAATAAAACCATCATATTTTCTTTTTCTTGGTAATATTCTTTCTGAATCAGGATAATTAGTTTCAAGAAAATATCGTAATGGAGCTGTAAACACAGGCTGAGGAAACACACATGAAAGAAATGAGGCTGGACTGAAGCATCATCAGATCAGAGGGAAGAAGCTCATCTTACCGTGCACAAGGATCACAAACAGCACAAACATCTTCATCTTCATCTGGAAAAACTACAACAACCTCAAAGTCCTCTTTAATCTGCTTCTCACTAAACTAACACTTCGAAAACAGCTTCAGGACATCAGTTCACAGCCAGCTGTCACGCTCCACTTCCTGAAATTCAACCGACACCGAGAAAAACTTACTTTCAATTTTAACTTAAGATTTTTTTTATGACGCTGAAGTTGACATCCGATTGGACAGTAACAAGTAAAGTAACAAGTCAACTCCGGTCAAAGTTTTTACTCCAAAATCAGAAATGTTGGAGCACCGCAGCTGTTCAGGTGACATTAATCTCATGTTACACCACGTGTCCTCTAACATTGTTTAATATTTTCTGTTGACTTTAATGGACAGACTGATGCTAAAATACTGTAGTGACCCTACAACAATGTTCATGTTTTCTTATATCTGTTCAGATGTTCCATAGTTGCAAACTGGTATTGAATGTGTATGTGTGGATGAGGTGGCAGGGTGAGTGTGTGGAGGACGTGAGCCTGTGAGCGTGCATGGGAGAGAGTGTGCGCAGGTGGAGAGGACCGGGAGTGGGAGCCAGCACTTTATTTTGTTGTTCAGTTGTTGTTTCTTTGACATTGAGTCGACATTCACCATAGCTGACACCGTAGTTTGTGCTCACTTCACACAGGTACAGGCCCGAGTCATCAGTCCTGAGTCTGGACACATGAAGTCTGATTCGTCCTTCTCTGAGGACGTCTTTGTCAAACTGGACTCGTCCTGCAAAATGTTCATCCTGAGACTCTGGGACCTCAACACCTTCATGGAGCTGAAACAGGGTTGGGACACTGAGATCAGTGAACAGTTCACAGAGGATATAAAGGGAGGTGAGGGGCGTTTCCTTTTTGATGGTGAAGGTCCATTCCAGTGTGATGTTCTGGTTCTCCTCTGCCTGATAGGAGCTCTGTGTCATTCACTACAAATGTTCCTGTTGAGGAGACAGAGAGGGAAAGTGAGGAGCAGACCCTCGGATGACCCTGCAGATGATGTTGTCCTGTTGGTTTCATCAAGCCAGGACCTTCAGCATGTACTGGAGCGGTTTGCAGCCGAGTGTGAAGCGGCTGGGATGAGAATCAGCACCTCCAAATCTGAGGCCATGGTTCTCGACCGGAAAAGGGTGGCATGCCCTCTCCGGGTGGGTGGAGAGGTCCTGCCTCAAGTGGAGGAGTTCAAGTATCTCGAGGGGTCTTGTTCACGAGTGAGGGAAAGATGGAGCGTGAGATTGACAGGCGGATTGGTGCAGCGTCCGCAGTTATGCGGTCGGTGTACCGGACCGTCGTGGTGAAGAAGGAGCTGAGTCGAAAGGCGAAGCTCTCGATTTACCGGTCAATCAATCTACGCTCCCACACCTCACCTATGGTCATGAACTTTGGGTAATGACCGAAAGGACAAGATCATGGATACAAGCGGCCGAAATGAGTTTCCTCCGCAGGGTGGCTGGGCGCTCCCTTAGAGATAGGGTGAGAAGCTTGGTCACTCGGGAGGAGCTCGGAGTAGAGCCGCTGCTCCTTCACATCGAGAGGAGTCAGCTGGGGTGGCTCGGGCATCTGTTTCGGATGCCCCCTGGACGCCTCCCTAGGGAGGTGTTCCAGGCATGTCCCACCGGGAGGAGGCCCCGGGGAAGACCCAGGACACGCTGGAGAGACTATGTCTCTCGGCTGGCCTGGGAACGCCTCGGGGTCCCCCCTGGAAGAGCTGGAGGAAGTGTCTGGGGTGAGGGAAGTCTGGGCATCTCTGCTCAGACTGCTGCCTCCGCGACCCGGTCCCGGATCAAGAGGTTGAAAATGGATGGATGGATAAATGATTTTTAATTAGTATAATTTCTGCTACATTCTGCATTTTTATTTATTTTTTTGTTATTTGGTATTTTCCAGCATTTTGATTGTATACATCAGGTTTTTCAGGAAAAAAATATCACATTTATGATGCAGAGGTCTCCAAAACTGTAAGTATCAAATGTGATACACTTGGTGTTACAGGGTTAATCATTCACATGTTTTTTCTCAGGGTTTAATAAATGCTAGAAGTGCGGTTACTTGTTTGTTCCCAGATCAAGCGGATGAAGATGGATGGATGGATTTGATCTTTTGTCACAGCCTCGTTCATTGTTCCTGCTCTCTGCTATCTTCCTCAGGTTTCTTCTTTTTTTCCCAGAAAGGCTTTTTTGAAGTTTTTCCTGACCCGGTTCGAGGGTCTAAGGACAGAAGGGTGTCACAACTGTACAGATTGTAATGCCCCCACACACACATATATTACCTTGTTTGGTGTCTTCAGACAAATAAAGAAAATATAATCCTCTCTGTGAGGCTCAGTTCTTCTCTCCAACAAGAAACCAGACGTGTTAAAGAGGAAAGAGACACACTTTTTATAATTTAAATAATTTCAGTCTCCACCCCCTGCAGCTCCCTATCATGTTTAAAATGTTTGTCATTTCTCTGAATATCTGAATGTTTGAGGTGCTCACAGTGTTTATATTCAGACTGAGACATTCAGAGTTGTGCTGTTTGTTTCAGTTTGTCTCTTCATCAGTTTGTTCCACTTTGACTTCAAGTGTCTCATTAAATCTCTCTCAGGCTTCATATTCAAATCATAAAGTCACTTTATGTTTCACTGTAAAGAGGATTATTATGAAGGATTATTATGGTCTGTTGCAGTCTTTTGTCTGTCAAACAAGTTGCTGCTTCACTTTCTTCTTTGTGAACGTTGACAGATTTCAGTCCAGACAAACAAATCAATAAACTCTGACTGACTCAAAGACTGTGTTAAAGTTGTGCACACGGCTGCTGCAGTTATTTATACCCTGCAGGAAGTGAGCCTCTTAAGCTGAGGTCAGGCGGGAACATGTGGTCTGTTGGTGAACTGAAAGTAAAGATTGGCAGTTGTAAACAAGACTCATGTTGCAGGGGCGGATACAGCACGAGTTTGAAATCAGCCAAAAGTGAGAGATTAACAAACCACAGCGAATATGAGCATAATTTGACTTCCCCTGTTGAAGTACTGCCCTGTAAACAATGTGGTGTTATAAAGTAACCCAGCACAGACTCAGGACTCAGTGTTTGTGTCACATCAGGTCTCCTGTTGGTTTCGTCTCTCAGTCTGGTCACGATGTGACTGAAGACAGGAAGTAAAGTCATGTTTGTTTAAACTGCTGTGTTCATTATAGGAATCCTGTTGGAAAGACTTTGTGTTTGAGGACTGCTGCTGTCGCTACACTCGCTACTATTGCACATATAGTGAAGAACAATTTGAACAAACTTGTATCTGCATGTTTGGTTGGAGCTCCTTCTTCTTCAGGACATTTCAAATGGACATTTGGACTTTTGAGTCCACAGCTTTACTCAGGAGACACTTTAAAGATGAAGATCTCAGATCAGCCTATAAAATATGATGCAGTGTTACTGTGACATTTGACAACGTGCAGCTGTTTGTCTTCACTGGTGTGTGTTGTGTAGAAAAGGATCAAAGTGTAGATTTTCATGGGAATGTCATTTCATTCAGTCGTCAGCTTCATGAGCAGTTGTGTTCTCATTCCTTTATGTGCAGACAAATTTATATTCAGACTGAAACATGTTTACAACCTTCAAACTACTTTGATCACTTTGATTATTAAAGAAATACAAAGATTGTGTGAGAAGAGAAGTGGAGGCTTCAATTGCTGTAAAACAGAAGTAAAAAAAAACAGGAACCATGAACCTGCAACTTTGCTGCATTTGGTCACAAAGTATGAAACCGCAGAAACAGAAAGATCAAGGTCCATATTAAATACAGGAAGTTGCAGATGTGGCGCCTTTGTTCCTTTCTGCGATGTCCACATACGTTTGTCCTCTTCCTGTTTTATTCCATGTGAATCTAAATGTAGTCATGTTGTTTGATTTTGATTTGAGGAAGCACACATTTAAGCAAACAGCTGCTGATGCATTTTTACTGAGTCACCATCAAAGATGTTGGGTTGAACTCTCCATGTCCTGCTCTTCAGCCAGCAGCCCTGCAGCTCAGTGAACACCTGGATCCACATGTTGTCATGTTTCCTGCTGATGGTGGACACTTTAACCACTGGCGCCATCTTGTGACAGAAAGACATTAATGCAGCTCAGAGACTTTTGATTGGACTAGAAATATTGGATGTGTTGATGAAAAGAAAGTTGTCATTTGTGTGGTTGGAGCTCAGCTTGTTTTTGTCATCAGCATGGAGGCTTGGTGTCCAGTCAGGAAATCCTTTGGTCAGCTGTGTGTAATAAGCAGGAGAATAAATCCAAAGGAGGGATTGTAATGACTAAAGACAGACTGGAGATGTTTCTTCTCACATGTGAGGACTGAACTTTGAGCTCATGTGTTTGTGACTCTTCACCTCTGTCTCCTCTCACAGGGAGAAGATGATCTGCAGGATCCTGCTGCTCATCACGCTGACCTCCTGTGTCTGTGGTTAGTTTACACCTTCACTTTATTCTCCACAAAGACTAAAGACTAAATACACTTTGACACTTCACACTTTAAAGGCTCACATGTTAAAGCTGTCACTTTGTCTGCTCCTCACTTTCCCTCTCTGTCTCCTCAACAGGAACATTTGTAGTGAATGTGACACAGAGCTCCTATCAGGCAGAGGAGAACCAGAACATCACACTGGAATGGACCTTCACCATCAAAAAGGAAACGCCCCTCACCTCCCTTTATATCTATTGTGAAACATATGTTGATCGCAAAGCCCTGTTTCACCTCCATGAAGGTGTTGAGGTCCCAGAGTCTCAGGATGAACAGTTTGCAGGACGAGTCCAGTTTGACAAAGACGTCCTCAGAAAAGGACGAATCAGACTTCATGTGTCCAGACTCAGGACTGATGACTCGGGCCTGTACCGTGTGTGAAGTGAGCACAAACTACGGTGTTAGATATGGTGAATGTCGACTCAATGTCACTGGTAAGTTGATTCAGTAAAACTTTTATTTGATAAATAAGAACCTGAGAAGAAAAGTCTTGTGGACCACCACAATCCACAATCCTTACACTTCCTTCTTGCAGTATCTGTGAAATATGTTACGACTTAATCTGTTGTGGATATTTAGTTTTCTTCTTTAGTGAAATGTTGTTTCTTCACATGAATGACTTGATTTCTTTCTTTACAGCAGTGACAGATCAACCTGAACCTGAACCTGAGCCTGAACGTGAGAGACCAGACACAGGAAGTTAGAGAGAGATCGTCCTCTACTGTGGACTGACAGCAGCAGCTGTGTTTGTTGCTGTTTGTTTCTTCACTCTCTGTTTATCAAAAAAGATTTCTTTGCAGTCCAGTTTTGGTTCTGAGAGAAGTTCCAGCTCAGCAGGTGGATCAGAGGAAACAGTTTGATCAACAGAGTAACTAGACAATTTTATACCCTGGACACAGAAAATACTAGTTTCTCATTGGCTGTCAGGTCATTAAACTGAATAAGGACACATTAAACATACCAGCAGGTAACCATAGCAACAACTTTGATTTCAAACAAAGTGTAAAGTTGATAATGATTCAAACTTCATCCTCTTCAGTAAGTGTCCATGGTGTAAGAGTCAGAGAACACAACTGACATCTGAAATAACAGACTTGATGTTGACCTTTATTTTGAAAGGACGCCTCATCAGACTCTATCAGTTATCAGACTGATCTGAAATCTGTGCTCAGTTCACTTGATTGAAACGAAGCTGAGACAACATCCAGTGGACCTGTAAATAATATATTCTCACTGTAAATACACAGTTTTTAACATGCGATCATCATCACTCAAACACAAATCTACACACACTGAATAAACTGTACATACTGTGTATATATCGTACATCCTTTACAAACTGTGTGTATATAAAGTTTTAACCATAATCATATTTATTGCACAATCTTTGCACTCTGCACTATTGTCTTACTTAATGTGTTAAGTGTTAGTGTTGTTATTATCATTTATTTTTTAAATAGATTCATGCATTTATATATATTCATGATTGTACACAGCAGTTTCATGTTTATTTTACCTTACTGAGCTTTTGTTCTTGTTTTAGACTGTATGTGTCTCTATTTCTGTGTATATACAGTGAATGTGTTGTAAAAATCACACACCCAATCAGTGAAGCTGATTCTGATCCTGATGTGCAGATCATCTTTTTGTTGTTATTTCTTTATTTGCTCTTTCATGTAAAGCTGTGTGTGGATGGATTTGTCCATAATAAAATGTTGTGAAGGAGCCTGAAGTGACTTTCACATTCATGTTGTTTTATCAGCTTGTTGCTGCTTTATAGTTGAAGTTAGCTTGGCTGTAACTCCACAGCTCATAAACTGTGTTCACACCACATGAAGTTGTTGATCCACAGCTGCTGTAACCAACACTGATGTTTCAATGTTCACATTTCCACTGAGTGAAGGGACGAGCAGAGAGGAGGCCGAAAGTGAAGAAGGAAGAATGTAAAAAGACTAATCTGAATCAGCTCGATTGAAAACAAGCTTGGAACATGATATAAAACAAGTTTTCACACAGAGACAAACTCTCTACAACAAGCACACTGATGTTTTGTTGTTTCATGTTTGGAGACACAGCAGTGAAATGGAGGTTTACACAGCCTTCATTTTACCTCTGCAGCTCTGACGCTGCTTTACTTTCACTTTGAGTCTGTCACGAGGTGAGTGTTGTTGTGATCAGGGACTTCCTCCTCAGCGTAAACATCGGTGTTGTGAAGAGAAGCAGTTGGTGTGTTCAGCTGATCATTAAATCCTTCAGGAGACATTAAGTGGGACAGCTCGTCTACAAACAGGTAAGAAAGGAAAAGATGCTGCTGTTTGATTGGCTGTTGGTGTTTGAACCGACTTCAACTCTGGTGACTGTTTGTTTGTTTGTTTATTGGTACGTGAATGATGCACATATTGATCAGAAAATCGATTCAAAGTGACCCAAAGTTTTTCTCCTGGTTTCTTTATTGAACTACTTTCATGTGCAGAGCTCTTAAAGTTCTTCAGTGACGAAACAACGAGCACATTCAGCAGCTGAGAAGAAAAACTAGAATGATCAAACTGTCGAAAGTTTTTAGGAAACTTTATGTTGATGCTTCTTCTTCCATGTTTATTTGGAGAGATGATCCAACGAGTTACTGGAGACAACACGAAATCATTTTCTAAATTATTACTGGGACTAAGATGTGTTCACATTCTGGCTCATAGACTTCTTCTAAAGCTTGTTGTTGTTGTTTTTAAGGACTTTGTGGTCTAAAACAGACAAACAGTCTGTAAATGTCAGAATGAGCCTTTAAAGCTCATCAAGTATCATTTGTGTGTAAAAGCAGAAAGTGAACTTTGACCTCCCAGAAACCAAAGTGAGGACATGAACTTGACGTCCACGGTGTTTTGTTCCTTCCTCTTTTCACCTGAACACCATCAGCAGTAACAACACTGTTTGGACACATCATTAAAGCCACTGATGTGCATGTGGGCTCTGTGGGATTGATGGGAGGTTGGTGAGAGCGTCTTTAGAAACACGAGTTTATGACAGTGAGGCTCCAACAGTTCTACCCAACATGAAATGAAATCATGGAAACTGAAAAGTGTTTCATTCCCAGGTCGGTATCTGACTGCTGTGATGCACCCAGCAAGTTGTCCATCAGGAGAAGTGCGTCCTCGCCTGCTCGTCCTCGTTGGTGCACTTGTGGAGGAGTTCATGGTTCCTGGGAGCAGCTGACAGTCGATACACCTGTAGCACAAACACATCAACAGGTAGGACTTTGTTCTCTTACAGCTGAGGACACCAACTGCAATCAACTCCCACTGAGATCATATGAAACAAGACACTGCACTCTGATAGGAGCTGCTCCTAAGTCCAGTGGCTCACAGTATGGACAGTTTAACAAGAACAATAATACACTTTATTTGTGCAGCACTTTTTAAAACACAGTTACAAAGTGCTTTACATGGTTGAGACCAGATTAAAATATTCCAAGACTGAGGAAGATAAAATCAGACACACAAAAAAAGGAAGCCCACAAAACTCATCTGGAACCTGGGACACCACAGGTCAGAGGGGGCCTCACCAACTAATACTGAAAATGGTCAATGAGATAAAAAGGATTTGAACAAGTCTAGAGCAGTATCTCTGATGACAACCCATTTTCCAGATGATCCAATAGAATGAAATAATCAACTGTGTTAAATGCTGAGTTCAGATCAAGAAGAATTCAAATCAAACAAACTGCAGAGTCAGCAGTAAGTAAAAGATCATTTGTCACTTTGATGAGGGAAGTTTTGGAGCTTTGACGTGCACTGAAGCCTGACTGAAGCTCAGGTGAGAGGAATGAGGTGACAGAGATACAAACTGTGGCACGATACAAATGATCTACCAATCAGTCCTGTTTGAATCTAATCTAAATCTTCTGCTAATCAAACTGTCTCCTCTCTGACAGGGAGAAGATGATGTGGATCCCTCTGCTGGTCGTCCTGACCTCCTCTGTCTGTGGTTAGTGGGGCTGCAGCTAACAATCATTTTCACTATCAATCTATCAATCTGTCCCTTGTTTTCTTAAGTAATCAGATAATCAGTCAGTCAATGAAATGCTTAAAAACATGAGTGAAAATCCTCCATCATCTTCTCAGAGCCCAAAGTGACGTCTTTAAACTTCTTTGAATTGTACGTTTGACACGAACAGTCAGAATCCTTCATGTCAGAGTTTAAGGCTGAAATGAGGTGAAGATTGATGTCTGACTCTACATCATGTCTCTCCTGTGCCTCTCTCTCCTCTCTCTTTCGTCTACAGGGATGTTTGCTGTGAAAAGGACCTTGTATCAGGAGAACGAGGACATCACCATCAGATGGAATAGTCACACCAAAACTGACATGTCTCGCACCATCCTGGTTTGTTTTCTCCAGTTGAAGCCTCTGAAGGTTTTGTATGAAATGATGAACGGTGTGGAGGTCCCAGAGTCTCAGCATCAGCAGTTTGCAGGACGGGTGCAGTGTGACGAAGACGCCATGAGAGAAGGACGAGTCAGACTTCATCTGTCCAGAGTCAGGACTGACGACTCTGGAAATTACTGGTGCGATCTGGCTGCTAATTATGACGAGCTCCTGAGAAGATGGGTGCTGAAGACCACTGGTAAGCCGACTCAGCGGGACGAGGACACATGTTGCATGAGTGTTTGTGCTGCTGTAGTGCAGGACGGACATGTTACTGCTATCACAGAACAGAAGACGCTAACAGACTCCTGATTTACACCCACAGAACATTTTGTCTTGAACGTGACCTCCCATGATGTGATCCTCACCACACCAGAGTCAGCTGAAGGTAGGTCAGCACGTTGAGCTGTTACCATGGTTACTCATAGAGAAATAACATCCCAAAGGCCGATTGTTTCCTTTTAAATGTGACGCACCAATCGGATTTCAAGGCAAAACATTTTGATTAGTGTCTGTTTGTCCAGTAAAATGTGGCACATAAAGCTCTGCACCTCGTGGTTACTGTGGTAATAAAAATGCAGCAACATGTGTCAACACGCTGATACAAAATCTGAATATTTACTTTGATGAATTCACGATTTCAAGCAGCGTTCAAACCTTTGCAAACTGATTTTATTAGTGAATCAACATGAACCGAAGGACAAACAGTGAATCAGTTGAAAGCTCCATTTATCAGGCTGATTTGTTTATTGACAAGAATCTTTTCACATTTTTGAGACACTCAGTGAAAACCTGATGAAGCTGAAGCTTGGTTTCACACTTCATGAAGCTTAAAATGGTGGATGTTCAGCAGGTTTTGTTCAACATGTGAATAAGTTTGCTGCAGTGCCACCATCTGGCCAAAAGGTGTAAAGTTTATGACTGGTAGAAGACTGCTGCTCATCTGATGTTAGACGGATATTTACGTGTTGTCACTTGTTTCTTTAGTTTCTCATGGTCTCATTTCTACATTTGCTCCTGATATCAGACACAAAGTCTGTTTTCTGTCTTCATACAGGTGAAACACGCTCACCAGGAGAGCCGGTGAAGGAAGACGACCGTTCTTATTACTGGAACGTAGTTAAAAATATTTACGGAGCTCTAATTGGAGGAGTTTTGATAGTTATTGGTTTGATATTTGTTGTTGATGCAGCTGTTGAACATCTGGTAGCAGTCTTTCATTGAGGTAAAAGAGGTCATATTTGCTTTTCCTGTTGTTTTAAATGAAACTATTTAGTGTGTTGTGATTTGTTTGTGTCATTCCTTCTTTTGCACTTATTTTTGTCTCATGTCATTCACACAGATCAAGACCAGGACAGACGTTCCCTCATTAATCTCATTAGAAAGATCAACGCCAAGAGAGAGATCATCATCTGAACTCTGTCATCTGCAGTGGTGGAAGAAGTGCTCAGAGTTTTTACTTAAATATATAACAAGTGAGATTTTCCTTAAAAAGTACAGACTCACACAAAAACAGTCCCTGTCAATCATCACTTATCACCCAGTAGAAGTGTGTGTTGGTGTGTGTATCTGCAGAGACTCTGCCCTCTGCCTGTAAATTTACTTCAAGTATCAAAAGTCTTCATGTTGCACTAAATGGACTTTTCTCGTCCTTCCAACCACTCTACTATGATGTTTGTATATTAATATTACTGCTGCATTTTACTGCTGTACATGTTTCATTTAAAAGAGCTTAGATACTGTTAGTTTCATCTGCAGCAATGCATCATGGTCTATAAGATCATCACGTTTGTAGTGTGGCTGTCCTGTGAGAACCACGTATCTGTAAAAAGTCAGAAAAAAACAGTTTTCAGTTTAAATAACTATTTTTTTAATGTATATGTAAGGATGTATACGATGTATATATGTTTACAGATTATTTATGTCATTTCTATCTTATGTATTTTCATATATATTCTTGTACTTCTTTTCATATTTGTCTTATTATTGAGCCGCTGTAACAAGTAAAATTCCCTGAAGTGGGATTAATAAAGTTGGTCTTATCTTATCTTTGTGAAGATACATTTTCCAGCTGATCCAAGGAGGCTTGAAATATCACATTTTCTCAGCACGTAAAGAAACATTTCATACTTCAGTTTTTTAGAAAAATGTCATTCAAAGTCACCAAATTTGGAGGTTTGTGGTTTTCACTTCAGTGGCTGGGTTCATCCCCACAGTAACATCTTTGATCACTGAAGTGGGCGTTCGGCACGTCAGGTCAACTCGTCGCAGCATCGAACGACCTCAACGCCAAACTGCATCACTCAGCAGGAATAAAACAGCAGCATCACCATAAAGCATCAGTCTAACTAGGATCAAAATACACTTTTTAAAAGTTTACTGTGATGAACAAACCTCAAACAAGCTACAAGTTTCTGCACGTTGATTCTCTCACTTTACTGAAACACACTTATGCTCCACTTCACAGGATGTGGAGCATCACAGCACTTCCTGTGCTGTACACAGACGTAAACTTCATCTACTGAAAGTGAAAAGCTGAACATGGAGTGTCAGAGGCTGAAATGAAATACAAGAAGCTGCTTGTATTTCTTACTTTTTCTTTAGTATTTTTATTCTTATTAGGGCATAAAAAAGCAAATATTCACTTTTTTTTTTTTTCAAAAATGTGATTTTTTTCACAGAGTTACACACATGTCCACTCCAGTGGACTATATGCGCCTGAGCACTCAACATAAAACAGTATGAACTTGATGTAAAATTTAATTAAATTGTGTTTTATTGTAAATCCAGTATTTCTTTTTATGCTTTGAAAAACATTTTAACATATTTTCACACATTGTAAATGTATTGGCGTAACCCTCAATAGGAAAACAAACGTCGCTCACAACTGTGAAGTATCTCCAACAAGGAGAATGTTATTTTAAGTTCCTTCTTGTGGATGCAGGACTTTATTACCATGTCATTATACTAGAATTAATGTTTTCAGCAACAAGAACAGACATATTAGTCTCTGCATCTCTGAACACAAAATGCTCTGAATGTCAGTTCATCAAGCCTATGAAATAATATGAATAATAATCAATCAATAATAAATAAATAATAATAATAATATATAATAACCTAAATATACCAAAAATACACCAAAGACAGACAAGAAAAAGAGAAGCAATTACATGACTTGAGTCAGAAATATACTTGATGACGCATGATGTCCACTTCAGTGGAGACATAGTTTTCGTAATTTACTACTTATTTGAAATATAATTTTCAAAAATAATATAATTATATTATTACTTAGATGTTACTGTACATCATATTTTTTCACCTCTGAGGTTTCTCTAAGGACTGACAGGATATTCCAACAGTGGTCAACAAGTTTGGCTGTCTGTCGGCCATCTTGGATTCAAAGGAAATTCACTTGCAGTTACAACGACACAGTTTTCACCATAGAAACCATTTCATTTAGAAGAAAATTACCTTCAAATAGCTGTCCACTACAGTGGCCACTGTGTGCCAGAGGGTTAATCCAACTTTGTGGAACACCCCTCAGGACTTTGTGCTCCTCCAATAACAAAACACGGTAGCAGAATATCAGCAGCATGTACAAATATACATAAAAACACAGGATTAGAAGGAATATATTTAAATACTCTGATTCAGGCAGGCTTGCTGCTACAAGCTGAAGTCGACACTGACGATGTGCAGAAATGCTAATGTGGGAATTAACTGCTATACTGAAATATTCCACAAGGTGGAGCTTCAATACAGCAATATGTGGTGTCCATTCACTTTTCATTTAGTACAGCCTGTCAGACATTCACAGTATAGCGTTGTTGATGTGTGCTGTCTGCTGCTCTCAGATCAGATCACAGTGGATCAAGAAACACATGCAGAACAGAAACAACAGCGTTTGGATCATTTCTGTGCAGGTCAGTTTAAAATGAGTGATGAAGAGTCTGAAGCTGACTCTTTTCATGACAATCCATCCAATTGTTAAGTCTGTTTGAAAAAAGAGAACCCAGAAGCAGACCCGAAGCGGAGGAGCAGTTTAAAGTTGATTTAATCAGAATTAAACAAAAAGGTAAGTCAAAAGGCGGTCCGGTAAGTTGAGGAGTGGAGGCAGAGCGGCGTGGCTGGCAGGTTACTGGCTGGAGAGAAATCCGGAACACGGGTGAGTATCTGGGGCAGAAAACAACGGAGCACAAGGGTCACTAGAAAAGCACACAAGATAAGCAAGAGTTTAAACACAGAAACTGTGAACACAGCAGCGAGAGCGTTACCACAGATAGTGGAACAATCCAGCGTCGAAGAGAAGCCCTGCTCCGGCTTAAAAAGGAGTGATGAGAAATATGGTACAGGTGTGTCAGCCTCCAGTCAGCAGGTAGCCACGCCTCTTCACTCTAAAAAGAAGGAACCTCCCACAGGAGGCAGAAGGAAACAAAACACACCACAAGCACACAAAGTAGTCCAAAAACCCCACATACATAACAGTACCCCCCCTCTAACGGACGCCCCCTGGCGGCCATTGAACCAGGCTTATCAGGATGCTTAGAATAAAAGTCTCTCAACAGTACATTATCCAAAATGAGTTTGCGAGAGATCCAAGAGCGCTCCTCCGGACCGTACCCCTCCCAATCAACCAGATATTGGTAGCCACGACCCCGGCGCCGAACGTCCAGTACCTCCTTAACCGGAGTATGCTGGGTGTCCATCGATGAGCTGGGGGGGAGGAGGGGAGTCGGAGGGCGGGCAAAGCTCACTAGGAGTGAATGGCTTGAGGAGGGAGACGTGGAAGGTAGGGTGGATCCGTAGAGAAGGAGGCAGCTTGAGACGGACGGAGGAGGGGTTGATGATCTTCTCCACAACATATGGTCCGATGTATCGAGGGGCCAGCTTGCGGGAAGGAACCTGCAGGGGAAGATCACGGGAGGAGAGCCACACCTTTTGACCCGGTAGATAGTCCGGCGCTGGGCGGCGTAGTTTATTGGCTGACTTCTGGCTGCGAGTGGAGGAACGAACCAAAGCGGCTCTAACGGCGCTGCCAGACTCCAGCGGCATCTGCGGAGGTGGTGGGCTTGGACGGAGGGGAACAGCCGTGTCCTCCTCCTGACTGGGGAAAAGGGGAGGTTGAAAGCCGTTAGCAGCCATATAATGTGGGGACATACCTGTAGAGGAGTTAGAGAGAGAGTTGTGTGCATATTCCACCCAGGCTAGCTGCGTGCTCCAGGAGGCTGGTTACGAGCAGCAACGCAGCGGAGAGCGGTCTCCAGGCTCTGGTTGGCCCGCTCTGTCTGGCCGTTGGACTGTGGATGATAACCAGAGGACAAGCTGGGAGTTGCACCAAGTGCTTTGCAAAAAGCTGTCCATACCTGAGAAGTGAACTGGGGACCTCTGTCAGAAACTATGTCAGTAGGTAGACCATGGAGGCGGAAGACGTGATCTGTCAGCAGGCTAGCCGTTTCCAGTGCTGAAGGGAGCTTGGGGAGGGGAATGAAATGGACACTCTTTGAAAAACGATCAACTACAGTTAGAATGACTGTGTTACCTTGGGATGGTGGGAGACCAGAGACGAAGTCCACAGCAATATGAGACCAAGGGCGGTGAGGAATAGGAAGGGGTTTGAGGAACCCAGCTGGAGCACGGTGAGAGGATTTGCCACGGGCACAGACAGAGCAGGCATTGATGTATTCCTGGGTGTCTTGAGCCATCCTGGGCCACCAGAAGCGTTGCTGAAGGAGGAAGAGGGTCCGACGAATGCCAGGGTGACAACTGAATTTAGAGGTGTGGATCCACTGGAGCACAAGAGAGCGAAGGTTACTGGGGACAAACAGTCGGTCTTTGGGACAGTTGTTGGGTGCTGGGTGATCCTTCAGGGCTTCTTGGACCCGGGTTTCAATATCCCACGATGCAGCTCCAACTATGCACGAGGGAGGAAGGATACTGGCTGGCTCAGATGGTGAGGTGTCTAGAGAGAACTGTCGGGAGAGCGCATCAGGCTTGGTGTTATGTGAGCCGGGGCGGTAGGTGAGGGTGAACTCAAACCTGCTCAGGAAACAGGGCCCAACGGGCTTGGCGAGGGTTGAGGCGCTTTGCGGAGCGCAGGTAGGCTAAGTTCTTGTGATCAGTCCAAACCAGAAAAGGTTGCTCAGCTCCCTCCAGCCAGTGCCGCCATTCTTGCAATGCCAGGACTACTGCCAAAAGCTCACGGTTCCCCACATCATAATTCCTTTCAGCAGGAGTTAAGCGACGAGAGAAAAAAGCACAGGGATGAACCTTTTGATCCACAGGGCAGCGTTGGGATAGAACCGCTCCAATACCTGTCTCTGAAGCGTCAACCTCAACAATGAACTGGAGTGAGGGATCAGGGTGAGAGAGGATGGGAGCACTGGTGAAACAGTGACTTTAACAGGGTGAATGCCCTCTCAGCCTCAGGGGTCCAGAGGAATGGCTTGGTAGTGGAAGTTAAACAGGTGAGGGGTGCCGCTACCTTACTGTAGTTGCGAATGAACCTGCGATAAAAGTTGGCAAAGCCTAGGAACTGTTGCAGTTTTTTACGAGTGGAGGGAGTGGGCCAGTTTTCTACTGCTTTTATTTTGGAGGGGTCTGGATGAAGTTGCCCAGGAGCGATAATGAAGCCAAGAAAACTGACCTTGGAGACATGGAATTCACATTTTTCTGCCTTCACGAAGAGTTGGTTTTCCAGTAGGCGTTGGAGGACCTGGCGGACGTGTTGGGTGTGTTCAGGGAGAGAACGAGAGAAGATGAGGATGTCGTCGAGATATACAAAGATGAAACGGTTGAGCATGTCCCGGAGGACGTCATTTATCATGGCTTGAAAAACAGCCGGGGCATTGGTTAAGCCAAAAGGCATTACCTGGTATTCAAAGTGTCCAAGGGGGGTGTTGAAGGCGGTCTTCCACTCATCTCCCTCTCTGATGCGGACAAGGTGGTAGGCATTTCTCAAGTCCAGTTTGCTAAAAATGGTTGCTTGATGAAAGGGCTCGAAGGCGGGATCAATGAGAGGCAGAGGGTACTTATTTTTAATGGTGATGTCATTTAACCCACGGAAGTCGATGCACGGTCGAAGGGTCTTGTCCTTCTTCTCAACAAAAAAGAATCCAGCGCCGAGTGGAGATGAGGAGGGTCTGATCAGGCCTGCGGCCAGAGATTCACTAATATATTTTTCCATGGCCTCTCTTTCAGGCCGAGAGAGATTGTAAAGTCTGCTGGTAGGGAGAGAAGCACCAGGGAGCAGGTCAATGGGGCAGTCGTAGGGCCTGTGAGGGGGGAAGGGAGGTGGCCTTTGCTTTGCTGAAGACGGGAGCCAGGTCGTGGTAGACTGAGGGAACAGAAGAGAGATCTGGAACTTCTGAGATGGTAGGTTCCAAGGGTGGAGGTGAAGGGCTGGCTGAATGGAGGCAGTTAGCGAGACAGAAGGGGCTCCAACTGGTTATAGTACAGGTAGACCAGTCTATGTTGGGGTTGTGAGCCTTCAACCAGGGGAGACCAAGCACCAGGGGATAGGAAGGAGAGGAGATAACTAGCAGAGAGAGTGTTTCGCGATTGTTTCCTGACAACAACAAGGTTACTGGAGCGGTTTGGTGTGTTACCGAAGCTAGTAATCTACCGTCCAAAGCGTTTACAATCTTAGGGGTTACTAGGGGCTCGAAAGTTAGGTTAGCTTGGGAGGCCAATTCTGCATCAATAAAATTATCATCAGCTCCAGAGTCTATAAGGGCCGAGAGAGGCAGAGACGACTGACGCAGTAACAAAATTCCAGGGACAGTTAGCTGCTTGGAGGTATCAAGTGAAGTGGAGAGGGAAGGGGTTCGGCTCACCAAAACCCCCTCGTTTATTGGTGAGCCGAGGCTTTTGGGCAGGATGCCAAAAGGTGGCCTGAACATCCACAGTACAAACACAATTTACCCTGCATTCTCCGAAGCCTCTCGGCTGGGGAGAGCTTAGCCCGGCCAAGCTGCATGGGCTCCTCAGAAACCGAAGGCAGAGCTACTGGCGGAGGTGAATGTGGGGTGGGAGCAAAAGACAGGGGTAGAGGAGGACTAGCACTAGCTGGTTGGGCTAACTTAGGCATCAAAGTCCCTCTTTCCCTTTGTCGTTCTCTGAGTCTGTTGTCTATTCTTATGGACCAAGGAGATTAAGGAGTCTAGCGAATCTGGTTCATCCCTAAGGGAGAGTTCGTCCTTAATTTTCTCAGCTAGACCCTTGTAAAAAATCCCCTTAAGGGCTAGGCTATCCCAACCTGATGCTGCAGCCAAGATGCTGAAGTCGACAGAGTAGGCCGCCACTGACTGTGAGCCCTGGCGAAGGTCTAAAAGGCGTTTAACCGCTTCCTGGCCCTGAACAGGATGATCAAAAACTTTCTTCATTTCAGCTATGAAAGAATCAAAAGACTGGAGAACCGGTGAATTAGCTTGCCAAAGCGCAGTAGCCCAATCACTAGCTTTGCCACGAAGAAGATTTACCACATAACCAATCTTGGCGTTATCAGATGAGTACGAGGAGGGCTGCTGTACAAACACAATAGAACACTGAAAAAGGAAACGACTGCACGAACCTAAATCACCAGCATAAGACTCAGGGGTAGGAACAAAAGGCTCACGTGGGGTTGAAACAGTTGATCCGGCAGCCAGGGAAGAGCTAAGGCCTGGTGGAGTTCCTTCTGAGCCTGCTGAGCCAGGAGTGAGTAGACTAAGTTGAGTCTGCATCCTGGCCATGCAGTTAGATAGGTCGCGAAGGGTGTCCACCATCTCCTGAATTTGCGAGTCATGCTTCCCCACGATGATCCCCTGGGCACTGAGAGCTTTAGTAATGGCACCTGGGTCGGCTGGGTCCATGCTGGCTGGATTGTTCTGTTAAGTCTGTTTGAAAAAAGAGAACCCAGAAGCAGACCCGAAGCGGAGGGCAGTTTAAAGTTGATTTAATCAGAATTAAACAAAAGGTAAGTCAAAAGGCGGTCCGGTAAGTTGAGGAGTGGAGGCAGAGCGGCGTGGCTGGCAGGTTACTGGCTGGAGAGAAATCCGGAACACGGGTGAGTATCTGGGGCAGAAAACAACGGAGCACAAGGGTCACTAGAAAAGCACACAAGATAAGCAAGAGTTTAAACACAGAAACTGTGAACACAGCAGCGAGAGCGTTACCACAGATAGTGGAACAATCCAGCGTCGAAGAGAAGCCCTGCTCCGGCTTAAAAAGGAGTGATGAGAAATATGGTGCAGGTGTGTCAGCCTCCAGTCAGCAGGTAGCCACGCCTCTTCACTCTAAAAGAAGGAACCTCCCACAGGAGGCAGAAGGAAACACACCACAAGCACACAAAGTAGTCCAAAAACCCCACATACATAACACCAATAGTTTCACATTTCACTCAAAACTATGAATTTCAGCTTTCCCTTCAGGATGAGGTATAATCACTTTGGTGATCCTGTTTTCTGACTGAAAGTCATCTAGTGATCTCTGAGGCATCTTCTAACCCACATTGTTCAGCTGCCAAAGGGTCACCTAAGGTCAGGAACGCCTCAGTGTTTCCCACAAAAGGCAAAGGCTTAACTCTGAAGATGACTTCTGTGCTGACTTCAGCTGCTCAGATGAGGTGATTCTGCCTCCCATTATCTCAAAGTGAGACACTCTGAGGTAAGAAAGCCTCCTTCTATGCAACTTCATCTGCAACAGAAACTCTGACACCGTAAGACTGAACTGTGTGTGGCATGAAGAGGCCCAGTACGTGAATTTACTGACGTTAGCGTAGCAAAGTGAAGTATAATCTGTGTTGATGGCTCAGCGCCCAACAGAGTCTTCACACATATTTAGTTTTATGAGGAGAAACTTATCTGGAATAGCAGCAGTCTTCATGGTCTCTAAACAACGAGACAAAAAGACTCTTTTCAGGACAGACTTCAGATCTGAGGTGGCACAACACTGTGTAAACTTGTAATCCTTAATCTCTATTCTCCTTGATCAACCAACCTTCAGTAAATGCTTTTGTGTAAAACATCCTGATCTCCTGTAACTTCTTCAGTCAGTGTTGACTGACTTCAGATTTTCCATCACAGCTAACCAGATAAACTAATCTGGTTAACATGGTAAACATTGTTCCTGCTAAACATCGCCACATTAGCTTGCTGACATTAATATTTAGTTCAAAGCTCCACCGTACCAAAGTCATGGCAGAACTACAAATGTCCAGCAGGGTTACAGGAGACAAAGAGTAAAACAACCCAGCAGCACCACAGTCAAACCTAATCTACTGCAGCCGCTGGTTGGTCCTCGGCTTGTTGGCTTTTGTGTCTCATCTTTAGGCCGATCAGTGGCTGCTGTGAAGAGATCAAACAAATGTGTGATGAGAAAACATTTTAGCACAATAAACAGCAGTGTAAGTGTAAAAGTCAATTCACTGTTTAACGGGGTGTCTGACTATTTCAGGCACAGTTACTTCCTGGCATCTCCTTCCTGCTCCCAAAAAATAGTCCGACACATAACCCTGTGATTTTACTTTTCAGGTTTTGTACGGATTGAACAAATTCTGCTTTTAAATAAAATGGTGACAGAATTTAATTTAAGGTCACACAGTTGTTAATTGTATTCAGGTCACAATCACCTCAAAATGATGTGATGGTACAGAGTTTAAAAACTCATGAGGACGTAGAAGTAGGAGGATGAAGTTGGTGAACAACTCGAACACAGACGTGTTTCTCTGAGTCATCAATCAGACTTGTCTTAATAATATGTCAACAGAGTCGAGTTTAACAGCCCAGTTATTACAGCACTAATTACTGCAGGAGAAAATCCTCAGAAATTTTCTGTTAATTTAAACAAATCACCTAAAATGAACCTGTTAACATTTTACTGAACCAACTTACCAGTGACATTGAGTCGACATTCACCATAGCTGACACCGTAGTTTGTTTTCACTTCACACACGTACAGGCCCGAGTCATCAGTCCTGAGTCTGGACACATGAAGTCTGATTCGTCCTTCTCTGAGGACGTCTTTGTCAAACTGGACTCGTTTTTTTTTTCTACTTTTCTACACAACACACACCAGTGAAGACAAACAGCTGCACGTTGTCAAATGTCACAGTAACACTGCATCATATTTTATAGGCTGATCTGAGATCTTCATCTTTAAAGTGTCTCCTGAGTAAAGCTGTGGACTCACAAGTCCAAATGTCCATTTGAAATGTCCTGAAGAAGAAGGAGCTCCAACCAAACATGCAGATACAAGTTTGTTCAAATTGTTCTTCACTATATGTGCAATAGTAGCGAGTGTAGCGACAGCAGCAGTCCTCAAACACAAAGTCTTTCCAACAGGATTCCTATAATGAACACAGCAGTTTAAACAAACATGACTTTACCTCCTGTCTTCAGTCACATCATGACCAGACTGAGAGACGACACAGAAACATGCAGTGAGTTATCATTTAGTAATATCACACTGCTAACAGAACATTATTTCACAGGGTCACATCATTTCCTTTTCCACACTGACACAAGTTGTGCTCAGTCCTGCTCACTGTGGAGTTGATGTACAACGATCTGAACGACGACCAGTCTCTCCTCACAGCTGCCCGACAACACCCCACCACTGCACATCTAACTGGGTGAGGCTGTGTATGTAAATACTGTCTCTGCTCTTCTTATTATTATCACTATTTATTGTACAGATTGTTTTTGTGTTTTTATTGTCTCTATTATTTCATCTCTATCTCGATCTCAAATTATCTTATCCACTGACTCTGTCTTTGTCACCACAGACTTCAAATCTGGTGTCGGTCTTGAGCTCAGGACTCATGTTGAAGTCTTGGCTCAGTATCATGACACACTTCTTTCTTTGTTAACAGTTTCACATACACACACATTAAATTAACACTTTACCTTGTCTGGTGTCTTCAGACAAATAAAGAAAATATAATCCGCTCTGTGAGGCTCAGTTCTTCTCTCCAACAAGAAACCAGAGGAGTTAAAGAGGAAAGAGACATTTTAACTGATCCGTCATCAAAATACTCAAATGCTGACAGTTAGATGGAGACAGATGGACAGAGCACCGTCTCTGTGTCTGAACTCTCTGACTTCACCCCCTGCAGCTCACATCATGTTTCACCTGTCTTTCAAATTGAATTTAAACACTGTTGGAGGTGCTCACACAGTGTTTATATTCAGACTGAGACATTCAGAGTTGTGCTGTTTGTTTCTGACTCTGGACATGTATAAGTCCTAAATGGAGGGCAGGTTGTCGTCTGTTTCTGTCCTGTTTGGTGTCCAATCCAAACCACACAGTGATGGAGGTGCAGAGAAAAAACTAAAAATGAATCAGGTAAGTTGAACTTCCTGAGCTGGGCCCTCTTCTTGTTGTACTCCCACTTTAGGTCATAATAGTTTACTTAGTACAATTATGAGGGACTTACTGTACTTGAATAAACACAGAACTTCAGCACAGACACTTTAATCTCAGAACACACGATGTAGACAAACTAATTATTCACAAATGTGGTTTATTTATCTATTCATTGAATAAAATGAAACACTTCAGGATCAGATTTAGGTCAAATTTTATTATTAATATTAGATTTATCGAGTAAATCAGGTTTATTGCCAAGTAGGTTTCCACATACAAGGAATTTGGTCTTCTATTTTAATGCATAAACATAAAAAAGTAAGATTAAAAATAGATTTATGAAAAAAAAAACATACCACATATGTACAATACATGTTTTAAAAAGTAAGAGTGCAAAAAGTTCAGTGTGAAAAACTTCAAATGTGGCGATCATTCAAGACTTCAAACTAAAGGTCTAATAACATTTGAATAACTTAAAAAATAATATATTTCAAAGTAAGCATGTAAAGAGAGACACACTCAAAATAATCAGCAACAAAGAAAGAGAAAAGTGAAATGCTTCAAGGTTAAAGTGAGAGCCTGATACCTCCTCACAAACATCGTAGTGGTATGAGCAGTGTAACAAACTAAATACATGCTTTGACTGTGTCGATCATTTCTGCTCCCTGAGAACAACATGGGACTGACTTCAGAAACAAATATTACAAAAAGTGTAAAAAATTAAAAGTCAGTTTAAAGTTCACAACAAAAACAATGTTTAAAATAAAAACAGCTTATAACCACAGAACAAGTCAAATCTAAAAGGATAAATCTCTTGTTAGAGCTACTCAAAGACACTTTGACAGAGACAGAAAACACTTCAACTTCACCTGCTGAACAAATTTCTTCTCCATCAAAAGAAATGTAGTCCTGACTGACTGAAAGAAACCACATCTTCAGTCAGTAACTCGACACAAAAAACTCTAAATTCATTTTTTTCCCTCCGTCCATGTGGAAGAGAAATACAGCTCATGGCTTTAGATTGTGCTGTGACACAAGAAGCTCAGCTTCAAATAATCACTCACTCTTTATTTTATACTTGATGGCTGCTACCTGACCTGACAGTGTGTCTGAGCTGTTCAAAGAGATCTAAACTTCAGTGTAACATTCAGAGTAGCTGTGTGTTTAAGATCCAAACAGCTGCAGGTGAAGAGAAGTCCAAAATGTTCAAGTGACTTCACCTCCTGATGGTTTCTGCTCCTGAGAAACTTGACATCTGTACAGCTGAAGAGACATTTCCTTTTTTATCAGGAGATTTCTTGACCCTTAAATTACTGAAGGAAAAGCAGAGTCCAACACAGAGAGTCAGTAAAACTGCTGTCAGTCCAACACAGAGGCCGATCCCTCCCCAACTCTCTGGTTGTGGACTCTCTGGTTGTGGACTCTCTGGGGGTCTCTGACGTTCAGGTTAATCAGCAGCTGCTGTAAAGGACATAAATGATCATTATTTACTTGGCTGGAGCTCTGATGTGCAAATTAAAGAGGTGAAGTTTTACTGTTGGGCTCTAGATAATTATGATGGACAGTTTGAGCAGCTCTGTGGATGGAAATGTTGCTCAGTTCACCATTTTGGTCCAGATGTGTTTGGATCAAAGTTGAGTGTTTAGTGCTGATTATCAAATGCTAACATGCTAACCTAAGATTTGTTTGGGTCTTAACACCAATGTTCCTGAGACTCTTTTTACTGAACCAACTTACCAGTGACATTGAGTCGACATTCACCATATCTGACACCATAGTTTGTGCTCACTTCACACAGGTACAGGCCCGAGTCATCAGTCCTGAGTCTGGACACATGAAGTCTGATTCGTCCTTCTCTGAGGACGTCTTTGTCAAACTGGACTCGTCCTGCAAAATGTTCATCCTGAGACTCTGGGACCTCAACACCTTCATGGAGGTGAAACAGGGCTTTGCGATCAACATATGTTTCACAATAGATATAAAGGGAGGTGAGGGGCGTTTCCTTTTTGATGGTGAAGGTCCATTCCAGTGTGATGTTCTGGTTCTCCTCTGCCTGATAGGAGCTCTGTGTCACATTCACTACAAATGTTCCTGTTGAGGAGACAGAGAGGGAAAGTGAGGAGCAGACAAAGTGACAGCTTTAACATGTGAGCCTTTAAAGTGTGAAGTGTCAAAGTGTATTTAGTCTTTAGTCTTTGTGGAGAATAAAGTGAAGGTGTAAACTAACCACAGACACAGGAGGTCAGCCTGATGAGCAGCAGGATCCTGCAGATCATCTTCTCCCTGTGAGAGGAGACAGAGGTGAAGAGTCACAAACACATGAGCTCAAAGTTCAGTCCTCACATGTGAGAAGAAACATCTCCAGTCTGTCTTTAGTCATTACAATCCTCCTTTGGATTTATTCTCCTGCTTATTACACACAGCTGACCAAAGGATTTCCTGATTGGACACCAAGCCTCCATGCTGATGACAAAAACAAGCTGAGCTCCAACCACACAAATGACAACTTTCTTTTCATCAACACATCCAACATTTCTAGTCCAATCAAAAGTCTGTGAGCTACACTAATGTCTTTCTGTCACAAGATGACTGATCAAACTGCTGCTTCACATCATGAAACACACACACACACACACACACACACACACTTTACCTTGTTTGGTGTCTTCAGATTAATAAAGAAAATATAATCCGGTCTGTAGATTATCAGTTCTTCTCAGAAACAGGAAACCAGAGGAGTTAAAGTTTCACTGCATCTCCTCTGTTTATCACATTAAATCTCTCTGAGGCTTCACAACTAAACCAGAGTCCCTTTAAACCTACAGCTGGCTGAAGGTCTGAGTCTGTGTCCTTGCGCCGAAACCAAAATCACTCCAAAAACACTAAAACTAAAAACCACCAGTCCCTCTGAACGTTCTTCGTGTCCGCCATCTGTCCAAGTGTCTGTCGGTACCGGCTCAAAAACCAGGAGCGACTATTTCTCTGTTTATTTTGCTCTGAACTCGGGACTATGTTGTCTTGAAGGCGGAGGGATACCGCTTCAGTGGTGATGGAGAAAAATAACGGTGGTGAAGAGCTGAAGATGAAAAAACATGATGGAGGAGGAGGATGGTCCTGACTGTCTGTCTGTCTGTCTGACTCAGGGCGTTGTTAGTTTCAGTTTGTCTCAGTTTCATCAGTTTGTTCCACTTTGACTTCAAGTGTCTCATTAAATCTCTCTGAGGCTTCATATTCAAATAATAAAGTCACTTTATGTTTCACTGTAAAGAGGATTATTATGAAGGATTATTATGGTCTGTTGCAGTCTTTTGTCTGTCCAAACAAGTTGCTGCTTCACTTTCTTCTTTGTGAACGTTGACAGATTTCAGTCCAGACAAACAAATCAATAAACTCTGACTAACTCAAAGACTGTTTCAAAGCTGGTCGATCGACAGTGAAGGTGAAAAAAACAAATTGCTGACATGACAAAGAAGAGAATCACTGGACCGGCTGGATGTGACGTGTTCAAAGAAGATCTCACACCACACAGACGAGTCCAAGGATCCAGCACGAGGAGAGTTTGACACCGCCCAAAAGTGAGAGAGTCACAAACCACAGCGAACAGGAGTATAAATAGACTCTCTGCAGTACCGCCTGTTTGTACTAGAAAGTGTATGTTTTTTATGTATATGGTTTTTAAAAAGTATGTTATTGTATATGTTTTTAAAAAAACATATTTTTCATATTTCTATTGCTGATCTTTCTGTCTATACATTTCTTGACTTTATTTTTAATCTCTTGTTTTTTTATGTTTATGCATTAAAAAAAAAGACCATTCCTTGTATGTGGAAATCTACTTGGCAATAAACCTGATTTACTTGATAAATCTAATATTAATAATAAAATTTGACCTAAATCTGATCCTGAAGTGTTGTCATTTTATTCAATGAATAGATAAATAAACCACATTTGTGAATAATTACAGTTTGTCTACATCATGAGTGCTGCGATTAAAGTGTCTGTGCTGAAGTTCTGTGTTTATTCAAGTACAGTAAGTACCTCATATTTGTAAACTATTATGATGTAAAGTGGGAGTACAAGAAAGAAGAGGGCCCAGCTCAGGAAGTTCAACTTACCTGATTCATTTTTAGCTTTTTCTCTGCACCTCCATCACTGTGTGATTTGGATTGGACACCAAACAGGACAGAAACAGACGACAACCTGCCCTCCATTTAGGACTTATACATGTCCAGAGTCAGGAAACATCACTGCAGATCCATTCACACCCTGAAACACAAATATCCTCTGCACCTCTAAATAATATAGATTATGTATAATATATTCAAATTTTAACATGTAAACATCACCACTGTCACAAACCATTGCTTGCTGTAATAATTACATTTAATTCAACATCCTTTGCAGTCCTACCATTGCACAATTATTACACTAGTATTTGGTAGTGTTACCTTCTCCAGTTGGGTTCAGGGGATGAGGAGAGAAACAATCCAGGGAAAAAGAGAAAGAGCAAGTAGTTAAACAAATGAACAACAAGAACAAACAAGTAGAATGCAAAATCACTTAACACAGAGATCACAAAACAAAAGAAAGCTACCCTTAAATAACAGTAAAAGCTGATTCAAAAGATACAGATAACTAACACTTCACAGAAATGGAAAGTCAAACTTAAATTACAACACCTCCCTCCAAAAGGGAGTCACACAACCACACGTCTATCTCACACAGACCAATGCAGCCACATTTCCAAACAGGCCTGTCTGCAGCTTCTCTCCTGCTCCTTATACACCAGCCTGATGGGAAAGTGGATTCAGCCTCTCTCAATCAGCAGCTGCACCGAAGGGAAGGGCAGTACCTGGAGGCACACAGGAGAGACAGCAAGCAGAAAACACCACAACGCACAAAATTATGGCCGGACACAAATGATCACATGCTAACTTTAGCACGTTATTGGTAACCAACTGGAACAATGATTTGGTACACTGTGCCCGAGTCCTCACCCGAACCATCTGCTGCATCATTCAACTGTGATACCCACTTCCACATTAACAGCCCATTATCCACCAGGAATGGCTGATTCTCGTAGCAGCACAACATTTGTTTAAAGATGGGTCGTTTGTCTGGGCACTAATGAATGCTCCATGGGTCAGTGTACTAACCAGGTTAGATTTAACATGAACATGGTGGGGTGGGGTGGGGGGGGGGGGTGCAGGCTCGAAACTCTTCCCAATACAGCTTACTGTTGTGCTCTAACCATGGGCAGACTTGGCACTCACAGGCAGGACGCTGGAAAAAATGACTGTGACCACCGGTATCTTGCAAAACTGTGACCGGATGCTGTGAGAGATACAGAGCCATTAAAGAGGAAGGATTTGAAACATTCATTGTGCGTTGTTGGAGCAGCACGTCTGCTGAATCCACCTCTTTCTGTCTGACTGTATTTTCAACTAACACAGGGTTTAGTTTGACTTTACAAACAGACTGCAGGTCACTAATTAAACTGGACTTTGTGACGTAATTCAATCCTTGCAGGAACGTCTCCAGGC
This sequence comes from Scortum barcoo, assembly GCA_023238725.1. Lineage (NCBI taxonomy): Eukaryota > Metazoa > Chordata > Actinopteri > Centrarchiformes > Terapontidae > Scortum > Scortum barcoo. Next base: position 5,783,910 of record CM041532.1, read on the forward strand.
TGTTGCTCGGGCTGCCTTGATTGCCACTCCAGTTTTCTAGACTATGATTGGTTGTGTGTGATTTTCCCATGTACTGCACACATTTTTCACTTGCTGTTGAGATGCAAAACAGGTATTATGAAACTTGTGCTGAATCTTCCCTTTGCTGTGTCTGTACTTTATAGAGCACCACTGTACTTATGCACTGTGCACCACCGTATTTATTTTCAGTTTATGAAAAGACTGCAGGTCACTGATTGGACTCATCCACTGCAGTTCTTCTTTTCAGAGGTGGCTCTCATTGAATGTCACATCCAGCCTGTTCAGTGATTCTTTGCCACCTCAGACTGAAATTAGGTTCTTACAACTTCACTGGTCGAACAACTACCACAGTCTTTATTTTCAGTTCACCAACAGACCACATGTTCCTGCCTGAACTCAGCTTTGTTTTGTGGTTTCGATCATGCTCTGAGGCTCAGTTCCTAAATAACTGCAGCAGCCGTGTGCACAACTTTAACACAGTCTTTGAGTCAGTCAGAGTTTATTGATTTGTTTGTCTGGACTGAAATCTGTCAACATTCACAAAGAAGAAAGTGAAACAGCAACTTGTTTGACAGACAAAAGACTGCAACAGACCATAATAATCCTTCATAATAATCCTCTTTACAGTGAAACATAAAGTGACTTTATGATTTGAATATGAAGCCTCAGAGAGATTTAATGAGACACTTGAAGTCAAAGTGGAACAAACTGATGAAGAGACAAACTGGAAGAAACAGCACAACTCTGAATGTCTCAGTCTGAATATAAAAACTGTGAGCACCTCAAACAGTGTTAATATTCAAAAATGAAAAACCCTCTACAGGACACTCTGACAGCTCTGGGCAGCTCCTTCAGTGAGCGGCTGCTCCATCCACGCTGTGTGAAGGAGAGGTACCGCAGGTCCTTCCTGCCTGCTGCTGTCAGACTGTACACAACAAACAAAATGTCCGCTAGTCTGCAGACAAATAGACAAATAAACAAATAAACAATAAATAACTGACTTAAAAACTGGACTCTGTGCAATAACGCTACATTTCTGTTCACTGTTCATTTCACTGTTTCATTGTTTTGCACTCTTTCTACCTGAGATACTATATATTTCTTATATGTATATTTTCAGGCACACTCCCTCTGTGCTATGTACAGGTTTACTTACTTACAGTTATAATTATTTATCTTTGGAAAATGTTATTTTTAATTTTAATTTTATTTTATTCTTCAAGTTTTATTATTATTATTTAAATGTTATTCTATGTCTTGCATTTCTTACTGTCTATTTTCCACTATGTGTTTTCGCTGCTGTTGGTGCATCATAAATTTGATGTGAGCTGCAGGGGGTGGAGTCAGACGATTTTCAGCACAGACGGTGGTCTGTCTGTCTTTCATCATCTGACTTCTTTATCAGCAATCAAGTATTGATGACAGATCAGTAAAAACTCGTCTCTTTCCTCTTTAACTCCTCTGGTTTCTTGTTGGAGAGAAGAACTGAGCCTCACAGAGCGGATTATATTTTCTTTATTTGTCTGAAGACACCAAACAAGGTAATGTGTTAATTTAATGTGTGTGTGTGTTAAACTGTTAACAAAGAAAAAAGTGTGTCATGATACTGAGCCAAGACTTCAACATGAGTCCTGAGCTCAAGACCAACACCAGATTTGAAGTCTGGACAAAGATCAGAGTCAGTGGAGAGACTGGTTGTTGTTCAGATCAGCGAGACACCACAGTGAGGACTGAGCACACAAAGAGGAGATGATGTGACCCTGTGAAATAAAGTTCTGTTAGCAGTGTGAGATTACTAAATGATTACTCACTGCATGTTTCTGTGTCGTCTCTCAGTCTGGTCATGATGTGACTGAAGACAGGAGGTAAAGTCATGTTTGTTTAAACTGCTGTGTTCATTATAGGAATCCTGTTGGAAAGACTTTGTGTTTGAGGACTGCTGCTGTCGCTACACTCGCTACTATTGCAACATATAGTGAAGAACAATTTGAACAAACTTGTACCTGCATGTTTGGTTGGAGCTCCTTCTTCTTCAGGACATTTCAAATGGACATTTGGACTTTTGAGTCCACAGCTTTACTCAGGAGACACTTTAAAGATGAAGATCTCAGATCAGCCTATAAAATATGATGCAGTGTTACTGTGACATTTGACAACGTGCAGCTGTTTGTCTTCACTGGTGTGTGTTGTGTAGAAAAGGATCAAAGTGTAGATTTTCATGGGAATGTCATTTCATTCAGTCGTCAGCTTCATGAGCAGTTGTGTTCTCATTCCTTTATGTGCAGACAAATTTATATTCAGACTGAAACATGTTTACAACCTTCAAACTACTTTGATCACTTTGATTATTAAAGAAATACAAAGATTGAGGAGGGTTCAACTGTGTCACTGTGAGGAAGAAAGTAATCTGTAAGGCTCAATGCACACCTGACCTTTACCTGCATCTGACTGCAAAGTGGAGAAAACTCAAACAGCAGGAACAATGAAACAGGCTGTAACATGAGAAACGATCTGTGGTAAATACAGGAAGTTGTAGATGTGCTACACAGAGTCACCACTAGGTGGTGTCTTTGTTCCTTCCTGGGATGTCCACATACTTTTGTCCTCTTCCTGTTTTATTCCATGTGAATCTAAATGTAGTCATGTTGTTTGATTTTGATTTGAGGAAGCACACATTTGAAGCAAACAGCTGCTGATGCATTTTTACTGAGTCACCATCAAAGATGTTGGGTTGAACTCTCCATGTCCTGCTCTTCAGCCAGCAGCCCTGCAGCTCAGTGAACACCTGGATCCACATGTTGTCATGTTTCCTGCTGATGGTGGACACTTTAACCACTGGCGCCATCTTGTGACAGAAAGACATTAGTGCAGCTCACAGACTTTTGATTGGACTAGAAATGTTGGATGTGTTGATGAAAAGAAAGTTGTCATTTGTGTGGTTGGAGCTCAGCTTGTTTTTGTCATCAGCATGGAGGCTTGGTGTCCAGTCAGGAAATCCTTTGGTCAGCTGTGTGTAATAAGCAGGAGAATAAATCCAAAGGAGGATTGTAATGACTAAAGACAGACTGGAGATGTTTCTTCTCACATGTGAGGACTGAACTTTGAGCTCATGTGTTTGTGACTCTTCACCTCTGTCTCCTCTCACAGGGAGAAGATGATCTGCAGGATCCTGCTGCTCATCACGCTGACCTCCTGTGTCTGTGGTTAGTTTACACCTTCACTTTATTCTCCACAAAGACTAAAGACTAAATACACTTTGACACTTCACACTTTAAAGGCTCACATGTTAAAGCTGTCACTTTGTCTGCTCCTCACTTTCCCTCTCTGTCTCCTCAACAGGAACATTTGTAGTGAATGTGACACAGAGCTCCTATCAGGCAGAGGAGAACCAGAACATCACACTGGAATGGACCTTCACCATCAAAAAGGAAACGCCCCTCACCTCCCTTTAACATTTCTCTGCAGTCCAGTTTTGGTTCGAACAAAAGTTAGAGTTCCTTAGGTGGATCAGAGGAAACAGTTTGATCAACAGAGTAACTGAGACAATTTTATACCCTGGACACAGAAAATACTAGTTTCTCATTGGCTGTCAGGTCATTAAACTGTATAAAGACACATTAAACATACCAGCAGGTAACCATAGCAACAACTTTGATTTCAAACAAAGTGTAAAGTTGATAATGATTCAAACTTCATTCTCTTCAGTAAGTGTCCATGGTGTAAGAGTCAGAGAGCACAACTGACATCCAAAAATAACAGACATTATGTTGACCTTTATTTTGAAAGGACGCCTCATCAGACTCTATCAGTTATCAGACTGATCTGAAATCTGTGCTCAGTTCACGTGATTGAAACGAAGCTGAGGCAACATCCAGTGGACCTGTAAATAATTTATTCTCACTGTAAATACACAGTTTTTAACATGTGATCATCATCACTCAAACACAAATCTACACACACTAAATAAACTCTACATACTGTGTATAGTGTTCATACTTTACAGACTGTGTGTTTCTAAAGCTTTAACCATAATCATATTTATATCACATCCTTTGAACTCGGCCCCATTACATTATTGTCTAACTGTCTAAGTGTCACTGTTGTTATAATCATTGATTTTTTAAAATAGATTTATAAATTTATATATATTTATATATATTCATACTTGTACACAGTAGTTTAATGTTTATTTTTACCTTGTTGAGCTGTTGTTCTTGTTTTAAACTGTATGTGTCTCTATTTCTGTGTATATACAGCGAGAGAGTTGTAAAAATCACAAACCCAATCAGTGAAGCTGATGGAGGAAATGGTGTTCTTTCCCTTTATTTTGAAAGGATGACTCATCAGACTTAAGGTGTTGAGGTCCCAGAGTCTCAGGATGAACATTTTGCAGGACGAGTCCAGTTTGACAAAGACGTCCTCAGAGAAGGACGAATCAGACTTCATGTGTCCAGACTCAGGACTGATGACTCGGGCCTGTACCTGTGTGAAGTGAAAACAAACTACAGTGTCAGATATGGTGAATGCTTGCTCAATGTCACTGGTAAGTTGATTCAGTAAAACTTATTTGATAAATAAGAACCTGAGAAGAAAAGTCTTGTGGACCACCACAATCCACAATCCTTACACTTCCTTCTTGCAGTATCTGAGAAATATGTTACGAACTTAATCTGTTGTGGATATTTAGTTTTCTTCTTTAGTGAAATGTTGTTTCTTCACATGACTGACTTGATTTGTTTCTTTACAGCAGCGACAGATCGACGAACCGAACCTGAACCTGAACCTGAACCTGAACCTGAACCTGAGAGACCAGACACAGGAAGTTGGAGAAAGATCGCCCTCTACAGTGGACTGACGGCAGCAGCTCTGCTGGTTGTTATTTTTTCGGTCTTCAGACAAAGAAAGAAAATATAATCTGCTCTGTGAGGCTCAGTTCTCTCCAACAAGAAACCAGAGGAGGTAAGAGGAAAGAGACATGCTTTTACTGATGCGTCATCAAAATACTCGATTGCTAATGAAAAAGTCAGAGAGATAGACAGGCACAACAGCATGTCAATTCATGTCGTGACATGCTGTTCTCTGTCTCTCTGTCTCTCTCTCTCTCTCTCTCTCTCCATATATATGTGTGTATATATATATATATATATATATATATATATATATATATAGGAGTTCAGAGAAAGATCTGAATCAGAACGATTCCTCAGAGCGTTGGATCTGACCTGAGCCATAAAACCAAGAGACACTGTATTTAAAGACTGTATTTAATCCTTATGTTGTGATGTTTACTCATATTTGATGACAACGTGGTTTACAAAGCGTTACAGTGGGTGTGAGAGCATGGGAGTTTCAGCTCAAAGCAACAGTATAGTGTTATAATTTGCTAACTTGGCCTTTCTGCATCGTAGCCAGAATCATATTCCCTAATTTGTTATGATAGACACATCTTAAATTTACATTTTGTTAGTTACCAATCCATCTCCCAATGCTCAAAGGTTATCAAAAGCTAAGGGGTATGCACTCATAATCTTATAATTTAAATTAAGATTGAGTGGGTGGGCTACACAAGTTTCAGAATCAGAATCAGATCAGCTTTCAGCAATCAGCTTTATTGGCCAGGTATGTGTGCACATACATAGAAGGAATTTGACTCCTTTTTTTTACAGTACCCTCTCGTACTTAGAAGGTCAAGAAAATAGAAATAGAGATAGATAAATAAACATAACATGAAGTGTGACTATGGAGTGCAATAGAGTGAGTGCAAGTGATGCATTGTGTATAGCTTATGTACAGATAGCTTATATACAGAAAATCTTATGTACAGTTTGTTATGTACAGCATATACACAATGTATACAGTATATACACAATGTATTCAGATATATATTTATTGTATATAGAAAATTTTATATTGGTGAGGTTAATGGATGTTTATGATTCAGGGATTGTTCCTTTAACTGGTTGTTTTGGCGTACAAAGCTCTGTAGCGCCTACCGGAGGGGAGGAGATGAAACTGGACGTGCAGTGATGTTACCTGCTCGTTTCCTGACTCTGGACACGTACAAGTCCTGAATGGAAGGCAGGCTGGCACTGATGATTTTTTTCTGCAGTCCTGACTGTCTGTTGTCTTTTCTGAGGATGATATAATATGTTTCCATCTATTGTGAAACATATGTTGATCGCAAAGCCCTGTTTCATGTCCATGAAGGTGTTGAGGTTAAATCTCTTTATTTCTGTGTATATACAGTGAGAGTGTTGTAAAAATCACACACCCAATCGGTGAAGCTGATGGAGGAAATGGTGTTCTTTCCCTTTATGTTGACCTTTATTTTGAAAGGATGACTCATCATACTCATGCAAACAAGGTCCAACCAGTTCCTGTGATGTCGACATACGTTTGTCCTCTTCCTGTTTTATTTCCATGTGAATCTAAATGTAGTCATGTTGTTTGATTTTGATTTGAGGAAGCACACATTGAAGCAAACAGCTGCTGATGCATTTTTACTGAGTCACCATCAAAGATGTTGGGATTGAAATTTCAATACCCACCAAGACAAACATCTATTGGGCCTGTAAACTTTATACTCTCATTTTAAATCTGGATTTTACTGCTGTACATGTTTCATTTGAACAACTTTGTACACTACACAGTTGGCTAGTTTCACCTGCAGCAATGCATCATGGTCTATAATGGTCAGAACCATGACTCTGTAAAAAGTAAGAAAAACAGCCTGTTTTCAGCTTTAATATTTTTTTAAAATAATTGCAATAACTATCTGTATATATGGAGAAAGTATCTAATGTATTTATGTTTATAGTTTATTTATGTCATTTCTATCTTCTGTATTTTCATATCTATTTTTTGTACTTCTTTTCATATTTGTCTTATTGTTGAGCTGCTGTAACAAGTAAATTTCACCAATGTGGGATTAATAAAGTTGATCTTATCTTATCTTATCTTTGTGATGATGAATTTTCCAGCTGATCCAAGGAGGGTTGAAATATCAAATTTTCTCAGCACGTAAAGAAACATTTCATCCTTCAGTTTTTCAGAGAAAATATTACTCAGAGTCACTGAATCTGGAGGTTTGTGTAAATACACCTTTTCATCAGTGTTTCTTGTCTAAATTAATCTTTATTATTATTGTTTTATAAATGTTAGTTTTCTTTAGACATCCTCAGCTGTGTGTTTCCACCAGTTTTCAGAGACTGTGTAAGCTTGATGTCTACATGTGACATCTGAATGTTTGATCATATGTAATAATTGAACTCCTGAATGAGCCTAATCCAGCAGAAAGTCTTCATTTCTTTTGAAGACCTTCATTTCTTAGTTGACTTGATGTGAAGTCAAATCCAGCAGGTAACCAGGCAGCATCTGTTCTTTGTGTCCTTCAGACTGTCTGTAAAGAGATGGTTCATGTGAGGAGTGTCCACCATCAAACACACAAACACACTTCTTCTGACGGCTGACAGGAGTTTGGGATTGAAAGAACATCTCCAAATCAAGACCTGCCCAACCTGCAGGAAGACAAGACTAAAGTAGAATTCACATTTTTACTCTTAAACACCAAATCATCAATAGAGATGCACCCAGTTCACTGAAAACCATCTTCTAGACAAACTGTCAAACAGTGAACTGTTTTTGGTCAAAACCTTTATTGAACCTCCTCCAATAACAAAACACAGCTTAATACAGAGCAGAATATCAGCAGCATGTACAAATATACATAAAAACACAGGATTAGAAGGAATATACTTAAATACTCTGATTCAGGCAGGCTTGCTGCTACAAGCTGAAGTCAACACTGACGATGTGCAGAAATGCTAATGTGGGAATTAACTGCTATACTGAAATATTCCACAAGGTGGAGCTTCAATACAGAAATATGTGGTGTCCATTCACTTTTCATTTAGTACATCCTGTCAGACATTCACAGTTATTCTCCTGATAGGCCACAACAGCAACAATAGTTCCTGATGAGCCTGAACTGTATCAGGGTTTATAACTTATGAGAGCAAAACATTTCAGTCAGTCAGACAGTAAATACAAAGAGTAAGAGTGAAAGAAGAACAACATCAATATAACAGCTGAAATGGACGTGACTAAAACAGAAATACTAGATCACAGTTTCAACTGCACAAACATGAAAGTTTTAATATTTCAATCCAAATCACATCCAGAACACTGACAACTCTCATGGAGAGCAGAGCTAAGTTTTGGTGAGCAGATGACAATTTAAAATTCACTCGTACACATTCGATTCTACACATCATTTTATAACATAAATAATAAGTTAAAATCGCCTTAAAATCTGTGCAAGAAAAAACTATTATCGAGCACAAATGAAGCTGTAGGTTCTTCTACATGCTTGTAAAGGGAGGGGTGAGGGCAGGAGTGATCAGTAGGTTCCTCGATGCCACTAAATCCTACATACAGATCCTTTAAGGTCAGAATTCAACCACAGAAAGCTGTTCCTTTTATTCTTTCAGTAGGAATCTTCCTGGTGCATTGTGGTTCTTGAATTGGGCCTATTAAAGATTAAAAAGATCTGTTTTGTTTCAACAATCTTATCCCTGATTTTTTGTTTCATCTCTTTTGTTATTTTCTTAGGAGAGCAGGACAGGACTCAGATGCAGAAAGAACAAGACAGAGCTGATGTGGACTAAGATAGACAAGGACTGAAGGGAAACAGGTGTGAAAAGCAGTAGTCGTAAGAGTGCTGTCAGTCGACCTCAGGACACTCATCACCACACCTGGCCTGATCATCACTGCACCTGAGAGTCATTCTGCAATCAACTACCCACTCCAGCAGTTCTTTAAGCACCGGCTCATTCCTCCATTTTCTGCCAGACTGTTCAGTTACTGTACCAGTTACTTTGTGGCCTCTTGAGATTTTTGCGTTTTTGCCTGCGACTAACCAGTTTTTGTCTTTGTCTTAGATTCCTGGTTTGTCGTATCTACCTGCCTGACTCCCCTCGTCTTCCTCCTGGCTTTGTCTCTCCCTCCTCAGCCTTGTTTTCACCTCTCCAGCTCAGCTTGGCCATCAGCTCAGCTCCCGCCACTCTCTGCCAGCCACACGCCAAGCTGCATTCACCGCCAGCCTCCTCTTGGTGGTAACTGGACTCTCAGTTCAGAGAATATTCAGACTGTCTGATACCTGCATTTATCTTCCATTAAAGACTGTTGATTTGATGGAAAATCACTGCACAATGAACATTAACTTTTTTTTTTTTTAAAGAGATTTGTTGGTTGGAAGTTTTAGACATTGATTTTATCATATTTTATCAGGCTCATTTATTTAATACTGTGACTTTAACGTGCGTTGTTTTCTTTTGTATGGAGCATATGTTTTGGAGTGAATGATTTATGTGACAGTCATGTGGTGCCACTGTGTTGTGATTGGTCAGCCTATTTATCTTTAAAATTAAGATTTTAAAACAGAAAAAAAACTAATGATGGAAGAGTTTAAGATCGTTCTTAACTTTTAAACTGGACAAGAAATCCCATCTGTTAGTCTGAAAAAAAGAAATGAATGCTCCAGTTTAATGTGGAACATTAAGAATAAAGTGTTTACGTCATTTACTGACATCAGGTTGGACAGAGATGTATTTCTGTTGATGGCTCAGAGCCCAAATGAATCATCATGTGTTTCACCAGGAGGAAAGGAGGTAGGAGAACCTGTTTTATCTGACAGCAACTCTCTCACAATACATTTCCACCTTTTCCTCATGACACTCCTTAAATAACAGACAGCACAACCTCTCTGTGGTACGTTCACTGTCACACTTAAATATAATCACTGAAACATTTTCACATTTGTTCAGATCCTCACATGGAGATTATGTTAAGAAGAGCAGGGCTGATGAAGTGAAGGAGGATTTTAAAAGTTAATTTAAAGGTGGAGAGCGACACTGGCTAATCATAAAAAGTATTAAAAATGTGTTTACGACCAATGCTCATGAATTAAAATACAATGTGTTACAGCTTTTTAAAATGAAACGGATAATATTAGACTGCAAAAAATCTGAGTGGCCATAGAGAGAAAAAAATATATTTCGAGGCTTCGTTTCACTATGTTGACTGCACAATGAATTTGTTACCACAAATGAAGTAACTCAATAATTCTGACAGCGCATGAGGCCAAGTCATTTATTCCAGCCAGCACTTGCCCTTGTGATGTGATAGTAATGATAGAAAGTCTCTGGTTAAACTTTACTTTATCTTGGGATTGAGATATTAAGATAAATTGACTGCACTCATTTTGCAGGGGATTATTGTTGGTGAAAAGGCAGTTAATGAGGATGATGAGAGGTTGTGGATTATATCGTCGGCTGTTACTTGAAGCAGGTGCAGTTCACTTCATGCTTGGAAAGGACTGATCTGTGGTGACGGCTCTCTGTATGTGTGTTTATTATTGAGCATGAGTTAATCAAAATGAGGCAACAAATTATATCTTATGTGCACAAAATAGCTTCTCGTGCTCTCATATGATGACTCTTTTGGTTATCAGTGAAGTCCACCAGTAAACACGAGGTTTTCAGCAGTTCCTCTTCTCTCACTGATTCTTTCCTCTTTCAGCTATTTGTGATTTATGGTTTGAATATGAAGCCTCAGAGAGATTTAATGAGACACTTGAAGTCAAAGTGGAACAAACTGATGAAGATACAAACTGAAACAAACTCTCTCTCTGAATATAAACACTGTGAGCACCTCAAACAGTGTTTATATTTTTATTTAATTTAATTCTTTGTTTCATGATTATTTTTTACGATTTATTCTATGTTGTTTCTTAAATAGCAATGATGTGAAGGTGTTGAAACCCCGCCGACACTCTCTTACTTGTATATAAAAGGTTTATTACAAAGAAGTTCAGCATCAAAACAAGCATCATGATTGGCCTTTGAGAGGGATCGAAGCCAATATGGATCTCCTCTGCATACCAGCTCTAACTATCTGCTTATATAGGCTAGTTGTTTTCGTGAAAATGTGACAAAACATATGGTTTACATTTTAGAAAGGTCATAAATGAAAGAGGCACCAAACATGGGACCACTAACTAAACATGACATACCCATGAAGTCATTATGGAACATCAGACACTACATCTATGTCTTGCATTTCTTACTCTCTATTTTCCACTGTGTGTTTTCCACTGTGTGTTGCGCCATAAATTTCCCCGCTGTTGGACAAATAAAAGAATCTGAATGAATGAATGAATGATGTGAGCTGCAGGGGGAGGAGTCAGACGAGTTTCAGCACAGACAGACGGTGCTCTGTCTGTCTGTCACCATCTGACTTCTTCATCAGCAATCAAGTATCGATGACGGATCAGTAAAAACTCGTCTCTTTCCTCTTTAACTCCTCTGGTTTCTTGTTGGAGAGAAGAACTGAGCCTCACAGAGCAGATTATATTTTCTTTCTTTGTCTGAAGACACCAAACAAGGTAATGTGTTGAATTTAATGTGTGTGTATGTGAAACTATGACAAAAGAAAGAAGTGTGTCATAAAACTGAACCAAGACTTCAACATGAGTCCTGAGTTCAAGACTGACACCAGACTTGAAGTCTGGACAAAGATCAGAGTCAGTGGAGAGACTGGTTGTTGTCAAACCAGCCGTCTCTGCATTTCAAGTGAGCACTTGCTCCTTAAGTAGCTCAAGACGCTTGTGCTCCTGGACTAAGTCTAACTTTAAACTGGAATAAAATGAATTTCTTCTATAACTATGTCACAAAACTTGTACTGCTGGACTGAGTACTTCCTATATTACTTGCACAAATACTATGAACTACTTTTCTGTGTAGTTTTGGAGAAGCATTGAAATACAATGACCGCAGTGAGACGCAACTTGTTTCAGTGTGGAAGACAGGAGGTAAAGTCATGTTTGTTTAAACTGCTGTGTTCATTATAGGAATCCTGTTGGAAAGACTTTGTGTTTGAGGACTGCTGCTGTCGCTACACTCGCTACTATTGCAACATATAGTGAAGAACAATTTGAACAAACTTGTATCTGCATGTTTGGTTGGAGCTCCTTCTTCTTCAGGACATTTCAAATGGACATTTGGACTTTTGAGTCCACAGCTTTACTCAGGAGACACTTTAAAGATGAAGATCTCAGATCAGCCTATAAAATATGATGCAGTGTTACTGTGACATTTGACAACGTGCAGCTATTTGCCTTCACTGGTGTGTGTTGAGTAGAAAAGGATCAAAGTGTAGATTTTCATGGAAATGTCATTTCATTCAGTCGTCAGCTTCATGAGCAGTTGTGTTCTCATTCCTTTATGTGCAGACAAATTTATATTCAGACTGAAACATGTTTACAACCTTCAAACTACTTTGATCACTTTGATTATTAAAGAAATACAAAGATTGTGTGAGAAGAGAAGTGGAGGCTTCAACTGCTGTAAAACAGAAGTAAAAAAAAAACGGGAACCACAAACCTGCAACTTTGCTGCATTTGGTCACAAAGTATGAAACCGCAGAAACAGAAAAATCAAGGTTTGTATTAAATACAGGAAGTTGTATATGTGGCGCCTTTGTTCCTTTCTGCGATGTCCACATACTTTTGGTCCTCTTCCTGTTTTATTCCATGTGAATCTAAATGAAGTCGTGTTGTTTGATTTTGATTTAAAGAAGCACACATTGAAGCAAACAGCTGCTGATGCATTTTTACTGAGTCACCATCAAAGATGTTGGGTTGAACTCTCCATGTCCTGCTCTTCAGCCAGCAGCCCTGCAGCTCAGTGAACACCTGGATCCACATGTTGTCATGTTTCCTGCTAATGGTGGACACTTTAACCACTGGCGCCATCTTGTGACAGAAAGACATTAGTGCAGCTCACAGACTTTTGATTGGACTAGAAATGTTGGATGTGTTGATGAAAAGAAAGTTGTCATTTGTGTGGTTGGAGCTCAGCTTGTTTTTGTCATCAGCATGGAGGCTTGGTGTCCAGTCAGGAAATCCTTTGGTCAGCTGTGTGTAATAAGCAGGAGAATAAATCCAAAGGAGGATTGTAATGACTAAAGACAGACTGGAGATGTTTCTTCTCACATGTGAGGACTGAACTTTGAGCTCATGTGTTTGTGACTCTTCACCTCTGTCTCCTCTCACAGGGAGAAGATGATCTGCAGGATCCTGCTGCTCATCACGCTGACCTCCTGTGTCTGTGGTTAGTTTACACCTTCACTTTATTCTCCACAAAGACTAAAGACTAAATACACTTTGACACTTCACACTTTAAAGGCTCACATGTTAAAGCTGTCACTTTGTCTGCTCCTCACTTTCCCTCTCTGTCTCCTCAACAGGAACATTTGTAGTGAATGTGACACAGAGCTCCTATCAGGCAGAGGAGAACCAAGAACATCACACTGGGAATGGACCTTCACCATCAAACCTCACATTTCTCTCGACTCCCTTTTTATCTTCTGTGCACTTTTAACTGATCCCAATGTCCCAACCCTGTTTCAGTCTCAATGAAGGTGTTGAGGTCCCAGAGTCTCAGGATGAACATTTTGCAGGACGAGTCCAGTTTGACAAAGACGTCCTCAGAGAAGGACGAATCAGACTTCATGTGTCCAGACTCAGGACTGATGACTCGGGCCTGTACCTGTGTGACGTGACCACAAACTACGGTTTCAACATTGGTGAATGTTGGCTCAATGTCACTGGTAAGTTGATTCAGTAAAAAGAGTCTCAGGAACACTCGACTTTGATCCAAACACATCTGGATCAAAGTGGTGGACCTGAGCAACATTTCCATTCCACAGAGCTGCTCAAACTGTGCATCATAATTATCTAGAGCTCAGTGTTACAGGTTTCAGACTGAGAGCCCATAAACAGATAAGACTTTTTGTAAAAACAACTGAAAGAATGAGACAATTGCTTCTCTTCAGTGCAGCTTTGTTCTGCAGAATGAGGAAGCAAATAAGAGTTTCACAGTCCAGCTTAGTGCCACACTGCCTCCTGCTGGTATGAGTGAAAACCTCAGTTCATTATAAATAAGATTCATAGACTCAGAAAGAGGCGGAAATAGTCCATTTTATTTCATGTTTCAACATTTCCCTTTAGAAACAACACTTTCAAAATAAAAATATACACAAAATTTCATAAAATGTCACATCACACGAAGACTAAAACTTCACCTTTTTAATTTGCACATCAGAGCTCAAGTCAAGTAAATAATGATGATTTATGTCCTTTACAGCAGCTGCTGATGAACCTGAACCTCAGAGACCAACAGAGAGTCCACAACCAGAGAGTCTGAGAAAGATTAGCCTCAATGTTGGACTGTCAGTAGGAGCTCTACTGGCTCTCTGTGCCTTCAGTCTTTGTTTAAAGAAATGTATTGATAAGAAAGGGAACATCTCTGCAGCTGTACAGATGTTGAGTTTCTCAAAGAAAAATCAGAATCAGAGTCCTCAAAACTTGGATTGGATCAAGGCCTGAGACATAAAACCCAGAGACAGACTCCTCGACTCTCTACCTCCAACATCTGTTTTAAGAGCCACAAATCTACCTGTGATGTGAAATATTTATTTGTATATAAATGTTGGTACAAAGCTCTGCCTTTCTAATGTGCTGTTTGTAATGTGTACACACTGGAAATAAATCTTTATTGATATGTGATAAATTGTTCTGACTCTGAGTGGAAATCTTTTATTCTCAGACTTCCAGAAGTTATAGAGAATTAAAAGAGTTCATCAACATCAAAGATAATAAAATTATTGACAGTCAAACATGAACAATGACCCCTCCACATTCAGCCTCTGATTTAAGGGGAACTATCAGTCATCACACACTAATTTCACTTCAGTCTGATAGTAGACCACCCCAGGATGTTACTTATAAAATATCAAGATATTCTGATGTGGGATTTGAAAATTAAAACCTTTTAAAATCTCTTCATCTGAGTATGTTGTTTGCTGATCAATCCATGGCACTGACTGTGGTAATAAAGTAGGAACAGGATTTGTGATTGCAGCTTTATTTTTCTGTCAAACACTTCTGTCAGATTTCATAATTGTTTCTGTAATCTTTTCTCGAGTGTACATTGTAAATACTCATTCCTATACTCCATAGGTACCTACATACTGAAACTCCACCCAGTCACCATAATGACCACACTGCTGGTCTGCTGGTTTTGGTGTTGGTTGGTGATGTGGGGGCAGGGGGGGTGCTGACTGATTGGGCCACCCTCCCTTAAACACAGAGTCTTTGCAGCAGGATTCATATCATGAAAACAGCAACATGAATACACACACACACACACTACCTTGTTTGGTGTCTCCATACAAATAAAGAAGATATAATCCGGTCTGTGAGGATCAGTTCTTCTCTCCAACAGGAAACCAAAGGAGTTAAAGAGGAAAGTGTTTAGTGACCCAGCATCTTCAGGCTTAAAAACTGTTCATGGAAAAATATTAAAATTACCTTACTTTCACTTTCCACTCACTGCACTGCAGCTATAATCACTGAATATGGGACCAGATGAGATCAGCAGATCTTTCATTGTGAGGTGGAGAACTGGAGTGAGCCGCAGTCTGTTTCTGAAGAGAAACTTGACACTGTGGGAGCTGTAAAAGGAAAAGTCACTCAGCAAAGGCTGGATGGATTCAGGACGAGCTGGATCCAAAAATGAAAGGATGAGCAGCTCCCATTGATCCCATGCATCGTTTGCTCTCTATTGTTACTTTTGTCCACAGTAGTTTAAGTGATGTTAAGGTAATGTTTGTTTTTACCTTTGAGCTGCTGTTTGTTCTTTTTCATTCTGTGCAGAGAATCAGGCTCTCTCTCAGTCTGCTCTTCTGTCTGCAGAAACACTGCGTCACAGTCAAACAGGGCGATGCAGCAGATTCTCTGGGAGTGGCTGGTCTGCGGACTGCAGGAGGTTACATTGGGGGCAGGGCTGCAGATAGACTCATCTGGCTGTTACATCATAGACACCTATACCTGTGTGTCTCACTGTGTACGCATGGGAAGAACCGAGTGGGCGGAGTCTCCGCCGGAACTATGACGCAAACACCCCGCCCACTTCCGCCAGCCAAAGCGTGCTTTTCCTCCTTTACTCTCTGCTCAAGCTGGCGTTGTCATCAGACATTTCAGATAGAGAAAACACATTTCAGTGTGCTACTTCCTCCGCTCGCCTCACTGCAGTCAAACCAGCCTCCAGTGTTTCGCGGTGCATGTTTTTACGAAACATTACGGCCTCAGAACTGACTTCTAAATAAAATCATCGTCAAACATGAACAATGACCCCTCCACATTCAGCCTCTGAGTTAAGGGGAACTATCAGCCATCACACACTAATTTCACTTCAGTCTGATAGTAGACCACCCCAGGATGTTACTTATAAAATATCAAGATATTCTGATGTGGGATTTGAAAATTAAACCTTTTAAAATGTCTTCATAGAGTTATATTCATAAATGACATTGATATTAAAAGGAAACTACCTGCTATCACACACTAACTTCACTTTAGTCTGATAGTAGACAACCCAGTGTGTCACTCACAAAATATCAAGTCATTCTGATGTTGTATTTAAATAAATAAAGGGTAATGGCAATTTCATTCACAGACGGATCATTTACATACTTAGGCCCAGTTGACAGCTTCATCAGGGATGATGCAGGATACCAGCCCCCTTTTTTAAAAAAGGAAACTGCTATCCAAGTCAGAAACTTTGGCGCTGACCACAACTCTGAGTATGTTGTTTGCTGATCAATCCATGGCACTGACTGTGGTAATAAAGTAGGAACAGGATTTGTAATTGCAGCTTTATTTTTCTGTCATACACTTCTGTCAGATTTCATAATTGTATCTGTAATCTTTTCTCGAGTGTACACAGTAAATACTCATTCCTATACTCCATAGTTACCTACATACTGAAACTCCACCCAGTCACCATAATGACCACACTGCTGGTCTGCTGGTTTTGGTGTTGGTTGGTGATGTGGGGGCAGGGGGGGTGCTGACCAATTGGGCCACCATCCCTGCTAAGGATGATTAAATCACAGGCTGCGTAGCTCCATGCTGAAGATTTAAAAGAAAGTGAACTGGACTTGTTTGAGGGTCTTGAAGATGTTTCACCTCTCATCATAGCGTCTTCACTTCTGATTAACTGGTGGGGAGTCCATTCATTTTAACTCTGTTAGGGTCGTTGACCTCTATGCTCGTCCCTTCACTCAGTGGAAATGTGAACATTGAAACATCAGTATTGGTTACAGCAGCTGTGGATCAACAACTTCATGTGGTGTGAACACAGTTTATGAGCTGTGGAGTTACAGCCAAGCTAACTTCAACTATAAAGCAGCAACAAGCTGATAAAACAACATGAATGTGAAAGTCACTTCAGGCTCCTTCACAACATTTTATTATGGACAAATCCATCACACACAGCTTTACATGAAAGAGCAAATAAAGAAATAACAACAAAAAGATGATCTGCACATCAGAATCAGAATCAGCTTTACTGATTGGGTGTGTGATTTCTACAACACACTCGCTGTATATACAAAGAAATAGAGACACATCCAGTTAAAAATCAGAACAGCTCAAGAGGTAAAAATAAACATTAAACTACTGTGTACAAGTATGAATATATATAAATGCAGGAATCTATTTAAAAAAAATAAATCATAATAACAGCAACACAACACATTAAGTAAGACAGCAGTGCAATAAATACATAATAAATAATAAATACACCTTACATGTTAACTATGTTTGCATGCCGACATCAATATTTAGTGCAAAGCTGCACCGTAGCAAAGTCCTCACAGAGGTGCTAGCATAGCATGACTACAAATTTCCACCAGGGTAACAGCAAACAAAAAGTAAAAACACAGCAGCCAGACCTAATCTACTGCCGCCGCTGGTTGGTCCTCGGCTCGTTGACTTTTGTCTCTTGTATTTAGGCCGATGAGTGGCTGCTGTGAAGAGATCAAACAAATGTGTAATTAGGAAACTCTTTAATAAGATAAAGAAAACATTAGAGTCAAATTCAGGAGATTCAGATCTACAGTGCTGTCTGTTACATTTCTGAAGATTTTACTGTGATTTAAAAAGAAACAGTCACTCATATCACTGTATCAACTCACTGTTTAACGGGGTGTCTGACTATTTCAGGCACAGTAACTTCCTGGCATCTCCTTCTGCTCCCAGCCAAGAAATAGTCCAACACATAACCCTGTGATTTTACTTTTCAGGTTCTGAACCAACTTACCAGTGACACTGAGTTGACATTCACCATATCTGACACCGTAGTTTGTGCTCACTTCACACAGGTACAGGCCCGAGTCATCAGTCCTGAGTCTGGACACATGAAGTCTGATTCGTCCTTCTCTGAGGACGTCTTTGTCAAACTGGACTCGTCCTGCAAAACTGTTCATCCTGAGACTCTGGGACCTCAACACCTCGATGGATCTGAAACAGGGCTTTGTGATAAACATATGTTTCACAATAGATGGAAAGGGAGGTGAGGGGTCATTTCCTTTTTGATGGTGAAGGTCCATTCCAGTGTGATGTTCTGGTTCTCCTCTGCCTGATAGGAGCTCTGTGTCACATTCACTACAAATGTTCCTGTTGAGGAGACAGAGAGAGAAAGTGAGGAGCAGACAAAGTGACAGCTTTAACATGTGAGCCTTTAAAGTGTGAAGGTGTCAAAGTGTATTTAGTCTTTAGTCTTTGTGGAGAATAAAGTGAAGGTGTAAACTAACCACAGACACAGGAGGTCAGCGTGATGAGCAGCAGGATCCTGCAGATCATCTTCTCCCTGTGAGAGGAGACAGAGGTGAAGAGTCACAAACACATGAGCTCAAAGTTCAGTCCTCACATGTGAGAAGAAACATCTCCAGTCTGTCTTTAGTCATTACAATCCTCCTTTGGATTTATTCTCCTGCTTATTACACACAGCTGACCAAAGGATTTCCTGACTGGACACCAAGCCTCCATGCTGATGACAAAAACAAGCTGAGCTCCAACCACACAAATGACAACTTTCTTTTCATCAACACATCCAACATTTCTAGTCATGTTGGACATTTCTTTGTTCAAATTGTTCTTCACTATATGTGCAATAGTAGCGAGTGTAGCGACAGCAGCAGTCCTCAAACACAAAGTCTTTCCAACAGGATTCCTATAATGAACACAGCAGTTTAAACAAACATGACTTTACCTCCTGTCTTCAGTCACATCATGACCAGACTGAGAGACGACACAGAAACATGCAGTGAGTTATCATTTAGTAATATCACACTGCTAACAGAACATTATTTCACAGGGTCACATCATTTCCTTTTCCACACTGACACAAGTTGTGCTCAGTCCTGCTCACTGTGGAGTTGATGTACAACGATCTGAACGACGACCAGTCTCTCCTCACAGCTGCCCGACAACACCCCACCACTGCACATCTAACTGGGTGAGGCTGTGTATGTAAATACTGTCTCTTCTCTTCTTATTATTATCACTATTTATTGTACAGATTGTTTTTGTGTTTTTATTGTCTCTATTATTTCATCTCTATCTCGATCTTATCTTATCTTATCCACTGACTTTGTCTTTGTCACCACAGACTTCAAATCTGGTTGTCGGTCTTGAGCTCAGGACTCATGTTGAAGTCTTGGCTCAGTATCATGACACACTTCTTTCTTTGTTAACAGTTTCACATACACACACATTAAATTAACACATTACCTTGTTTGGTGTCTTCAGACAAATAAAGAAAATATAATCCTGCTCTGTGAGGCTCAGTTCTTCTCTCCAACAAGAAACCAGAGGAGTTAAAGAGGAAAGAGACAAGTTTTTAATGATAAAAGTACTCGATAGTTTACAGGGAAAGTGCAGACCTCTGTGTGTTACTGCTGTACGCTGCTGATGAGCTGTGTAAAAGTTCATGTTGATGCTGTCACTCCACCCACTAACAGTGACCGAGCCTTTTGCTGGGCACATGTGGTGGCTTTCACCTCCTCTTCTGCCTCCTTTCTTGTCTTTATCCTGGGAATCTCCTCCCTGCACTCCTTCTACACCTCCATCTGTTCCAGTAGCTCCAGTAGTAAGATTAAAAAAACCTACAATCAAAGGTTATGTAGGAGCCATGAATGAATTAATTGCAGTAAATAGAGAATAAGTATATTTTTGTGTTTTTGGTTTATTGGGTTATTTCTTGTGGTTATATTGTTTTGAATATTATTCAGTGTCTTACAATCACGGTGATAATTAGGTCACATGGGTATGAGCGGGTTCAGCTCATTGTATATTCATCTCTTTGTAGCAGCACAGAAATGTTGTTTTCTATGTTTTGTGGTGCTGCTGGTGAGTATCATGGGCAGCCAATCAGTGAGGGAGGCAGGGTTTAAAGAGTCTCAGTCCTCCACCTGTCTCTCCCTCTTGCGCTCCTGACTGACGTCACTTCCGGGCCCTTGGCAGGTATGGTCGCCTGCTGCTTCATTCATTGGTAGTTTGGTCTCTTTGTGGTTCTTGAGGCCTGTGGTTTGTACTGCAGATCGGCTGTTTGGGTGCCCGTGGCTCCTGTGTGTTATTTGTTCCTGTCATTGTGCCGGTAAGTGTCCTCTCCTCTCTGCTGTTCTGTAGCTAACACAGGTGTGGTCGCAGGTAACTAATGGCGGCTTGGGTCCCTCTCTCCTCTCCCCGTGAGTATTAGCTTCTGTCGGGAGGTACGTAGCTTGCAGCCGCATCATTTTCAGTTTGTCAGGTCACCTTGGGTCGGTAGTAACTGATATATTATCAGGTGACACTAATCATCTCACTTGGACCACTGCTGCCTCGTTCAGACGCAAGTTTACACGGCTCGTGTTGGTACACCGTGATAAAAGACATTGTTTTGTAGCTGTAGGAAGAATTTTAATTCGGGGTCAACCCATTGTCTTAATTGTGTGCATGAAGAGTGGATTTACGCTGCCCTTTTTGGATTATTAGTATTTTGTTTTGGTTTATTTGTTCGGTTCAGTTATTTTAATTTGATTTCTTGATTTTTTTTTTTTTTTGTTAATTCGAGCTTTGTTTGATGCAGTTGAGTTATTTGTTTGGGATAGAGGGTTTTTTGTGTTATGTGAATTGACTTGATTTGGGGGGTAGTTTGGTTTTCTATAATTTACTTAAGTAGTACTTTTAACGTTTGTAGGTTTGTGTATTTTTGTTTCTTCCTTTGGGGCAGTGCTACCCACTAATTTTTATTTCCCTTTTCAGTTGCTGAGGGCCAGTGGTGGCGGTGCTGGTGACCTGGGTGACGGTGTCCTCCTCCTTCCCTTTCGTGTGTGCAGTGTTTCCTTGGGGCGTGGGTTCTTTCATTACTGGGTGTGCCGGTCACGTGTTTAGGTGATTTTACTTTTTTTTTTTTTTTTTTTTTTTTGAACTCTTAATAAAGTGATGTTTTTTTAAATCTTTGAACACAGTCTCTAGCCTGAGTGGTATTGAACCTGTGTGCTTAATAATCTGTTGCACGAGGATGAATAATTCCCAGGGTGGCGTTGTCTGGCAATTAACTGATTATTGGTTATATCTCAACTAAATTGAAGGCTCCACCCGTTGCCCCCTGCTGGTCGCCACATGTTGATGAAAAGAAAGTTGTCATTTGTGTGGTTGGAGCTCAGCTTGTTTTTGTCATCAGCATGGAGGCTTGGTGTCCAGTCAGGAAATCCTTTGGTCAGCTGTGTGTAATAAGCAGGAGAATAAATCCAAAGGAGGATTGTAATGACTAAAGACAGACTGGAGATGTTTCTTCTCACATGTGAGGACTGAACTTTGAGCTCATGTGTTTGTGACTCTTCACCTCTGTCTCCTCTCACAGGGAGAAGATGATCTGCAGGATCCTGCTGCTGTGTCGGACTCTGCTTGGCTTTCAGTCTCTTAAAACAAACCTACTGATAAACAAAAATGTCTCTTTATATTTATATTTTTTTCTAGATGGAAAGGGAGGTGAGGGTCATTTCCTTTTTGATGGTGAAGGTCCATTCCAGTGTGATGTTCTGGTTCTCCTCTGCCTGATAGGAGCTCTGTGTCACATTCACTACAAATGTTCCTGTTGAGGAGACAGAGAGGGAAAGTGAGGAGCAGACAAAGTGACAGCTTTAACATGTGAGCCTTTAAAGTGTGAAGTGTCAAAGTGTATTTAGTCTTTAGTCTTTGTGGAGAATAAAGTGAAGGTGTAAACTAACCACAGACACAGGAGGTCAGCGTGATGAGCAGCAGGATCCTGCAGATCATCTTCTCCCTGTGAGAGGAGACAGAGGTGAAGAGTCACAAACACATGAGCTCAAAGTTCAGTCCTCACATGTGAGAAGAAACATCTCCAGTCTGTCTTTAGTCATTACAATCCTCCTTTTCAACCAACACATGCATGTTGGCCCCACGTGGGTTATATTTGGGCTATATAGTTACCAAGAGAGCATGGGCCAAAATGGGCATTTAATCAGGGGATCAAATGGCTTAGACATGGGCAAACACAGGCCGAATATAGGTGTCTATCTGTAAGGGTCCAAGGTTGGTCACCAATGGGTAAGAGGATTATGGGGGCTCAGAGTGGGCAGAATGTCTGGGATCCATGTGGGTCAACTGTTGTACTGGGTTACAGTACAGGCAAACATAGTTCAGATGTCTTTTAAGGTCTGAAACTGGGATGACATACAGTCATTGCCACTAAATATCCAAAATCTCAACATTTAGTAGACTGATTTAAACCTCTGAAATACTGTTGATTATTGATCAATATAAGTTTGCATACAAGGAGAACAGGTCAACAGAGGATGCAGTCTCCATTGCACTTCACACAGCTCTGACCCATCTGCAGCTTCCTAACTCCTACGTGAGGATTGTTATTTGTGGACTTCAGTTCAGCCTTCAACACAGTGATCCCGGACAAGCTGGATACTGAAGCTCCACAACCTGGGACTGCCCTCATCGCTGTGCCATTGGATCAGAGACTTCCTCACCAACAGGCCTCAGGTGGTGAGAATCGGGGACAACACATCCTCTACACTGGTCCTGAGCACAGGCACACCACAGGGCTGCGTGCTCAGCCCAGCCCTCTTCACTCTCTTCACCAGTGACTGTTCTGCAAATCCACAGATTTGATTTCTGTGTTACAGAGAGAACAAACTGGATAAATATCCACTTTAAATGTAAGTAATCGTTGATTACAAAGGGAGTGTCTATGTGGTACCTTCATGTGCACTTCTTTTATTTTATTTGGAACCAGGAATTTGTTAGGGCCTGACCAAACTTTCTCTTTCAAGATTTCTGGAAATGTTAGTCTCCATGAAAGAGTCAATTTGGGGAAGAGAAAATTTGGAGTGTTAGGGTTCTGGATGTTTCCTTATGTTTCCTTCTCCCCTTTTCCCTTGTGTGTTTATGTATTTGTGTTTGTCTCCTCCTGTCTGTCATGTCCTGTCTATTGTGTTCCTCTGTTCCAGAGGACGAGGAGGTTACCCGCGGTCAATAATTTCCACACCTGGTCTCACCTGCACACCTGCCGCTGATCAAGTCACTCAAGCCACCACCTCTACGAAATAAAAGCCGGTGTCTTCATCCACTCCCTGCCAGACTGTCTGTTTTGCCACCATTGGTAATCCTCAGCTCTAGCTCTCGTTTGGGTATTTCTGCCTGTGACTAACCATGTTTTTCTGTTCGTTCTGTCCCAGAACCTTCCACTCACTTCCCCAGCAGCAGGAGGCTGCAGCTCCTCGTCTTCCCCCCGGACCCTTCGCCACTGTCTCTCATCTCTGCCTGCCCGGCGCTGCCGCCCGCGTCTCCTCAGCTCCAGTCCAGTCCGGCGTGCCCGTGCGGCCCCGCACCAAGGACTGGTGCTTAAGTGACTCTTTGTGTGAATTAAAGTCCTTGGTTTCACTGTAATCCTCTCTCGCCTCCTGGTTCTTAAGTCTGCATTAGTGGATCCATTAAAATTCTAAAACTTAGCCTGGGAATTTCTCAACTTGTTTGATCTGGGACAGAAAGAAAAACTCAGAGAATCCAACACAGTCTTTGCAGCAGGATTGACATCATGAAAACTGTAATATGAATACAAACACACACATATTACCTTTTTTGGTGTCCTGCCTTCCGCTCTGTGAGGCTCAGAGGCTCTTTCTCCAACTCCAATTTTTACTGAGAGCCAGAGTTTGTTTCTTTCACTTTCATTTTCTATCTATGGCAACACAATTACGCCCCAGAGTGGCGCCAAGATGATGGAATTGAGGGAATTGAGGGATTTTTTCCTTATCTATAAAATAAATTCACTGATTTTCTTTCACTTTCACTTTCACTCAGACTTAAGAGTCTGTGAAAGTGAAAGTGAGGTTGACCGGTTCACTTTCACTCAGATTTAAGAGTCTGACTCAGACTCTGAGTGAAAGTGAAAGTGAGAGTCGTCATCTTAAGGATTCTGGTTGACCGCTCCAGGCAAAACACCCCTTGCATTACATACACAGCGCTGTCACACTTTTTTTTTTTTAAAGGAGACATTCAGGATTTTCTTTATCATCCTTTGATTGATGGCCGTTCGGTACACTTTATTTTGAAGGTCTAAGAAAAGAGATTTTGAGTACTAAGACAAGAAATATACTGTTTGATAATAATTCATCAGTGGTACTGTTTTGGGGAGTCAGAATTAAGTTTGTTATGCACATGATGATGAAGTCATGTATTTTACTCCAGATTTTTTTTTTTTTTTCTAAATTGGATTGGTAGTAAACTGCTGTCACAACCCTGAATAAATTCTGTTCACTGGTTACAGTTACGCTGAGGAGGACGTCCCTTCTTCACTTTCGGCCTCCTCTCTGCTCGTCCCTTCACTCAGTGGAAAACATCAGTGTTGGTTACAGCAGCTGTGGATCAACAACTTCATGTGGTGTGAACACAGTTTATGAGCTGTGGAGTTACAGCCAAGCTAACTTCAACTATAAAGCAGCAACAAGCTGATAAAACAACATGAATGTGAAAGTCACTTCAGGCTCCTTCACAACATTTTAACCTGTCTGAACTCATTTACCATCAGGGGTACAGAAGTGGACATTGTGGACAGCTACAAGTACCTGGGTGTCCACTTGGACAATAAACTGGACTGGACTACAAACACTGATGCCATCTACAAGAAGGGTCAGAGTCGCTTGTTCTTCCTCAGGAGGCTCAGATCTTTCAACGTCTGCAGGACCATGCTGCAGATGTTTTATCACTCGGTGGTATCCAGCGTCATCTTCTACGCTGTAGTGTGCTGGGGCAGCAGGCTGAAGACAGCCGACACTAACAGACTCAACAATAAGCTCATCAGAGAGAGCTGGATCTGTCCTGGGAGTTGAACTGGAGTCTGTGGCGGAGGTGTCTTAGAGGAGGATGCTTGAGGAAGCTCCTCAGTATCATGGACAATGTCTCTCACCCCCTGCATGACGTCCTGTCAGAGCTCTTTCAGTCGTAGACTGAGACCACCGAGGAGCTCCACTGAACGCCACAGGAGGTCTTTCCTACCTGAGGCTATCAGACTTTATAATTCCTCCCCCTTCAGCCGCAGGGAAACTTAAAAAAACAAAAAAAAAAAAACCTTTACTGTAAATAAGATTTGCAATATATCTGTATATATCTGTCCATAACCATAATATGTTCAATATATTTTATATATCAATATAAAATTATATAAATAATATATTATGTACACTGGCATAATTTTATAGGTGGTAGTATATTTATACAAGAGTGTATTATTATATAGTATTCTTCATGTGCAGTATCTTTTCTTCTTGGAAATAGTTTGTCATCAATGTAAATGTCTCAGACTTGGTCTCTTTATGCAGCAACTCCTGTGCACTCCTTATCTTTATACACTGCTCAAAAAAATAAAAGGAACACTAAAATAACACATCCTAGATCTGAATGAATGAAATATTCTTATTAAATACTTTGTTCTTTACATAGTTGAATGTGCTGACAACAAAATCACACAAAAATTATCCAATGGAAATCAAATTTATTAACCCATGGAGGTCTGGATTTGGAGTCACACCTCAAAATTAAAGTGGAAAAACACACTACAGGCTGATCCAACTTTGATGTAATGTCCTTAAAACAAGTCAAGAATGAGGCTCAGTAGTGTGTGTGGCCTCCACGTGCCTGTATGACCTCCCTACAACGCCTGGGCATGCTCCTGATGAGGTGGCGGATGGTCTCCTGAGGGATCTCCTCCCAGACCTGGACTAAAGCATCCGCCAACTCCTGGACAGTCTGTGGTGCAACGTGGCGTTGGTGGATGGAGCGAGACATGATGTCCCAGATGTGCTCAATTGGATTCAGGTCTGGGGAACGGGCGGGCCAGTCCATAGCATCAATGCCTTCGTCTTGCAGGAACTGCTGACACACTCCAGCCACATGAGGTCTAGCATTGTCTTGCATTAGGAGGAACCCAGGGCCAACCGCACCAGCATATGGTCTCACAAGGGGTCTGAGGATCTCATCTCAGTACCTAATGGCAGTCAGGCTACCTCTGGCGAGCACATGGAGGGCTGTGCGGCCCCCCAAAGAAATGCCACCCCACACCATTACTGACCCACTGCCAAACCGGTCATGCTGGAGGATGTTGCAGGCAGCAGAACGTTCTCCACGGCGTCTCCAGACTCTGTCACGTCTGTCACATGTGCTCAGTGTGAACCTGCTTTCATCTGTGAAGAGCACAGGGCGCCAGTGGCGAATTTGCCAATCTTGGTGTTCTCTGGCAAATGCCAAACGTCCTGCACGGTGTTGGGCTGTAAGCACAACCCCCACCTGTGGACGTCGGGCCCTCATACCACCCTCATGGAGTCTGTTTCTGACCGTTTGAGCAGACACATGCACATTTGTGGCCTGCTGGAGGTCATTTTGCAGGGCTCTGGCAGTGCTCCTCCTGTTCCTCCTTGCACAAAGGCGGAGGTAGCGGTCCTGCTGCTGGGTTGTTGCCCTCCTACGGCCTCCTCCACGTCTCCTGATGTACTGGCCTGTCTCCTGGTAGCGCCTCCATGCTCTGGACACTACGCTGACAGCAAACCTTCTTGCCACAGCTCGCATTGATGTGCCATCCTGGATGAGCTGCTAATACTACCTGAGCCACTTGTGTGGGTTGTAGACTCCGTCTCATGCTACCACTAGAGTGAAAGCACCGCCAGCATTCAAAAGTGACCAAAACATCAGCCAGAAAGCATAGGAACTGAGAAGTGGTCTGTGGTCACCACCTGCAGAACCACTCCTTTATTGGGGGTGTCTTGCTAATTGCCTATAATTTCCACCTGTTGTCTATTCCATTTGCACAACAGCATGTGAAATTGATTGTCAATCAGTGTTGCTTCCTAAGTGGACAGTTTGATTTCACAGAAGTGTGATTGACTTGGAGTTACATTGTGTTGTTTAAGTGTTATTTTCTCTGTTTAAGTGTTACATACTCTGGTGGTATAAACACAGAAACAGAGACACACACAGTTTAATACACGACAATGTCGACAAGGTAAAAATGAATATTAAACTAATGCGTACAATCATGACCATATATATAAACATATAAACCTATTTAAAACATGAATGATAATAACAAAAGTAACACTTATTAAGACAATAGTGCAGTGGTGCAGTGTGCAAAAGATGTGCAATCAATATGATCATGGTAATAGCTTTAGATACACACAGTTCACATGTTAAAAACAGTGTGTATTTTTGGATACTGAAGAGGATGAAGTTTGAATCATTATCAACTTTACACTTTGTTTGAAATCAAAGTTGTTGCCATGGTTACCTGCTGGTATGTTTAATGTGTCCTTATACAGTTTAACGACCTGACAGCCAATGAGAAACTAGTATTTTCTGTGTCCAGGGTATAAAATTGTTTCATTGCACTGTTGATCAAACTGTTTCCTCTGATCCACCTGCTGAGCTAGAACTTCTTTTAACTTTGACTGGCGAATAAATGTTTTTTCCTAAACAGAGAGTAAGAGAACAAACAGCAACAACCAGCACAGCTGCGGCTATCAGTCCACAGGCAAGGGCAATCTCTCTCCAACTTCCTGTGTCTGCTCTCTCAGGTTCAGATTCAGTCTCAGGTTCAGTCTCAGGTTCGGACTTATTTATTGCTGCTGTAGAGAAAGAAATCAAGTCATTCATGTGAAGAAACAACATTTCACTAAAGAATAAAACTAAATATCCACAACAGATTATTAAGACACAACAGATTATTAACAATAGACCTGCACAATTATTAACAGAGACACAACAGAGCACTATATTTATACTACAGACAGGCATGGCCAGATTTTCTTTCTTTCACTTTTACTTTGTATCTATGGCAACACAGTTATGTTCGTTGAAAGCCCCAAGTGGTGCCAAGATTATGTAATTGAGAGAAGGGGGATTTTCCTTATCCATAAAATTAAATTCACTGATTTACCCATAAGATAAGGCTCCTGTCTTAAAATGAAAGGAAACATAAATTAACAGGGTCTACACAACATGGTGATACTGTACATGTAACAGACAACTCATATTGTTTAAGTGATTTTGTTTTCCACCAGTAAGAGTTTAAAAAAAGCTGTGAAACCTTTCACACGTTCAATTTTAGTGAAGAGCCTGAAATTTGAATTGTTTCAGTAGGAAGGTGTGAAGTGATGTTAATACTAAGTTTCAAAATGCAAAGAAAAAAAAACCTCAGAGGTGTGGAGTTGGTGTGTCTTGTTGGGTTGACTACATAACAACTACTACACAACTATACAAGCTGTCACTCTCTCTCAGTTCAAGTCAGTTCATTTCAATTCAGTTCAAGAAACTTTATTTGCATGAAAGTTTCAAAAGACAATGATGTCAAAGAGTCAAAATACATCTGTCCAAATATAACAGTAATATGAACATTAACACAATATTTAAACTGATATTATTATTTTATATTCATCAAATACATTTTTAACATTTTACAGATAATTATAATTTAGATAAGACTGATTAAGAAAGAAACACATTAGCTGTTCTGTTGGATTTGATAAATAAAACTGGGGCAAAATAATTCACATGTGCATCTAAAGAACTGGTGCAAAATCCTGATGTCCTGATGTCTGCTGGTTAAAGTGCTGAAACTCTGCAATGAAACAAATGTGATACTGGCATCTTCTGTCTGAGAAAAGTTTGGACTGATGCACATTTGTGTTAACTTCCAGGACTTGGATGCAAAAAAAGCATTGCAGAAAACCATTGTCACCATAGTGAAACGCTGAAACTTCAGCTGTCCCACGACTCTGCAGCATTTCAAGTCAATTCATTTTTAATAAGACACCAGCAAAATGAATGAATCATCTCCAAACCTGCAGACAGATGCACCAAAGTATCCAAACTCAACTCTGAGCTCTTTATTTCTGCAGCATTTTCTATTCTATAAGATATAAAGTGCTTATTGATTGTGCTCATTTATGTTTATGTTACAGTGCCATCTGCTGGTCATGCAGAAGGAAAATAGCTGCTTTTCTTCAGCTGTAATGATGGACAGTAGAGGACACTGCAACCTATGAAATTATGTTTTTGTTTCACTGATGCTGTTTCACATTAGAAAGAGTCTAAACTGTACATGAATCATTTTTGCATAAATTTACAGTACTTTACATTTCTGTTGTCATTTGTTGCATTTCTGCAATAAATTTAGAAGTCAAGTAATTGGTAGGTTATACTGGAGGACTTCATGCTGATGCTCCTTTTTACATCTTTTTGTCATCTGTTCTAATCTGTTTGATGTTTGTTTGTTTCATCGGATTCATTTGATGGAGGAAAGAAGCCAAAGAGAAAGAACAATAAAGAAAACTTGAACGGGCTGAGAAGTTGCAGCCAAAGAGCTTGAATATGTTTCAAACAGATATGATTTTACAGCTCTAATAGAACAAGGAATTGTATGGTCCTTTGCTGTTTCAGTACTCATGGTTCTTCCATCTGTTCACAGTGGTAAACTGGCCATCGATCCTGTAGGGATGAAGACAGTTGCAAAGGTCATGAATCAAGTTTTAAAATAATTGATTGTTCTTGCCAGCTAGAGAGTCCTGACAAAATCTGACCGATCGAACGCTTTGCATCCATCATATCTTCATCACAAAGACCAAAACTGACTACACACCTGTTCTGTGCCTCATCAGAGGAAGTCTGGATCAAAAATCATCAAAGTAGACAAAACAAACAAGCTTTTTCACACTACTGTAAAATCCCATATGCCTGTTAAAAAATATAAAATGCTGCTTTACACTGTCAGCCACTTTATCGTTGATAAAAAATGGCAGACTGCAGAGAAGAAAAGTGACAAAAGATCAAACCTAATGAGATTTTGCACTCAGTGGGTAAAATAAGATTTGTTGCGCGAAATTTGGCTACTCCTGGGCAGCAGAAAGTTCTCGTCCACGACTGCAGAAACCCAAGACTTGAATTTGAGTAGAAGTACCTCTGTAGCGTAACCTCACACATTAAACTCACTTTGTTTAGTACAATACTGCTTAAAAAAACATGGACTGTGTTGGACCCACACTGACCTCAGAGTCTCCAGTCTACAGTTTGGACTCTCTCCAGTGAGTTCAGACAGCAGCTTCAGTCCTGAATCCTGCAGGTAGTTGTAGTTGTAGTTCAGGTCCAGCTCTTTCAGATGGGAGGGGTTGGACTTCAGAGCCTGAGGCCAGAGAAGCACAGCTGATCTCTGACAGACTGCAGCAGCCTCTCAATCTGAATAAAGAATAAATGCTGTAAGTTATGTACACGGAAGCCAAGAATGGCCTTGCTGGCAATTATTTTTTTATTGCCATTATCTCAAGATCATGAGTTAACTATGTCGTTATCTCGAGATAACAAAGCTGTTTTTCTGGTGCTAACTGGATAATTGTGTTGAACTCCAAAACTGAGTGTGTGGTTCATTTGAGCACACAGCTGATTTCAACCTTCAAGATCACTGTGATGACTGTCAGGGAGGATCCATAACTGATCAATAATTAAGGCCTAAATGTGGAGTTTGCTTTGCTGCAGTTTCTTCATTGGAGCAGACAATCTGGTTTTATAGTCTCCAAAGATGAGAGGTTGACCCATCTCTCTGCTTCAGCCAGCAGCTGCTCAAATAAAGCCGTTATATATATTATATAGAAATAATGAAGACATTATTAAGCTCATCCTGTTTGCCGTCCCACTGTACATAATGACCCCCACAGCATCTCCACAGAGCCTACAGGCACCATGCTGATGGAAACTAACTGGAAATAAACATACAAACATCACAAGGAATGAAGATAATGGGTTCATTATTTTGTTAACTCAAGGTAAGTTCGTTTGAAAAAAAAAGTTACAAGCACCTCTGTTCTTGGCTTCATAGTTATGTATGAACATCAATTAAGTTCAATGGTTTATTAAACATATCAGATCAACAACAGTAACAGAGAGTCAGTGAACTGACCTCAGAGTCTGCAGTCTACAGTGTGGACTCTCCAGAAAACCACACAGCAGCTTCACTCCTGAATCCTGCAGGTTGTTGTAGTTCAGCTCCAGCTCTCTCAGATGGGAGGGGTTGGACTTCAGAGCTGAGGCCTAGAGAAGCACAGCTGATCTCTGACAACCAACAGAGACTCAATCTGAATAAAGAATACATTATGTAGCTCAGATGTATTCAGGTTTTAAATGTGCAGGTCAACATTACCACATCCTGATCAATGACCTTCCTTAAAATGAGTAGAGCGACTTTGCCTACTACAGACACCATATATCACCACAACGTCAATCTATGCACTATGATGTCGATCAACGAATAGGCAAAAAGCTGACCCATGAAATACTTTGAATGTCGGCCCCTTCATTTGCATAACGAAGCATAAAATCCATAAAGAAATGTAAAAAAAAAAAAAAACAGAAAGAAATTAATTGGAAGAAACAAACGGGGAAATTCAAAGAGGAAACCATAAATGCATAAAACAGAATACATTGAAAAATGAATGAAAGAATAAATAAAATGGAAAATTAAATGGTATTAAAAGCAAATAATGGGTCACCCATTATTTGCTTTTAATACCATTTAATTTTAAATAAAATAATCAAATAAATAATTTAAATAATTAAATAAATAAAAAAATCTATTTGTGTCACTGACTTCAGATTCTCCAGTCTACAGTTTGGACTCTCCAGTCCAGCAGACAGCAGCTTCACTCCTGAATCCTGCAGCTTGTTGTCCACTCAGGTCCAGCTCTCTCAGATGGGAGGGGTTGGACTTCAGAGCTGAGACCACAACATCACAGTGAGCCTCTGAGAGTTGACAGTAGGAAAGTCTGTCGTGACACATGAATGTGAAATTATACTATTGTGAAAGGCAGCACTTCATTTACTTTAAATGTGTTTGATGACAAAAACACACATAACATCCTCTGTAGTCACTATGAAATGGCTCCAAAACCTATAATAATAATAGCTCAAATAGCTAAAAATATTACCTCTCTAGGACATCCGAAATCTTTTTTGGAAAATGATATCTTCTTTTAAACTTTTAGACATTGCAATAAAAACCTGGTATTACGTGTATGACCAAGGACACCTTGAAGTAGACACTTAGGTAATAACAACTTTGCATTCGCTGATAATTGTGAGATAAAACCACAACCACAATCTTTAAAGTCCTTTATCTGTTTTACGAGGCATGCATGTCGCCTGCAACACTGTAAAAGTAACAATAATTGTAATAGATAAGTAATATAAATACAGCCAAATGAAAAATAAAATATTTTTGTATACCAGCCCAAAAAACATCTGTGTCACACCACAACTGGCAAAAATGTTCCAAACAAAGGGAACCCACTAAACTACCAGTCCACACTGATTTCTAATGATAATCACATCTGGACTTACAGAGCCTTTCTGCAGTTCCCCATAGCTTGAATCAGTCTGAGTCGTCCCTCTTCTGATGTATTGTACTTCCTCGGATCCAGCTCATCCAGAACCTCCTCTGACATCTGCAGCATGTAGGCCAGAGCTGAGCAGTGAGATCTCAGAAAGTTTTTTCTCAGAGAGTTTCTTCTTCTGATCTGTTCTCTGACTTCAGGAACTCTTGGATCTCCTGATGTACTGAGTGGTCGTTCATCTCCGTCAGACAGTGGAAGACATTGATACTTCTGGCAGGAGTGATATTGGTCTTCTTCTTCAGGTTATCGATGGCTCTCTGAATGATTTCTGGACTCTTTTCTATCTGACCCAGCAGGCCTCCTAAAAGTCTTCTGGTTGGACGTCCAGAGAGAAGCCATGAAGGAAGCGAACAAACAGGTCCAGATGGCCATTTTTCACTTTCAAGGGATTTCTGCATGGCTCTGCTCAGGAAGACATCCAGAGGTAAGTCACAATTTTCATCCCCCCACCGTTTCCCAAGGAAAGCATCCAGTACCTCTGTGTTCCTGTTAGTGTAACAGTGGAACATGTAGATTGCAGCCAGAAACTCCTGAATGCTCAGATGAACAAAGCAGTAGACTGTTTTCTGGAAGATCACACACTCTCTTTTGAAGATCTCTGTACAAACTCCTGAGTACACCGAGGCCTCTGTGACATCCAGACCACACTGCTCCAGGTCTTCTTGGTAGAACATGATGTTTCCTTTCTCCAGATGTTCAAACGCCAGCCTCCCCAGCTTCAGAAGAACTTCCCTGTCAGCCTCCATCAGCTCCTGTGGACTCGTCTCATGTCCCTCATCATACTTCTGCTTCTTCCTCTTTGTCTGAACCAGCAGGAAGTGTGAGTACAGGTCAGTCAGGGTCTTGGGCAGCTCTCCTCTCTGGTCTGTAGTCAACATGTGGTCCAGAACTGTAGCAGTGATCCAGCAGAAGACTGGGATTTGACACATGATGTGGAGAGTCCTGGATGTCTTGATGTGTGAGATGATTCTGCTGGACAGATCTTCATCACTGACTCTCCTCCTGAAGTACTCCTCCTTCTGGGCATCAGTGAAGCCTCGTACTTCTGTTACCCTGTCAACACATTCAGGAGGGATCTGATTGGCTGCTGCAGGTTCGGGAAGTTATCCAGACGAGAGCCGAGGGAAGCAGATTCCCCTTGATGAGGTTTGTCAGCAGCACATTGACTGATGACTTCTGTGTAACATCAGACACAACCTCACTGTTGTAGAAATCCAATGAAAGTCTGCTTTCATCCAGGCCGTCAAAGATGAACAAAAGTTTACAGACAGCGAGCTGCTCTGCTGTGACCTTCTGTAATGTTGGATAGAAAACGTGGAGCAGCATGAGAAGACTGTACTGCTCATCTTTGATCAAGTTCAGCTCCCTGAATGAAAACAGGATCAGCAGACTGACATCTTGGTTTTCCAAACCCTCTGCCCAGTCCAGAGTGAACTTCTGCACTGAGAAGGTTTTTCCAATGCCAGCGACTGCCGTTCGTCAGAACCACTCTGATGTGTTTCTGTTGGTCAGGTAAGGCTTTAAAGATGTCAGAAGACTTGATTGGAGTGTCAAGGAGGGTTTCTGTCACGTCTTGTTCAAGCTGCCACCCTTCATGTTGGGTATTGACTCCTTTGCTGTGTCCCTCTGTCATGTAGAGTTCAGTGTAGATCTTGTTGAGGTGGGTTTCACTTTGTGCTTCATCACTTCCTTCAGTCACATGTTTACATTTCTTTCTCAAACTGATTTTATGTTCATCTAAAACTTCCTGCAGACCACCATCTGTTGAAAGAGAGGAAAAAGACAAAAGACTCAAGAAATCAAATCAAGTTTTGTATTGTTAACAGTTTTTATCATAGGAGTATAAGTATATATAAGTTTATATAGAAAAATCAGAAATGCAGAAATCTTGTTTGACAGCAGAGGCGACAGATGAAGCTTCAGCAGCTTGTCTGCAGCTCTTTATCTAAACTGCCTTCATCCTTCATGCCTACAACATTTCAAACTGATCCATGGATCAAATGATGCACAATATGTTCAGGTCTTGTTGTGTAGAACTGTTTTCATTCAACAGCACCACTAAAAAGGCCTGAGAATCTGTGACAACTACACTGCATTTCATAAAGAGAAATGTTGAGTTTCCATCAGAAGAAAGTTAAGAAAGGCTCTGATATGGTGAAAATGATCAGTAAACAGTAAAATAAGACTGACTTCTTAAGTACAAACAGGAATATAAAAATAAAAGCTCAAACTCAAAGATAAGAGAAACATGTTGACGTCACTACAGATGTGGATTTGGTTTGAGGGAGGAGACCATCGCAGGTTGCTCCCTGATGACAACATGCTACTGAGCAGAGTCAATCAGCTGGAGATTCATGAATTCAAAATGCAGAAAAACAGCAAAATTCAAAAAGGAAGCTTTTTAGCCTTTTTCTTTTTCATGTAAACTGATGTTAGCGGTGCACTTTTCCTCAGTGGATGTTTCTTTGATCGCTTGTTCAACAAATCTGCAGTGCGTTTGTAAGTCAGAGAAGAAGGAGACGTTAGCAGGAAAGTCTGAGACTCTTGTCATGTCTCAATCTGCTGTCTGTCTGTCAGTCAGTGTGACTGTCTGTCTGTGATACAACAGTGAACAAACATCATTCCAGAGCCGATTCTCTTTGACTGTGAAATGCGCGATGCATCGATATGGATGAAGCCTATCAACCAGTTTAACCAGTCCATTAACAAAAACAACACAACGAAAAAACACAAGAACTTGGAGGTGCAACTGAAGAGGAGGGACGATCGTCACCATACTGTGTGTGTTTACTTCTTTCTCTTAATGAAACTAGTTGATTGCTGTTCTGGAATCATGACAGATAAGGAAGGTCATGTCAGCAAATGTGGGAAAATGTCAGGCTGCGGCCATTAAATATCAATATGCATCATGTGAATAAAGGTGGCAATATATTGTAACACTGATCATTTGTCCCCCCTGAACTATTGGTGAAAGTCGGCAGCTGTGGTATTATGACTGGTTAATGCAAAGACGGGGCACTATGATAAAATGAAAACTTAATAAATACACATCTGTTTCTTTTAGTTTCTGTTTTGTTTCAGCAGATGAAACATTTTCAGTTGGATTTTAAATGTGAGGATACAAATAATAAATGTTCATGGTGTATGACAAAACATGTAATCAAACAGCAGGTGATGTTTTCAGACATGATGACAGCAGCAGACAGATGTTCAGTCTTACTTTGTACACTGCTGGTCTGACTGGCTGTCTGCAGTCCAGCTCTTGTTCTGGATCTTTTTCCACACTGGGGACAGCAGGAGTTTCCTGATGAAGCAGACTGGTCCCAGTATGAGGCTGATGCACTGTCTGCAGAACCAGTGTCCACAGCTGGTAGAGACTGGAACCTTCAGGACGTCCTGACACGAAGCACAGCAGGATGGCTGCTCCTCCACAGAAACGTGACTCCTCTTCCTCTCTCTGTCAACACATTTCTTTACAATTAAAATAATTTGTTGGCTGTTGGTGAAAAATATCAACATTAGTTCGACACTGTCTTGAAGCTCAGATGGTCACAGGGAAAAGTGTTGTTACTTTTCTGTCTGAATTCAGTCCGTGATAAAAATGATTGTTCCTTTTGTTATCCTGTTAGATCAGAACAGCTGAGAAGAGCCAGCCAACAACATGTTACAGCACAGCTGTCATTTCTAATAGATACAGAAACACCATCAGTAGTTTGAGGCTGTAAAACCCAGATTAAGATCCATTTTAGTTTGAAACAGTGTCTGCACTAATACTTCTGCATGATGAATATAAAATCTTTGAGCAGAACATTTTGTCTCCATCAGGTCAGTTTACAGTAAAAAAAAAACAGTCTCTTACTTTTGTGTCTGATGGTCCAGCTTCAATACTGAAGTCTGGAGGAAGACCTTTGGACCGGTCACTCTTCAGAGACAGACAGCTGGATCCTGGAGACTCTGATCTCTGTCTGCTGGACTGAGCTCTGCAAACACCAAGATGAATCCTTGATCATTTAGGAAGCTCTAAATATACAAACTGCTGCCACTGTCAGTAATTAGGAGGTTTAAAGATGGTATCAGCCCTCTTACATTAGATTACAGCTTTTCTGGGTGACACCTCAGAGTACATAAGGTGACTGTTTGTAGTGGTTTGGTTAAAGCTCTGGATTGTAAAACTGATCTGGAAAGCTTGAATTTTAACAGAAAATTAATTTGGTGATATTTGTAAGCAGACTTGAAACAAAAACCTTCGATCATGAAGCATCTCATGTTCAGTTCTCTGGTACAGATTTGAGTCTCTACTGACAGCATAAAACAGAGGTGAGGAGGGGGGTAACAACATGTATGTACTGAGGAAACACTGAGGAAGTTTGGAGCAGTTGTCTTACCTTGTGTCCGAGGGTCCAGGTTCATTACTGAGGTCTTTGGACACTTCACTTGGAGACTTTGATCTGTCCTCCTCTTCCTCCATACAAACACTCAAAAACATTCAAGAGAAGCAAGTTTGATGTGTCTGAGTGAGATTTCTGCTCACAAGCTGCAGCGTTTGGACATTAAACAGCGATAGTCGGCCGTGCATCATGTAAATAAAGCTGACGGTGTGTCGTAATATTGATTATTTGTCCCACCCTGAATAAGAACACAAACACAAATAAATGTGTTGAGTTCATTCAGACATTCAGAAAAAAATCCTCTGACAGCGAGATAACAAACACGTTTAAGACTCACCCTGCTTCAGCCCTCACTCTTCCTCCCTCTGCTTGACTTGAAATGGATTTTCAACTGACTAAACTTTCAGTATCTCCCTGTAGCTGAATCATCTGATCCTTTTGCTCCGTCCCTCTCACCTCACAGGAAATCAGGTGAGTTTATCTGAGTGTGTGTGTGTGTGTGTGTGTTT
The DNA here is from genome assembly GCA_023238725.1 of Scortum barcoo. Lineage (NCBI taxonomy): Eukaryota > Metazoa > Chordata > Actinopteri > Centrarchiformes > Terapontidae > Scortum > Scortum barcoo. The sequence goes on from CM041532.1 coordinate 5,821,738, forward strand.
GTGTGCTGTTTTGGAACGCAGCAGAAATTTCTGTACCTGAACCAGAATAACTTCTTTCACAGACAAAAGAAAGGGAGTGTCAGCGGACACTGAGCTGAGATGGTGATTTGTTTTTGTTCCTGCAGCTATTATCATATCAAGCATCTCTGAAAGATCCTCTCAGAAGAATAAAATATACACATTTGTTCATTATTAAACAAATGTACATATTGTACTTTATCACTGAGCTTCTCTTTAACATCTAATATCTTAATAATCCTTCAATCAGTCTAATAAGTTAAACAGTTAAAAATCTATTAAACTTCTTTACAGTAGATCAGAGAATAACCAAGGATTTCTTTTTTAATATTTCAGTGAACTAATGTCAACATAAATACATTTATCTGTTTTTCCAGCACTAGTAAATAATGTTTAATGATAGTGTTTGTGAAGGATAACTAATATCTTCAGCACCATAATCCGTCTCAAAAGCTTCACTTTTCAGTATTTCAGTGACTAAAACATGCTCTTTGAATGTTACTCAGAGCATAAAAAGCTTCAGGATTAAGTCCCCAATGTCCTCTAATGTGAGAAACACCCCTGATAAAAGCACCTGATGACATCAGAACAGTTCCTGCATTGACAAACTTCATCTAATGAGACAACAAGTTGACGGAGATGTTAGAGAACGAATGAACAAATGCATCAATAGAGGTTTTTTTAGAAGGTTTTTATAATGGATGGACCTTTTCTCAAGCACAAACTCCTTTATATGGTTTCAGCAGCATAACAGTAATCAAATGACTGTATTTAGGTAAGTTAAGTGAAGCTGAAAGTGCTCCATGGTCTCACAAGAACCTCGTATGCAATTCACATGAGACCTTTTGGAGGAGCTGGTCAAAGGCTAACATCAGCACTTTGGACCATATGAAGACGATGGTTTCCTCAGAAGAGTGAAGAGGGAGTCAAGATGGGACAAAATAAAAGTTGACATTTTCATCTCAGCTTGAGATACAAATGAGACTTTTGAGACAATTAAGAAGCTAGTAAGTTTAAAGTTTAATGCCATGTTTCGTTGGTAGTTTTACTGTCAATTGGACTTGACAGCATCAAGATCAAGAAAGAATGATAAGTTATTTATTTATTTGTCTCTATGGGGAAATGTCACTCTTCAGACAGTATTTGATGAATAAAATATAAAGAAACAACATAAAAAGGACAGATATGATTTAAAAACAGAAGCACACATCATGAAACAGCCCCCAGTGATAAAAGAGAAAGAAAACCTGTCGACAGATGAAAGCAGATAAAACAAGAAGTGCTTTGACGTTGCTTTTTCATTTCTTATCAGCTCACCTGGACAGTATGTGTCCTTATGTTACACCTTTACTGCGTTTCTAAATATACTTGTACTGTTTCATTCCAGGTATTTAATGCATGCTTTGTCAGATTTCATTCACAAGATAAACTAAACGCTCATTGTACTGGAGCCTCAGCTGCTTTTAATAATAATAGAAAACTCTTGTTATACAAAGAAAACACTTACAGACTTCCAAAGGCTAAAACAGAAGAAAATCTATGTGAAGAAATACTTTAAAGCAAATAATTGTCTGAATGAATGTAACACAATCAAATAAATCTAACAAACCTGTACATGTGATTTTATCTGTTCACGTTTTGTTCAGTTACTGCCCAGTGCTCACTCTGTAAATGGCAGCAGTGATCAGAAGTAACTAAGTATTTTTACTTTATTTCAGTTATATAGTTTTTTGTATTTATACTGCTATACGTTTTGTGACTACTTTTTAACTAACAAAAGTAAGATGTCTGTTATAATTAGTTTACATAAAACAGTAAATAACATAAAAATTAAATGTAAAAAACATTGAACTAGCTGACAGTTAAAGTATCATTTGAATTACTGCTGATGGTAAATCAATGTTAGTTGATGAGTCATGTTGTCAGGCTGAAATGTGTTGATGAAAATTTATAATATCATAGTAGCAGTATCATTCGAGAGTATAGGCAAGATCATCTCAACTTTATTTGGTTATCACTGATATAAATACACATTTTAAGACGAGGTAGTGGCCAATAATAGTGGTGTGAGTAGTGGACAATAATGGACACACAACACACAAAAAGAAGGATTTACCAGAGAACAATCAAACCGATGGGTTTCACTGACGAGGAGCAGGGCAGGCAGGCAGGTGAATGGTGAAACCAGACACACCAGCATGGGAGAAGGAAACAGGACAATGCAAAATTTCAAGGCAATCCATCCAGTAATTTCTGAAATATTTTCAACTGGATCAAAGTTTTGATTTCCATCTGTCATCCTCAGGCACCTGCTCGTGAAACTTGTGGCTTAATCAGTCAGCAGATTCACAACAGTGATGGTTTGCACCACTTAGTGGTCACGTGGCAAACTGCAGGTTTAAGTATTTGAAAAATCAGCTGCTTGGATTCACAGTTTTCTCTGAAAAATCCATAAAACAAAGCAGAAGCCCAAATAGTGATGTGTAGTGTTTATTAATTTGTTCACTGTTGGACACTCTTTATTGTAAAATCACATTTTTCCTCTCAAAGAATCAATGAAATAATTCAGCAGTAAAATCACAGATTTGATTGGACACGATCGTTCACCGCACGTGAAGCTCCTCTGACGATTACAAAAAGAAAATGATCATATTATTGTGATTTGTTGATGATCACAACATCCTTTTCACTATTTCAGCAGGAAGATGTTTAGAGAATAACTGACACTAACACTGATGTTAACTAATGATGTTAACTACTGCTGGACTGACCTGTGCTGACTGTAATTTAAAAAAAATGGAATCAAACATGTGACCTTTTTATTTCTACGACATTTCTTAAAGGCGAAGATGCTCCAGAGGAAGAAATGATCACTGTACGATTGATAAATGCATCATCACTTCTCTGCTTTTCTCTATTTGTTGACAATCATTTTGAGATGGAGAGAAATTTATCGCTCTTCAGCAAAGTCACTCTGTTTTCCTTCAACGCTGCTCAGGAAGCTTCTTCAAACAATGTCTCTGTTTGTGCTCTTTTAGCATTTCTCCTTCTCCGTCGACATCCTCCCATCATGCCATGCTTCTCTGGTGTTCCTCAGGGCCTTGGTCCTTTTGGGGTCCACCACCACGTAGTCCACACGGGTCCGTTGGCTAATACGTGTTCGCTCTTCGCCCGCTCCGGCCTGCTCGCTGCCGCCGCCACCTTCGGCCGTGCAGCGTTTCTGCTTCCACACAGAAAAATGATCACTTATTGATTGATCCACAGTGAGACGAGATTGAAAAGAAAATGTAAAATCAGACGTATTTGCTTATTAATAAAATATTCAAATTATAAATCAGATGTGTTGAAATTAGTGATGCAAAACACATAAAACACGTGAACAAAGTGTGAAGTTGTAGTGTTGACATGGCGCCATCTAGTGTCAAAACGCCATACTACACCCAAATTATCGCTAGTATAAGTATTGATCAGTGATTGGATTGGAGCATGTGTTTTGTGTCACCTGTCTTGTCGGTGTGGAGCGCCCCGTGTGGAGGTCCAGGTCCAGGTACTCCACCTGCTTGTCGCCTCTGGCTCGCTGCAGCAACGGGCTGCTGACTCCGCCCTCCGAGGCCCTGTGCATCATGAGCCTGAGAGACTGCACACGCACACACACACACACACACACACACACACACACAGATATTAAAAAACAGTAGAGCACAGGCAGAGAGGAGGAAATAAGAACTACTGAAGCAAAATTGAGTCAGATCAGAAATGAAGTAATTATAGATGTAAGGAAAGATGACAGGTGGGGATAAGGAAGTAAACAAGGATGGAAGGAAAAGGATGAAGGAAAAAGTGATTTACCGGCTCTCCGGTGCTGAAACTGAGGCTGGAGGTCGTCATGGCGACGTAGCTGTCATCGTGGTCATCAGAGTCAGAGGAAGGAGATGAGCTGTGAGAGGAGGTCGGCCTGATGGACCGCCGACGGGATGGACTAAAACACACACACACACACAATCAATTTCAGGAATACATCTCAAAGCTGCAACAATACGATGAAAATTAACAAGCAACTATTTTATAAAATCACTTATTTTACTGATAATGAATCCAGACATTCTACTTGTCTTCATCTTAGTATTAAATTGTAGTATATTTAATATTTTGGGCTCTGATCAACATTTAAAAACCATCTACTTGGCTCAAAGGAACATGGACGTTTCTTTCTTATAAGTCAAAGTCCTGCTTTCAAAATCATACTTAAAGTACAAAAGTATGATTGGTAACGCAGTGAAATGATCAAAACAAAAGTCTCCTGCACCTGATATATTATAATATCTGACATTAGTTTGAACTATTTTACATACAGTTAGCTGATGTAGCACAGTGGGGCCCAACATAAGAGTCAGGGCCCTTTAAAAGGGTCACCAGATAAATCCAAGGGGTCGTGAGATGGTTAATGAGAGAGAAACAAAGAAAAACTAAATTGTGCAGCACAAAAGTGTTTTTTTTTTTTTTTACTTTTCTCCAATTTTAGCTTTTTTGAGAAAAATCTGATAATTTGAAATGCAATCAACTTTGGTAAAAAGTACAATAATGCCTTCTTAAATTCAGTAGAAGGATTTAGTATCATTATATGGAAATACTACAGTGAAGCAAAAGTACCCCAAAATCATACTTACAGTACAGTACAGTACAGTACTTAATTACTTTTACACTACTTTTATACGTTAGGTCTATGTTTTATTTTATTATTGTTTATTTATTTTAGTTCTATGTCTATTTTTCTTTTTGCACATGTAGTTTTTCTTTCTAAATATTTCTGAGCATTGTTTTAGGGAGCCAGAGACTCAAGGATGTCGTTGCCAGCGACTGCTCTGTGTGATTGTTGTGCACATGATGATAAAATCTTGAATCTTTTATTACTAGTACTAGCTTGTAGTTCTCCTTCAGCCCACGAGGGGGCAGAAGAGAGCAGCAAAGCTCACTGTACCTCTTCACACTTCATGCCTCTCTCTCTGCAGCTGTGATAGATATTAAATATTAAATATTAACATGTGTTTCATAGTTTCCTGTTGGTGCTGCAGAAAAACATCACGAACACACACTCACTCTCGCGTGAAGGTTCGAGTGACAGGCGAGCGGACGGGGGGCGGGACTTCCTGCCAGTCCTGCTGCACTGGAGTGATGTCCAGAGGAGCTGGTTTCACTGGGAGAGAGAGAGAGAGACCTTTAATGTTTTATTGCTTATTGAAACACAGTTAACCACAGAACTGAGGAAGCTTAATGCAAGAAAAAGGCATTAAAAATAATCTAGGTCACAGTCACAAAAGAGAACTATAACTTAATAATTGGGGACTCCCACAATGCAACAGAAAAAGTTAACATGTCATCAACGCAGGACGTGCTGGCTGTTTTGGTGTCGAGGCTTATAAAAATGGAGAGCAGCTCTGATGTACTTGCTCAAAGTTTGAGTGGTCTGTTTTGCTAGGAAGGCATAATAACTGCATCTTATCTGACTTTGGATTAAACATAATTTTACAACATTTAACTTAAGTGTGTTTTTGCTTTTCTAGCATTTCTCCTTCGGCATCCTCCCATCATGCCGTGCTTCTCCGGCGTTCCTCAGGGCCTTTGTGCTTTTGGCTTGTTACAGCTTTAATTGTTTTGTTGTTTTCTAAAAAGGTACTGGTGAGTAAAAGAGAATAAAAAGTGAAAACAGAAAATAACGATGAGGGTTATGAGAACAAACAGGAAGTAACATCTTGAATGAAGAACTGTGTTTTGGGTGTTGAACTGTGAAACTTCACTAATATTTAATGTGGACGTTTCTCTAAACACACAGCGACGTGTTCGAGTGGCTGTCGTGACCTCGTGCCGCAGCAAAGTGGGAGCAGATAAATAATTAAAACAGAAAAAGGAATGGAGAAAAAGGAGAAATGACTAACGGGAAGAGACACATAGGGGAATGTGGAGAGAGAAAGTGAGATAAGAAACAATCAGATATTTCAGGAACGGAAACACTCTCGTCAGCACACACTTCAGACTGTGCACGAAGGAAGAGAAACGTATTTTACAGAGCTCGACAGAATCCAGTGAAAAAATAAGAATTATTATTTTGTAGTAGAAAAGTGAGTATGGATAGGTTTGTTTTTCTGAAGCAAGAACAGAAGCTTTGATCAGACCAAAGAAGCTTCAGGTTCAGCTTGTTATCTGTTTTAGTAGGTTCCTGTCTGGACGACACTAAGTTGAACATGTTTCATCCAATATCACTGGTTTTGTTGCTTTTTTGCTACCAGAAGCTCCCGGACTGCTCTTACATGAAAACCACCTCAACACACAAAAACATCCATATTCCACAATTTTGCTGAACCCAGCTCATGTTCAATTTCATTTTCAAGTCTAAAGCCAGTGTTTTTTAAATTCCTCCCTGTACATTAACTGTGCATGGGAATGATGTGTAATGTTGAAGAAGGATGGTGTTTGTGATAAATAAATTATAGTTAGGGGACTGAAATAGCTTGTGGTCAGTATTCATTCTCAAACTCTGCTCTCTTGCATGATATGTATGTTATGAAGCCGGCCTCCTTCCATATGTCAACTTTGTGACATTCAGGGAAAATTACTCCTGCATTGACAGAAAAAAGCATTAAAATGCACATTACATGAAACTCAAAGGGAGAAACGTCATCTGCACATCATTTTTTATCTCTCAACATGTAATATTTAACAAAATAATCTCAACTCAGTCTGCTTATTTGTCTTTTTCTATTGGTTTTCAGATTTTTCATAATCCGCTGACTAAAAATGTCAGATAAGCTCTGCACAAAGCTGGACCTTAAATCCAGCTCGTATGATAAACTACTCCTTCATTACCAAAGTCAGAGCGTGATCTGTTTAGGAGCCGACGCTCGGTTCGTGTCGTTCGTACCTCTCGCTCTGTGTGTCGGCTCTCCGGCGGTCTGGACGTCCGTCCTCTCTGCAGACTGACTGACAGAAACTCCTGCAGACAAACACAAACATCAGCGAGCAGAAAGCATCAGCCTAAATCAGCGGGAATGTCCACTGACACAAAGGGTTTACATTTTTAATTTCAAGTCATCCATAATGGCAGAAATGTCTTTGAAAACTGACTGATTCCTTGTTTGTTTGGGTTAAAAGATAACATGTAGATAACAAAGATAGCTGTGCTGCACATTTCTGAATTAAATTTTGACTTGTTTTAATCAAACTCTTGTTGAACTTGAACACAAAAGGCTCTTTTCTTTAGATCAAATCATAAAGTCATTTTGGTTTTAGATAGATAGATAGATAGATAGATAGATAGATAGATAGATAGATAGATAGATAGATAGATAGATAGATAGATAGATAGATAGATAGATACTTGCTGCAGTGTTTAACAGATGTTTACAGTGATGGTTTTTCGTGTGGAGCAGCAGTGAAGAGATTAAACCTCACTCACCTCTGCGTTGTGGTTTCAGGTTGCGGTGGATCGGAGGGGGCGTGGCCTCGACCTTTGCCCCCCCTGCGGTGTTGATGGTGTTCCTGCGGAGCGGCGGGGTGAGGGGAGCGACGGGGGTCAATCAGCGGGGAGTTACGAAAGCCCATGTGGGCGGGCGGGGGGACCTGACCTGCCGGCCCAGAGACGCCAGATCACCTGCTGCAGGGGAGGATCACCTGGATGGGGAGGATGAGTGGGAAGGGAGGGGGTGAGCGGGGTCATGGGGACGTAGTTGGCATCCTGGAGCTGCACAGAGGGGTCGGAGGAAGAAGGTGGAGCCCCCCTGCAACCAGAGAAGAAGAAATTAGTCAATGAGCTTCTTTCAGAGGTTAAAAGAGGAGGTTTCTCCTGGTTTGTGAAGATGTTGGTTCTTTAAGCAGCTTCGAAGGGTTCTTAAAGACTTTTCAGGTTATTTTTTAAGTACATCAGAAGACATTCCCCCATTTTTGCCCCATTTTTAGGTTTCAGGGTTCTTGGAGGAGGTTTTGATGTCTTTGAGGGATTTTTAAGGATCTTTTAGGGGGTTTCAGTCTTATTCAGAGACACATTTTAAAATCTATCATAGTGATAATTAATGTGACGTCAGTTAAAAACGGTCCAGTCTTTTAAATCCTTTCAAACAGCTCCTCACATCGTATCATGAATCTTCTGACTAACCTCGGTGCGACGGGCGGCTATGCTCGGTGGTAGCGGCGCTCATGGGAACGTAGTTTTCGTCCACGTCGTCGTCTTCAGAGCAAACACTGCCCAGAGGTACCATGCCTTTATTAAACTGAGAGAGAGAAACAGACACACATTTGGAAATGAACATTTTAAAAACACACATGAATATACATTTTATTCTTTAGGTTTTAACTTACGAAGTAACTGTTGAAGCTCTCGCTGAACTCGAACATGCTCGCTCTGTCAGACAGAGACCGAGGGATGTAAAAAGAGTCACAGCCTGAAACAGAGCACACAGACTAATGCATAAACCGTCTGAAGCTCAGCGAGCTCTTAAAAGGTTATTCTTCAACAATGTTGGGAAATGTGGCATGCCAGAGCCATGTCTGTGTGTCACAGGTTAACTTAGCGTAGCAGAAAGAGTGAGAGGAGCCTGCCAGCATCCACAGGATGATATCTGTGGCTTATTGAAACTGAACAGCAGGCAGGTGTGTGTTCAGCTAACATTACAATGACAAGGAAACTGATGAGGGAAAGATGTGATGGGGGGGGGGGATTTTTGGATGAAAGACATGAAAGTGAGATTAAATTAAATACCTGCACTTTCCATTTCCATAAATATCAAACTATTCCTTGAAATGTTTCATAATCCTACATCATCACATCCTACTTCTGTTTTTGAACAATGCTGATGGAGAAACAGAGACCTGGCTGAAAAACATCTCTTTGTGCTGCTGTGGGGCAAAGTTCTCGTCTTATTAATGAAACTAATGCCAATCAAATCATGTTGCAAACAGGAACAAATGGTCTCAGGATGTAATCCGGCCACGCTGCCAGTTCTGCGGGATAAAGCCGATTTGTAACCGCTGCGCTCTCAGATCTCCTCAGAGGTCTCAAACTCTCTCAGCGGCTTCCTGCACGGATTCCACCACCTCTCTTACTAAATACTGAACTGAGAAGAGCATTTATTTCCACCCATTCACTTTCACTGACCTCCACACCCACAGGTACCACCAGTTGTTCCTCTTTGTGTCTCTTGTATTTTCATCATCTTGAATTTGAGACTTTTGCACTGATGATTACATCAAAGTCAAAGTATACAGCTTTAAAACAGTCCAACCAGATCTGTTAAATATGGCAGAAACGACGCCTGTTTACATGTAAGTCAAAAGTATAAACTGGTATAAAGACTGGAAACAAAGCAAGCCTGCCTCTGTCCACAAATAAAAAAAATCTAATAATTACCATCTCTAAAGTACGGAAGCTGAGAACGGACATGCTTGCAGTTATTTTCATCCTGTTATCTCGAGATAACAAATGAATTATGTTATTATCTCTCAAAAACAAAGCAGTTTTTCTGGTGATAACTGGATAATTGTGTTGAACTCCAAAATGAGTGTGTGTGTGGTTCATTTGAGCACAGCTGATTTCAACCTTCAAGGATCACTGTGATGACTGTCAGGGAGGATCCATAACTGATCAATAATTAAGGCCTAAATGTGGAGTTTGCTTTTTGCTGCAGTTTCTTCATTGGAGCAGACAATCTGGTTTTATAGTCTCCAAAGATGAGAGGTTGACCCATCTCTCTGCTTCAGCCAGCAGCTGCTCAAATAAAGCCGTTATATATATTATATAGAAATAATGAAGACATTATTAAGCTCATCCACTGTACATAATGACCCCCACAGCATCTCCACAGAGCCTACAGACACCTGCTGATGGAAACTAACTGGAGATAAACACACAAACACACTCTGATTTCTCCTGATAATTATCTTATTATCTCGAGATATGAGCGAGAGAATCTAATTAATTTCTGTGTTATATTTAGTTTGTTTATTCCAGGGACATGTTGAGGTTTTTCTGGGGGTGATGTGTGGGACTATTTCTTGTCTCTGTGTAGTGATACATATGTGAGTAAAGGCCTTTAATGGAAGTCAGGACAGACCTGTCGTCCTCCCACCTGTCTGTGTGCGTCCTGGCAGGTTGATGGTGTTGTCCTGGCAGACTCCTCGGCAGACCCCCCCCCCTCCTTCCACGTACCCGTCCCTCCTCTCGTGCTCCGAGGTGGACCTGGGGAGCGAGCCCTCCCCCTGGGCTGCGATGATCGTGGGCTTCGGCGGGCGCGGAGGAGGAGTCGGGGTGGAGGCGTGGAGCTCAGCCTGGGTGAGGGAGTCCACACTGGGGGTGGAGGACGGGCGGCGGGGGGGTCGTGGTTGCGGGGTGGAGGCCGGCCGGGGGATCTGGTAACCGCTGGTGTTGTATGAGTGTGTGTTTGGGTGCACGGCGGAGTGTGTGTCATCGTTGAGAGGTATGGCAACGGGCCGCAGGTGGAAATCCAGGGAGTGCTTCCTGGGGTGAGGGGAGGGGTGGCAACGAGGTCTGCCGGCTCGTTTCTGGGGGTCAGAGGTCACGTTAGCATCCAGGGACTGGCTGAAAGGGCCCTGGATGTGGCGGAGACCGTCCAGGCGCCTGCCGTCCTGAAGCCGGAGGAAGAAGAGGGGGAGGAGGAGGAGGAGGATGGATTTGGGAGGCCGTTGGGAAGGAGGTAAAGAGAGGAGGAAGAGGAGGAGGAAGAGGAGGTGGCAGAGGGCAGAGGGTAGAGGTTGTCGTTGTAGTCGGTTTCGAGGGATGTGGAGGAACCTAAAGGAGGCCTGGAGGCAGAAAACCAAAATGAGACAAAAGTTCCTGAGAAGTTTTTCTGAATCAAAAATAAATCTCCAAACTTCAGCAAATCACAACCAAAAGTATCTGCACAAGTAAAAAAAGTCTTTATTCTGATGAAGTGTCCCATGAAGATTTGTGGAGTCAAAGCTGTGGGTGTGATCCAGGCTGAGATAAACCTTTAATCTCCTCTCCAACACTCAGCAGGTCTGAACCTGTAAATGCTGGTTGGCTCATTCAGCTTCAGGCTGCTTTTCTTCAGTCTGAAAAGTCGAATTTGTGCATTTGTGTATTTTTTTTGGGTCGTTTGTGTTCGCTTTACTAAAATGGAGGCTGACCTTTTAAACGAAACTCTAAGTCTGTTCTACTGATTTATAATATTGTGTTACCAGTGTTTGTTTTGCTTGTTTCTGGAGACAAAGACATGATGGCTTTGTCTGAGTTCTTCCTCCTAAATGGTGTTCCTGCAAACACCATTTAAAGGAAGAATATGTAATTAAATATTTCCTCTTTCTGCAGTGTTATACATTTTGTCTTATGTTCAAACATTGAATTTACTCTGGAAACAAAAAGAAAAAAAGAAAACCCAAACTAATAACCATGAAAATGTGTGTGTGATAAAGCAGAAGTTTAAGAAGTTTGTTTTGTTTTCTTTATCTTTGTCTGTGTGTGTTTACCTGATGTGACTCTGACAGTGCGATAACCACAGGTAATCTTCTTCTGCGCCGTCGTGGTCCAGGTTTCGCACACTCACCGGGTCATAAGGGGGCGGGACCGACCCTGTTACCGCGGCAATGGTGGCGGCGGTGCCCCTGGTCGGGGTCATCGCCGTGATGGAAGATGAGCCGGAGGCAGGAGGTTTCTCTGGGACTGAAGGAAAAGGAGAGGTCAGATCACAATATGAAAGTGAATAAAAAGTGTTGAGAAAATGTTCAAAGTTCAAAGTTTTGCGTTATTCACAAAGATGCTAAGTTTAAAGACACACCTGATATCACTGAATAGGCTGTTTTTTAGTTTTTTATTCTTCTGTTTGTTTTGGTTTTGGATATTTAAATTACTTTTTTTTTTTTTGATGACATTTTGATGTCATGTTTCCTGGAGGTGGAGACCAGGAAGAGTAGTTTCTACCTTGATATTGACTAACGGGGATGAAGGGAATGAACAAATAAATAAATTTCCAGCTACCAGTGACGTTAACATTTGACTCATACATATGGACCAGTGTATAATATCCTTTGTGTCCACATCATAAATCCTTCTCTGTATGCGAAATAATAAAAAAGTTACATGAGTCATAAGACTGAACACAGAGTGACTCACTGTTGGCTTTAAAGTCTCTACCTATCATTAAAAAAACAAGGTAAAGTTCATATGACTGTACAAAACAAAGCTTACACATGATACCATGTTTTATGATATTTTAAAGTATTTTACCATCTGTGAGTCACACACACACACATCTATCTTTTTCTCTGCATGTCCTCCCTCCTCCCACTGGTTTTCACACTGACTCAGCCTCAAACCCACACACCGACCAATCTCAGATGCAAAACAAGACAAGGTGAGAGGAATATGCAGATTCCCTCCGTCCGTCCGTCCTCACCGTCATCGGTCGGGTTGAAGCCGCACAGCAGACAGATGCAGGACACCCAGCGGTTCATGTCCTCCTCCGACTCAGCCACCAGGTACCAGGTCCTCTCCTCCGTCTTCAGGTCGAAAACGAAGCTGCTCTCCAACTCCTTCTTGGTGAACGAAAGGCCGGCGTCCACCTGGAGGAGACGGGAAAGAGGCAGACTGATGAGTGGAACACACAAATACACAACTTTTACTGAAATATACATGATGCAGAAGGGGATTCAGTTAGCAGTAAACCCAGAAACCTGGGTCAGTCTTAACAGCAAAGAAAGTCGACTAAAATGATCAATCTACATATTACTATAGTTGGTGCAGTTTAGCATGTTTATGGAGGATAAAAATGATTTATCCATAAATAAATAAATACATAAAAGAATAAGTGCATGCAGAAAGCTTCAAAATGAAAAGATAAGCTTAAAAAATTAAAAAAACACATAAATATGCTGAAATTAAGCCTTTTAAGTTAAAGTATTAGTTATCCAACAGGCCTACCGTAATCATTACTCTTTGATTTACTTTAATTGGTGCATTTGAGCATATGTATGAAGCATTAAAATTACTTACTTACCATAAATAAATACATAAAAGAATAAATACATGAAGATTTTTTACAAACAGACCCTCAAACTGAAGAGAAGCTCACTAAAAAAAGTGATTGAAAAACAATAAATATGCTAAAATTAAAACTATTAAACATGCAAAATCAGTTGTAAATTTATTCTTGCGACATTTATTCATTCCACTCAGCACTGAATGGAATAAAATGTTTTCCAAGATGGCGTCCTGCGTCAGTTTTACCTGCTCACACATGTTCAGGTTGATGGTCCTGATTGGCCGCCTGGACTGAGGGTTCTTGTAGTACTGCAGGACGTCCGGCTCGCCGCTCAGCCGGCCGCTTCGCAGCACGAACCAACGCCTCTTCCACGCCTGGAGAGAGAGGGAGAGACAACTCAGTTAGAAACATCACTGAATGTTTTTTTTCCTTATTGATATAAAGCACAACATCATCTACGTATGAAAACAGTCAGTACAGATGTCTGAAACTTTTAAAGACAATTCTTAAGATAATTGGATGTTGGATATTATTATAAACATACATAATATTTTCGGGATTATGGACATTTTAATGTTCCTCTTTCTCTCTCTCTTTTTCTTTTTTTGGTGTCTCTCCCATGTCATAAGTTTTACACTCCAGCCATTATGACATGAATGTTAAATGCACACCCACACACACACACACACACACACAATTGTTAAATGTTTGACACTGCTCTCAGTTGTTGTTCAAGCGCCGAGCATTATGGGTAGGGTCCATCTCCCATGAGCGATCCACGAGATGACACCTCATATTTCAGACATGACTCACCATCCGTGTGTGTGTGTGTGTGTGTGTCGTTAGTGTTATTGTGTAGGTAGTTTGTCGCAGCGAAAGACACATCATGATTATTTAAAGGTGTGAAGCAGAGCATGAAGAAGGATTTTAATTTTAATTACAGCAACACACACACACACACACACCTACACACTCTGTCCACATGATGCTCTCAGTGTTAAAAGGAATCAGGATGTTTTATTTTTTCTTCATAACTATCTCAAATGACAGGAAATTGGTGAAGAAGAGCAGTTTGAAACACAGATTAAGCCTTTGTTAATGCGGCTAAATAGTGTGTGTGTGTGTGTGTGTGTGTGTGTGTGCGTGTGTGTGTTTGCCTGACTTTCCACCAGTCCAACAAACCAAATCCATCTCTTCCGATCTGAGTTTTTAATTGTGTCTCTAAACAAGACCAACGTGACTCCTAATGCGTACCTCCTTATGTGTGTGTGTGTGTGTGTGTGATCAGCAAGTGTACGGTGTACACAACCCAACCCCACCTCCACCCGCCCTCCTCGCCCTCTCCAAACACTGACAGGAAGAGGAAATAGCTGAAGAGGAAATGCCGGGAAGAGATGGCAGTGGATGTGTGTGTGTTTGTTTTGTCCGCCCGTCGCTCTGTTTGATGATCACTCGTCTTCGGGCTGACGGCCAAATAAAAGCAGCAGGGTGGCAGCCGCCAGAAAAATATTATTCCATGCTGTCTAATTAAAGGAACAGGACCGAATGTGCACGTAAAGTCTTGCAAACTCCTTGATACTTTCTCAACTTAACTTGCACCATGAACGTGAAATTCTGCAACAACTGGCTGAGAAATAAAAACGCAAATAAACTTTTTCTTTTTTTATAATCATCACAAAGGCAAAGTAAAATTTGACATAGTGACCATTATTTTTTTATCACTTGTTCACTTTATATTTCAGCTGTGAAGTTTTCTTGATACGTTTGAGTTTTCTAATTAAGACTCTAGTGGCCAGAAGAGGAACTGCACTTTAAAACGTCACTTTTAGCTTTAATATCCAGTTGTTATAGTTGCATCTTGTGTTTTTTTAACATAGAATATGATTATAATTATTTTTATATTGTCCTTTTATTCACATTGAGCTGCTTAAATATCTAAAAACTAATGATAATCTGTTTTTCTCTTCTCCCCCTCTACTTTTTCCTCCTTTGACCTCTGACCCGACAGGAAGAGGGCACAATGGATCTAAAATAACTCTTCCTCCATCCTGCCTCCGAACCAAAATTAACAGCAGCCCCGAACAACACGTTTCCCCGCCGCTCGTGTTCCTTATTTACCGATCTATTCCTTCTCCTCGCCGAGCCCACACGTGACCTTCACAGCACTTTCAATGTGACGGCTGGAAAACGCTGAATTTAATGTCCGAGTTTAACTGAATGTTCACCTTTACCTCAACTACACATACAAATATTTCACTGAAGGATAATTCAAGCTTATGACTACTTTTTACAGTGTTTTTCAGTCATTTTTGCTGTAATTTCTGACTTTCCCATCACTAAATGAATGTGGGAAAACAGCGACATTGCTGCAAAAAAAGTCAAGAACGCTCACAAATCCTAAAAAGTTTATCAAGATTATGTAAAATCTGAAAAAATAAAGTGCATGACTCCCTGTGGGCCCTTGTTATAAGCTGTAAATGTCTCTTTGTGGTGTCATTTTCAACCATTTCATAACTTTTTCCTCTTAGATTGTTTAATCTTTAAATATCTGAGCTGCTTTAAGATGTTATATTATTCATCAATTCACAGAGAAAATAAGAGTTTTGTGTTAATTAAAGTGTAATTTTCCACCTCTCCTTGTTCTAATAACTAAATTGTCCAGTATCTCTGAGAAAAGCAACAACTAGAAGAAATAATTAGATTTGTCTCACAACCTTTCAGATTTATCTTGATTTAACCCGTCTGACTTCTTTTGAAACGATCACATTTTCCACATCTCGGGTTTTATTTTGGCGGGTGTTGACGGGAAAAATCATGAGATCCAAGTAAATAATAAACCAGATTAGTCCTTTTGTTTTGTTGATCGCTGATGACGCTCACACATTTTAACACAGATTATTGCAGCCTTCACCTTTACAGATGCAGCTTTCTTTAAACTGTGTGTGTGTGTGTGTGTGTGAGACGTTGTGTTATTGTACTGAAGGTTGCAGAACTTTTTATTCTTCTTGGTTCTGCTCCAGTCTTTGCGTGTGTGTGTGTGTGCATGTGTGTGTTTATGTGTGTGTGTGTGTGTGTGTTCCCAAATCTTCTAAATCTTTAGGGAGGCCCCCCTCTTCTTCCAACCCTGGCCCAGCTGAGAGCGATTAGTTTATTACATAACACACACACACACAGACACACACAGCTTTCAACAGAAGAGGGAGTGTGTGATGAGGCACACTCAGCAAACTCTGGCCCAGTCCTCAACATGAACACACACTCCGCCTGCTGCAGACATTATAGGCCGCTCCGTGTGTGTGTGTGTGTGTGTGTGTGTGTGTGTGTGTGTGTGCTGACAGTATTAACACAGCTGGCCAGGCGTGTGTGTGTGTGTACGCAACACCGGACTGTATATACCATCATGGCTGAATGTATACACAGTCTGAACAACGGGCTCTTCTTCTTCTTCTCCTTCTTCTACCTTCTTCTTCTACCTGGACTAATGCAGCATTAAGTGTACTGATGGCAGCCAGCAGGGATTGTGGGTAATGAAGTACTCATCATTAAAACAGTTAAACCTCTCAGGATCGTTTGTTTCAGCGCCATAAAACGTCACTGTTTCAGACGTAAAAACTTTCCAGCAAGGCAGCAAAAACCCCCCAAACTCTCTGTTAGACCGAGACAGTCCAAGTTCCCCTTTTTCTGCTCGAAACAACAACAAACTTTTCTTCTGCTCAAACACTGAGAAAAACAAAGTGAGGAGAGAACAGGAAGAGAGAGTAAATGAATGAAAGAGAAAGGGACGGAGGGGTGGACTGAAACGTAACAACAGAGCAAAGTGTTCACTGGAAAGAAAGAAAGGAAGGAAGATTAAGGGAAAATATGGAGGGGAGAGCTGAGATTAGTTCAACTCACTGGCAAGGCATGCCAGATATGTGTTTGTGTGTGTGTGCAGTTTGTGTGTGTGTGTGTGTGTGTGTGAGCCGTGTGTGTGTGTGTGAGTGTGTGTGAAGTGTGTGTGTGTGTGTGTGTGTGTGTGATGTGAGTCTTGAACTGTCTGGAAAGCGAGCCGTGCTGCTGTTGGACAAACAGTCTCGTGCTCGTTTGAATTCTCGCCGGATTTACTGGATTTTGACATACGACAAGTTTTTATACACTAATTGCTTTCAAAATAAGATACCCATAACTACCCACCTAACTACACTGGAATGAATTCCACCTTTACTGTTATACTTGGAGAGTAAAACGAACACTTACAACACTTACTAACTGTCTGGTATTCATTCCAGGATCAGATCCAGGTTGTCAGTTTTCAGATTTTGAAGTTAACATTTTTATAGGTTAGCCTGGTGTTTCTCTAACAAATGATGCTGTTTTTCTTCTTTAACAAAACTAAAAATCAGCAAATGGAGAAAGTATTCATAAAGTCTAAAAACAAGAAATATCTGTTTGATCTTAAACAGCTATTTTGTTAAAGTTTGGAAAATTTCTAAAAGAATAATAAGACAATTGTTCATCTAATCATATTTTTCATTACTGTCTATATATTTAGAAATAAAGTTGTCAGGTATCTGTGAAACATAAAAATGTATGAAAGTCTCTAAATTAGCTGAGTTTTTGCGTCCAGTCTGGAAAAAAAACATATAAATAGATAAAAAGAAGACACTTATAAATGAATGTGTAGATAAATTCAGTATATTTATCTGTTCATCTGTGTTGTAATACTATTTTTTAGCTTTAATTTGAAAAAACCAAACCAGCTATTGAGCTGATAAATAAATCTTGTGATGCAGCAGAAGTAAAACATGAGTTGACAACTTTACTTTATTATTGTGACGCTGCAACTTGAGGAAATGACTCAGAAAGTAAACAGTGATGAAAGCGAGAGCTAATCTTCAGGCTTAATTTAAAGCTACTCAGCAGTGTGTGTGTGTGTGTGTGTGTGTGTGTGTGTAGAAGCCAAAACATGCATCAAACATACGGGTACTTTAAAAAAAAAAAACTAAACATGTTCTCATAACTTGTGAAATCAGTACTCACATAGCGCCGGAGCTTCTTCTCAGGTGGAGACTTGCGCAGCCAGCCCTCACACACCACCTCCTCTGCTCCGCTCATCCTGACAGGGCGGATCAATGGAGTCGATCGGGCCTCTGATCAGGTGTGTTAAAGCTTCACACAGTCCCCCAGCTGTCGATCAGACTCAACCGATCAGGCGTCAGATCAGAAGGAAAATCACCTGATCGGGCCTCTAATTGGAGTCAAAATCTGGTTCAATCAGCTGATCAGACTTCCAATCAACCTGATCAGGGTTTAAACTGTCTGTCTGTCTGTCTGTCTGTCTGTCTGTCTGTCAGGTGAAGTCCAGCTGCACTCAGTCAGTTCAGGTCTGTTGGCTGATTGATCCGACGGTTTCCATCCACACATGCAGGAGCTGCTCCTCGTCCATCCACGGCTGAGTCACACCTCCTTCTGCGAGGCTTCCTACTTCCCAGCAGAGTCACCGTCCCGTCCTCCCTCTCTCTCTCCTCCCTCTCTCTCCTCCCTCTCTCCTCGCCTCCTCTCTCTCTCCCTCTCTCTCTGGTCATGAGATAACCAAACACAATGCCTCAGCTCAGACATTCCTTCTCTCCTCTCCTCCCACTTTTTCCTCCTCCTCCTCCTCCTCACTCCTCGCCTTCTGCTCCTGCTCTGTATAACAGGAAACTCCCCCTGTGGATATCTGTGTGTGTGTGTGTGTGTGTGTGTGTGTGTGTGTGTGTGACAGTTTCTCATGAACTCAAAGAAACACGCTGTTTTCCAGAAAATGTTTGAGCGGCAGAATAAAACAAGAATACATCCCTTTGACATGAATTATAAATTTTGACGTATAATGAGTGTTGGGAGTGTTTCCTGAAAGGTGTAGTTAATTACTCATTACTCATAGAAAGTAATCACATTACTTTAACAACTCAACATGTACACATTTGATGTTCTGCATTCGTAAATTCATTTAAAAACTAAACCTTTACAGTTTTAAGAGACTTTTATGATTGTGTGAGTTGCTCAGTTGTGTCTTTTTATAGGTCAAATACACAGATGGGTGACAAATTAAAGGAAAAACCTGAATAAAAGGGAGAAGAAATTCAACAAATGCAGGTCTGATGTATTGTGGGGCCTAAAAACTCACCAATAAATGTTTAAAAAACAGTTTACAAAGGTGATATTAAAACGAACTTTTGTTTAAATGATCCAGGTGAAAACTGCCGTACTTTCAGTATTCATCACACAAACTGTGTCTGCAGCTGAGACTGAATGAATGATAAATGAAGTTAAGAGACTCACGAGGTGTCAAGACATGATTAAAACTGGGCTTATCTTAAAATTGAGATATCCTGATTTGTAAACTTCAGAGTGGCTTGAATCTTCAGAATTGCTGGATCCTACATTTCCCACAATGCAACTCAACAGAAAAAAACAACCACAACCACTGACAATAAACAACAGTTGTAGTGCTCATTGTAATAAAGTTGATTTTAGCTTCAGTCTGTGGGGAAGCTCAGAAAATTAGATTTCCTCGAGATTACAGACAAATGCTGATATCTAGTGGCCCTTTTAAGTATTACAGGTTTAATAGTGAGTATCCTCAAACTTATACAAAGTGAAAAACAATTTAATACACACAAAACATGATAATTTTAATAAGTATCAACACTTGTTATCAAGTTGCTTTTTAAAGAGTAAATGATGATCTAAACATCTTAACTCTGCTGCTGATCTGATTATTTGCATGACAGTCGAATAAAAACCAAAGCCAACATGCTCTTTTCCAGGTAATGGTTTTTTTTCTTTTTTTTTTTCCGCATGCTCACATTTGAATGGATTAAAACAGACGGACAGACTTTATTTGATTTGAATATCTGAATACACACCAGTCTCTGCTTACATAAAAGAAATTTGAATCCAAATTTTCATCTTAATGGACTAACATTTGAATTTGTATACGATTAGGAAATTAAATAAATACATAGGAGATAAAACATTCGTGTATTTACAAAGCATGTTTAACTGTAGGATAAGACTTTAGCTGATGATTGATTATTAGATTATTATTAATTAGTGAAGTTCTAGTAAAATTATACAGGTCTTAGTGCTGTGATGTAATGTTCGTGTTTCAGGTGTAAAGCAGCTCAGTCTGTCTGGAAAACAACAGATTTGCCTACAGAAATGAACCGTGTAAAAAAGTATCACAAAGTCTGGGTTGATTTTGCAACATGCAAAAAAAAACAAAAAAAAACAAAACAAAAACCCCCCCCCGCTGTCATGAGAGTCGTGTTTTCATATTTTGTACATTCAGATATCACATATCAGTTTTGAGCCGTCTCTGAATCGCAGCAGGAGGAAGCTCTGAAAAAAAACAGGTGGGTGTCCTTAAAAAAGATCAAATTTCCATTTTGGTTTTTTAGATATTAATGTTTAGGCTCGTGACTCATTATTTTTATATTTTTTTTATGATCAATTAATCAGCCAATGATTTACTTGATTAAATGTAAAAAATGTAAAAAAAAAAAGACAAACAAAAAAAAAAAACAGGGCCATTAAAACTTCTCAGTGTTTTTCCAAATCTTTACAGATATTCAGATTTAAATGAAAAAAGCTGCAAAATACTTTCATCTGAAGCTGTAACCAAAGACTGTTTGTCATATGTCACTACTTTTGCTTGGAAAATAAGTGAAATGATTGTCACTGATTGATTATCGAGACTGTTGGAGATTATTTTTTATGTTTCAGCTCTTGTAATGTTTAAGAAAATCACATCATAGGAATAAAACTAATATAATCATCAGACTCTTGTAAACTGTAATGTCAATGCAGACACCTATTTGTATGGAAAAGTGAAAGTTTTTTACTTTTTTTTAACTAAAAAAAGAAGTCATTCAAAGTACTGATACTTTCATGTACTGTACCTTTCATCTGAATCATACGTTTATTGCATTAGATTGTAGTAGCTGTTTTTTTTAAGTTTCTTATCAACTTAATTAAGGGTTTCTGAGTTCTACCCTGTAATCAGATCAGGTTTTTACTCTTATTTGTGTTGTTTTACTCTAATAAATTCTGTATTTGCTGTTTTTTATATCTGAAAAACATATTGAAGAATCGCTCCTGAGCAACTTCCTTTATCTTTTAGCGCTTAGACAGACAAACAATCGTTGTCATAGTTACACCTTTGGGAAATTTTAGAGTCACCAATTAACGCATGTTTTTGACCCGTGGGAGGAAAAACCAATGCAAACACATGCATCATGCAAACTGAACACTGAATTTCACTGGATTTCATTGATGAAATACATCTGGTGTTACTTATTTACAAATCAGAGAAGGACCAGGTTGAAAAGAGAGAAGTTTCCTGGGTGTGTTTCACTTTTACATGTATGATAAATCTGCTCCTCAGAGGTTTCTGAGAAATCCTTTGTGCTGCAGCTCATCATCTCTACGTGACTCTCAAATCTCCTTTTCTTTGCTTTTGGTTATAAACTTTTAATCTGTCATCATTTGGCACAATGTACCAAAAATGACTCAATACAGACTAGTTAATAACCTGTAGTGACCCAAATTAAAGAGACAGCTGCTGTCTGTTTGTTAGAAAGACAAATATATCAGAGGTCCTGAAAATGTGAAGCTTATCTGGATGTGGTTTAAATTTGGTGTAGACAGCACCACTATGTGGTCGTTTATATGATTTCACTCATGACTCATGAACACTGAGTTAATCTACAGTGTGACGGATCATTATTTAGCTGTCCAGCCAAAACCTTTATTGTTTTATTTCACTATCACTGTTATATTTTTGCAGAGGCAGATCTGACAGATTTCTCGCAGACATGGCACATATGACATAAATTGTCAAAGCTCTAAAATCAAGTCAAATTTAGGGACCATGTGCAAATTTAAACTTCAAGTGAATCTTCTGATAGAAGAAAAGACTGTAGCATTTTAGGTTCAGCAGTATAAGCAAGCATGGACGGTCAATAGGCGGTGCAGCAGTAAAATTAAAAATATAAACAGCCCCACAGGAAATCAACAGTTTTCTACTTAGAGTCAGACTCAAAATTACAGTTTGAAAGTAAGTAAGAGATCTAATAGTGATAATATCCTCAAGCTAAAACTTAAACCATGTTCAGTTTAGATTAATCTTTGTCTAAAGTCAGCTTTCTTGTTCATTTGCCTGTTTTCTCTGTCCCATCTTTGACTCACACCAGTTTACTCTCCCACCCTCTTCATTGTCTCCGTCTCATCTTCAGACCTCCAACATGTCGGACAACTCCTCTTTCCCCTTCGGCGCCTCACTTCATCCTTTCTCCTTTCACAACTGCTTCCACTGCACCGTCAGCAATTTCATCGTCACCGCCATCACCGTCACCAACAGCCTCCTCACCCTCCCTGTCTCCGTCATCGTTCTCCATGTGGGCCGCCGGCGGCGGCAGCACCCCACGGTGACAAGCCACACCGAAGTCATCACCTACCACATGGTTCTCACGGAGATCATGTACATTGTGGCATCAGTCCTCTACTGCATCAGCGTCTACACCGATCTCCAGTGGATGATGATGGCGAGCTCCAATGTTTCCTTCATCGTCGCCTGCGGGCAGATGTTCTTTCACGTCCTCACCTGTGTGGAGCGCTACCTGGCTGTCGTTCACCCCGTCACCTACCTGCACCTGAGAAAGGGTGGCAGGGTCACAGTGCGAAATACCATTGTGTGGTGTGTTTGGCTGCTGGGTTTAGCAAAGATGGGCGTTTTGGCTATAAACTCTCTTGAAATAAATGTGCTGGTGTATTTAATACAACAGGCTGTCGCATTAGCTGCCGTTGCTTTCTGCAGCATCGCTGTACTCCAAGTTTTAAAGCGCCCAGGACCCGGGGAAGGGGGTGGGGACAGAGAGAGGGTGGACCAATCAAAGCGGAGGGCATTCAACACCATCGTGGCCATAATGTGGACTCTGGTGGTCAGGTTTGGAGGTTGTCTGGTTTGCACGTTGTTGTACAGCTCATCGCGTTTAAGCATCAATAGTCGATGTGTGGCATTTGTGTCGAGTTACTGGTTCTGTCTGCCCAGCAGCCTGGTGTCACCTCTGCTGTTTCTACACCGAGCAGGAAAACTGCCGTGCTTTAAGGGCAACACTGAGTCAGAACGACAATCACCATAAATAAGACAGGCGGTCTGAGAAGATGAGATAAGAACATGAAAAGATCACTTCAGAGGTAGAGCTCAAAGCGGTTTAATCTGACGTCAGGCAAGTTTCCACTACAACTGTTGAGTTAATATTAAGAATCAAGAATCAAGAATCAAGAATCATTTATTGTCATCATGTTTTCACATGACAAAATTGGTATTGGTGACTTCCAGCTTTAAATGTAAATATAGTAAAAAGAATAATAGTAAGTAAGTAATAAGTATAAGTAAGTAATAATAATAATAATAATAATAATAATAATAATATGTACACACTAACTAAAGTCCAAAGTTGCAGCCGCAATGCACAGTAGGGGGGTGGGTCAGTTGTTCAAGTGCAGTCAATAGGGGAAATGCATTGTACAGCTCTGGGGAAAAAGCTGTTTTTCAGTCTGCTAGTTATTGCCTTTATGTTTCTGTACTGTTTACCAGATGGAAGCTGGTCTAGGTAACATTTCCCAATGTGCCATTTATACGTTGAAAATGAAGACGGTGTATTTCAAATAGTGCAGGACAATCTCAAAACAATGGGAGAAAAATTCTCGAAGTTCATACTGATCTGATATTTTCATCTGATGCCATTTTTTTTGTCCCTTTCACTTGAAGCTTCATGTAAGTCATGATTTATTCAGCAGGTATGTTTCTCTTGCACTTTTTGGATTTTCTTTATATGGATTCACTGATAGAAATAATGTGCTAAGCTTGTATCTTTAGAGCTTTAAGATATTTTACCTTAACATTTAGAAGAAATGGTACATATATGTAACTTTTACTGCTTACAAACAGCCATTGAGGGTTGATGTCAAGTCAAGGAGGTAGTCACAGTGTGACATGCAATAAATGAAATCTGAATGAAATTGTGAGACAATAAATGTAATGTCTGTTTTTATTTACATTTGCACTTGTTGGCTTGTATGTGGGATTTGCAGCATTCGGTGCCTCTAAACAACAATGTTGTTTCACCCTCCCCATCTTTTCATTGCACTGTGAATCCAGTGGAGCAGCATATGGAAAGAAAATTTCCCTACAGCATCAGGGGTGTAAAGAGCAGTAGTGAACTGTGGGTCTTAAACCTCGGCCCTCTAACCTGCCTCCCTCGTGTGAAAAGAGGTCAACCTTGCGTATTGTGTCGGCCTACTGCAAATCTGAACATCACTATTCTACCATGGAGAGAGTGAGAGTTATCACCAAAATAAAACACTTATCATTTCCTAAGCACTCACTTCATCACACAAGCTGTGTGAGCTTCAGCAGAACAAGGTGAAAACGGGCCGGGGACAAAACACATGACGGCCCCCTCCTACCGCACAAACCAACTCACTGTCATGTCAACCGCACACATTGTGACAGCACACACACATCGTGACAAAGCCTTCCTTTTCTGCACCACATTAAGCTCTGGTGTTATTCTTCCTTTGTTAACTCAAACTTTTCATTAAAAGTTCATTTCTAGATTGGTGACTTCCATCATAACGCAGCAGGTTAGCTGACAGATTAGCTAGCTGCTGTACCTGTGTTTTTTTTTTCCCTTGCCAGCTTGTGATTGGTTCTCCCCACAGAGGGCAGGACACGTAATAAAGTTAGCGATAATTCAAAATTAGTCTGTCATTGAATTATTATTATTGGTCTGCCCTCTGTAAATGTGCAGGTAGACCACCAATCAGAGCTGAAAGAAGGTTTATTCCTCCTAGCAACGGCAGAGGCGGCAAAATCCTGACTGGCGATGGTGCATTTTCATTTAACCCTTTATATTCCAACACAAAGTGAATAAACATTTTGTTTAGATGTTGATTATCAAATTATGACTTGATTAATAAAATAGATTTACAGTGGTGTGAAAAAGTGTTTGCCCCTCTTCCTGATTTCTTTTTTTTTTGCATGAAAAAGTGATTCCCCCCCCCACCATTAAAACATAACTTAACTGTGGTTTATCACACCTGAGTTCAATTTCTCTAGCCACACCCAGGCCTGATTACTGCCACACCTGTTCTCAATCAAGAAATCACTTAAACAGGACCTGCCTGACAAGTAGTGAAGTAGACCAAAAGATCCTCAAAAGCTAGACATTCATGCCGAGATCCAAAGAAATTCAGGAACAAATGAGAAAGAAAGTAATTGAGATGTATCAGACTAGAAAAGGTTATAAAGCCATTTCTAAAGCTTTGGGACTCCAGCGAACCACAGTGAGAGCCATTATTCCACAAATGGAGAAAACATGGAACAGTGGTGAACCTTCCCAGGAGTGGCCGGCCGACCAAAATTACCCCAAGAGCAAAGCGAGGTCACAAAAGACCCCACAACAACATCCAAAGAACTGCAGGCCTCACTTGCCTCAGTTAAGGTCAGTGTTCATGACTCCACCATAAGAAAGAGACTGGGCAAAAATGGCCTGCATGGCAGAGTTCCAAGACGAAAACCACTGCTGAGCAAAAAGAACATTAAGGCTCGTCTCAATTTTGCCAGAAAACATCTTGATGATCCCCAAGACTTTTGGGAAAATACTCTGTGGACTGACAAGACAAAAGTTGAACTTTTTGGAAGGTGTGTGTCCCATTACATCTGGCGTAAAAGTAACACCACATTTCAGAAAAAACATCATACCAACAGTAAAATATGGTGGTGGTAGTGTGATGGTCTGGGGCTGTTTTGCTGCTTCAGGACCTGGAAGACTTGCTGTGATAAATGGAACCATGAATTCTGCTGTCTACCAAAAAATCCTGAAGGAGAATGTCCGGCCATCTGTTCGTGACCTCAAGCTGAAACGAACTTGGGTTCTGCAGCAGGACAATGATCCAAAACACACCAGCAAGTCCACCTCTGAATGGCTGAAGAGAAACAAAATGAAGACTTTGGAGTGGCCTAGTCAAAGTCCTGACCTGAATCCTATTGAGATGCTGTGGCATGACCTTAAAAAGGCGGTTCATGCTCAAAAACCCTCCAATGTGGCTGAATTACAACAATTCTGCAAAGATAAGTGGGCCAAAATTCCTCCACAGCGCTGTAAAAGACTCATTGCAAGTTATCGCAAACGCTTGATTGCAGTTGTTGCTGCTAAGGGGTGGCCCAACCAGTTATTAGGTTTAGGGGGACAATCACCTTTTTCACACAGGGACCATGTAGGTTTGGATTTTTTTTTTTTCTCCCTTAATAATAAGAAGCTTCATTTAAAAACTCCATTTTGTGTTTACTTGTGTTGTCTTTGACTAATATTTAAATTTGTTTGTTGATCTGAAACATTTAAGTGTGACAAACAATGCAAAAAAATAAATCAGGAAGGGGGCAAACATTTTTCACACCACTGTAATTACTTTTTAAATATTATTTTTTAGACTATTTTAGATGTAACGGGTAGGCAACAGGACCCAAATGCAACACCACTGGCTACGGGAACTCTTAATCTGGAGCAGAGTCTCAAAGAGTTCAGTAGGATTACACACAGGCTAGCTGGGCCAGCTGATCCAGTGCTCGGAGAACTCCATGTCAACCTCCCTCACAGCACCCATCCAGGCTAGCCTGGACGGGTGCTGTGAGGCCATGCAGCGAAGGGCTGTTGCCAACTCTGTCGCAGGATATGTATGTTTTGTGCTTATGACAGTACAATATTAAGTGATCTCGACTTGCAGTTTAAGTAATTCAAACTCAACTGTTCAAGTGCAATTTCAGTACACGGAGGGCTAAAACTACAGTACTAAAATCGAGAGTGATTAAAAAAAGAATAAATAAATAAGTCAACAGAATTGTCTCTCACAGTTATTAATTTTTAATTAACACTTTGATTATTTTCCAGCTTTTGCAGATTCTGATGCTCAGTTTTTTTGTTGAGCCTGATCAGTTTCTCTAAAATAACTGAAGATCATCAGGCTTGAGTTGTAATATGGAGGAGTGGAGTTTGAAACTTTTTGGCATGGAGGGTGTAATGAAATATGGGAAAAAAAGAAAATGTCATGAATCAATTTCAAACATATGGCTTTGTATGTGTTTCCAACTTTTACAGAAGTAAAACTTGGTGGAGAAAAGCTTCAAGTTAAATATCGGAATACACTGCTGCAGAAAATAGAACTTCAAGGTAAAAGTTTGATTGTTGCTGTTAAAAAGCCTCTGACAGTAATAATAAAATGTAAATTTGACACTTACATAATTGTATATGTTTTCTTAAATGAATATTCATTAATTATGCCAGATTGTGTGTGGTGGGGGACCCGGAGCACCCAGAGAAAACCCCTATTATCATTGTAAGAAAATCAGACCACACAGAAGAGTCAAGCTCGGGGTTCGAACCATCATCTTGTTTGTGTGGTCTGATTTTTCTTTTTTTTTAATCAGTAACAATTAATTATGCTAGATTGTGAGTGGTTGGGGAACTGGAGCGCCCAGAGAAAACCCCTGTTCTCAGAAAATCAGACCACACAGGAGTCAGGTTCAGGATTCAAACCCTCATCTAAGAAAGACACCTGGAGCACCTTTCCTTTTAGTTTTGATGCTCACTGAAGATGTTGACGAGGTAGTTTCTTTGAGTAGTGCATCATTTTGTCTGCTGATGTTTCTTGTCTGGACCTTTATTGCCGTGCACGTCCCCTCCAGAACTTTTTCTTTGCCCTTTCTTTTGGTGACCTTTTTGAATTCTTTGTGAAGGGTGTCATTCTTTCGGTTTAAGGTGTCTTTCTTCGGCTTTCAGGGAATCATAAATGTTGTCCAAAACCTTTTTACCTTGGAGTATGTTTTGCGGATCTTTTCCACCCTGAGTTGCAGAGTGCAGATTTGTTGTTTCAGGGCTATGTTTTCTGCCTGAATCTGGTTGTTCTTTTCCACCATACCTTGTTCGATGGACTGCTTTTTCTGCAGCTCATGGAGGTCTTTCTGCAGACTGTTGTTTTGGTTCTTCAGAGCCCTTTTCTCTTCTTTCAATGACTTGTATTTAACCTTAAAGGCACTCAGATCCCCAAGCTGTTCATTTAAATGCTGAATTTCTTCAGTCACTCTGTTGTTTTTTTGCTTCAGGGCTTCTGTCTGCTCGTTTAACTTGTCATGTTTGTACCTCCAGTCTTCTTCATTCAGGAGCTTTTTGAAGGCGTTAGAGTGTGTTTTACTCAGGACGTTACTATGTTCTTGCAGGACTTTTTCCATGTCTATCAGTTCTTCATATTTTTTCTTAAAATATTTTTTGACCATGAGCTGTTCTTCAGCGACTTTGATTTTCTCTTGCAAGCTGTTGTTTTCTTTCTTCAGCTTGTCCATGGAGTCCAACTTTTCCCTGCACAGGTCACCAAAGGCCTTCACTTTGTCATATTGTTTGTTGAGACCTTGGAGTTTCTGACGCAGGGCCTCATTTTCATGGCTTTTAGTCTCTACTGAGTCTTTAATTTCTTCGGCCATTTTGGTCACGTCTTTTTCCTTCTTGAGCTCTTTGCGGATCATCCGAATCTCACGTTGCAAGGCGTCATTTTCTTGGCAAATTGCTTCTTTCTCAGCCTTGGCAGCGTTGTAGGATTCAAAGACCTTTTGATGTTTCTCCTTGAGCTGCAAGATTTCTTCTCGCATGGCGTTGTTCTGCAGGGTCATTGTCTCTGTAAATTTGTTCATGAAAACACACTTTTCCTCCAAGTCTGCAATATGATGGACTTTTCCCTGCAGGTCCTCAAGTTCTTTCTGGAGCACCTCATGGTCTTGCTTTAAGGCTTCATTTTGTGCTTCAAGTTCACTGATGCGGCCCTCCAAGGGTTCGCGATCAGCCAGATTCTTGAGCCTGTTAATTTTTATTTTTAGATCTTTGCTGATGTCATTCAGCTCATCATTTGAAGCCTTTTTCATTTTATATGTATTCTCCATAAGTCTGTGGTTGTTGACCTTGTCGAGGAGTGGTTGCACTTCAGCTTTAAGAGAGCTCAATCTTTTTCTTGCAGCCTTTTCTTCTTCCACCATTGTGTCAAACACTGTCTCCAAACTTTCACAGCTGTCCAGCTGTCTCTTCACCTTGTGAAGTTGGATTTGCAGAGGCCTGAGCTGCTTGTTGATGGCTTGTAGGCTCTCTAGCATTTCGCTGAAGTTGTGTCTTGGTTCCTCGGAAGGATTCATGTTGTCTTTCTCAAAGAACTCCAAAGAACAGATGGTGTGTTGGTGCCAACTAATCGTTTGCTTCCTTAAAGCTTGTCAGTGAAAAATATTTCGCGTGGAAATACAGTTCGTTGTTGTCGCTATCGATGAGGTGATAATCAAAAGATTAAATGCTCGTTGACTCCTTGAGGTGTTGGAAGTGCTTGCATTTCTTAATTAGAATGTGATGCATCAAAGCCACAGGATGACATCATTTCCTCTTCTAGAGTGGAGCACCTGTACACCTGCAGCACCGGTTGCCCTGGCAACGCAAGAGCCAATCAGGAACTGTGCACAGGGCACACGACATGATTTGGCTTCAACATATTTTGCCTAAAGTCAAAGAAACAACTCATGCTCCTATGCTGGAGTCGTCCATGCTGAGCAAACTGAACAATAAATTGCACTGTATTGCCTTTTTTCTGATGGTATATGATGGCATAACTTGTGAGTGCCTCTAAAAACTGTTTCAAATCACAGCTGCATAAAGGCTTTTCTTTCTGACACTGCTATGTTTGAGGTCTGGTGAGACTAAGAAACAAAAACTAGTTGGTTAGTTTATAGAAATATCACAGTTTAGATTATGATAGTGACAATGGTTATTTTACATTTACACACATCAAGTTCCTACTCCAAACATTATGTTAACATTAAGAATTGGTGTACATAAGCAGTTCCCAATCTGCCATTAATCTGTTGCAAACAATGGGAGAAAAATCATATTTTATCTTAACATTTAAAAGAAACGGTACATATATATACCTTTTACTGCTTTACCCTCAAAAGGATTAACATACTTACATTGAGGTTCAATAATTAACCAGTGAGGGTTAGTGTAGACTGTACCTATATTGAATGATATATGAATAATGGTATATTGAATGGACACCAATGTTACCACTTAGAACAAATATAATAATATTAAATAATAATACTTTAATTGATTTATTAATAGTATAATACAGTAAATATTTAAATAAAAATAGTAAACACTGAGCAGTATAATATAATAACAATAGCATAAAAATACAATATGGTGTAGTACGAGTATATTACAATACAATATAATACAATATATGATACATATACACAAATATTAGTTCACTTAATATATTAATAGTAGTATAACAAAGTAAATAATAAAATAAAAATAGTAACTAGTGAGTAGTATTATAATAGGCTATAAATACAATACAGGTGTAATATGAGTACATTATAATATATTAATAATATAGTAAAAATAATAAAATATTAAATTAATAACTAACAGGTATATGGTTGTATATGGTATACAGTATAATACAATGATAATAACATATGAATATGAGGTGTAATATAAGAGTACATCAAACCAATGACAACAACTTGAAACAACTTGAGTAGATTTGAGTACCTCACAATGTAATATACCATACATTATTGATTCCTAAACATTCAGAAAAGGACAAAAACAAGACAAAGACATATGCATATGAAAAAGACAGAAACATATGCACTAAGGGCTGACACTATGAGCAGCAGTATTAGTATCAGGTCCTTCTCGCCTAGATACACCTACTATTTCGAGATGAGTTGGGAAACTGAAGACAAAAACAACAATATTAATAGCTGTCTCGCATTATCTCTAATGTTAGCTCTCAACATGATGTTATAATGTTAAAGTACAGCAGCAGTACAAAATACAGCAAAAAATGATGAACCTGTGAAAGGTAGCTAAAATAGGTCTAGTTAGGATTGTGCGACGGTTTGTACAGCGAGTACATCATTTGTACGTCTTAGACACATTTCTGCTGCTTGATTTATGTTTGATTTTCTGTTAAATCGACCACAAACATAAGATGTGTTACGGTAACAGTGAATCTCACGATGCTAATGCTAGTGCTAACAGTTAGCTTGGTTTTATCTTAAAATTGTTAAAAATATCTTTGTGAAGTGTCCAGACAGAAACAAACATTTATTTCTGCTTGTTTGTTGGCCAGCACTGGTAACATCTCACAACAGTAACGTGGCAGCTGATTTCATTTTGTGAAATATTGAAGTAATTCAGTGGAAATCAATTCAGCTTTACGGCACCACCACCGTCGTCGTCAGGTTCTCGGTCTCTGAACTCTAAAACCATAATTGGGAAAATTGGGATGATTTGCTTTTTATTTTTTCAGATGTTTATTGGACAATTTCCTCATCCTCCTCACTCGTATGTGTATGGTTATAGTACTTGGTTGATTTATTTGTACTGATGATGATGTGATTTTGTTTGTAGACAAACTAAAGTAAATTGCTGTAGTCTATGTTAAATGTATACATGGATAGTGTAAATGTTATTAAGTTAAACTTTTGGTGTGAAGTTGCAGCTTCAACAGTGTGGTTTCATGAAATAACACGACAATATTTATAACATTTGTGTCTCTCTGTGTGGTTAATGTTTGGTCTGGTGTCTGGTGGCACTGTTTCAGCATAACGCTGATTACCATCATTTCCATAAAAAATTAGAAAGGAGCTGCAGAATGAACACCAGAGTCCCTCCATTGACATTTAAAACAAGAATTTGTTGCTTGCACTTAAAAACTTTCATAATCAGTAACAGCAAACTCTAAGAAGGATGCAAAACGGCAGCTAAAGTTCCCTTCGGGCCCTGCAGTTTGACATTTAACAACAACGGGACATTTGCCTACTGAGATTTAAAGTATAACATATCACGATATGATTACTTGAATGGCTTTCTGACATGCAAACAAACACAAACCACCGACTGTCTGCAGTTTATCCTCGTACACGCACTCGCAATACTCACGCACAAGCATCAATATATATATAGAGAGAAGCTAACAGAGCTCCACAGTCCAGCTTGAAGACAGAGCAGACAGAAGTTTAAAAAACAACACTACTAAAAGGTGGGTTTCTAAACTTTGTTAGTTCCTTTGTCTTGTTTATTTACATAATTTGGCATAAAGTCTATCATGATAGAGAGCGTTTTAATATGACTTTGATTTTTGACATTTGTTTTTCTGACGACTTAGTAATTCATTTAATCTGATTCTTTATTGTGCTTTCACTGTGTCTCATCTATATTTTCTCATTTTGTCCTCTCTCCTCGTCTTCTCTCCTCATGTATCCCATCCCATCTTTGCATAAACAGTCATGTCCTTCAACTCCTCGTCCTTCTCTAATTCCTCCCTCCACTCCGCCGCAGCCGTCTGCTTTAACTTCAGAGTTAGCTTTTACATCTTCACGGCCTTCTCCACCACCAACATCCTCATCCTCCTCCCTCTCTGCATCCTTGTCATCCACCAGGGTATCGAGCGATGGCGGAAACACGCAAAAACGAGCAACTCCGACATTTTCACCTACCACATAGTCGCCATGGAGATGGTCGGAGTTGTCGGGTGTGGTTTCTACTGCGGCGGCGCCGGCTTTAATGTGTCAGTGTTGATGAAAGTGGGTGTGTACTTTTTCTCGGTCACCTCAAACGGACAGATCTTCTTTCACATCCTCACCTGTGTGGAGCGCTACCTGGCTGTTGTTCATCCAGTCACCTACCTGGGCCTGAATTTCCTGAAGAAGGAGGGCGGGGTCAGAATCAGAAACATCACCATTGCGTGCGTCTGGCTGTTTTTTTTTGGATCGTTTGGTCTAACCACCCTCGCTGCGAATTTCAGCACCATCCCGTTCTTTTGCTTGTCGATCCTCTCCTTAGCAGTCGTCTCATTCTGCAGCCTCTCCGTCCCTACGCACTCTGATTCGTCCAGGGCCAGGGGAAGGGGGCAGGAAGGGGGGGACAGGGTAGACCAATCAAAGATGAGGGCATTTTACACCATCATGGCCATAATGGGAGCTCTGATTTTGAGGTTTGGGGGACATCTGCTTGTCCTCACGATTCACGCCTCCTCTGCAGTGAGTGAGCTTGTCAGGTGTGGTATCCTGGTTTCAGGAGTCTGGTTCTGTCTGCCCAGCAGTCTGGTGTTACCCCTGCTGTTTCTACACAGAGCAGGAAAACTACCAAGTTGTAAAAACAACACTGAATCAGGACAAGAATCAGAGTTAAGTAGATCTGATTAAACTTAGATGATGGAAGGATGCAGATGATTAGATTATTTTGATTTGCCTTTAGTGATCTGTTGTAGTTACATTAATATAATATCATCTAATATTTTGAGGATATATTAGACTGTTCAGAAAAGCCAGTATCCTGGCATGTGAGTGGTGTCGTGCAAGTTTCATCATCACAAAACGTCACCAGGCAGTGACTGCAGGAAGATGGGAAGGTTTACAGTCTGCACTGAGTTAAGTGACATAATTATGGATGAATGATTAAACCAATCCATCTTCAATCAGAAACATTTCTTATTGCATTGCAAAATGACCCCAAATTAAATATCTCAGAACTGGTAAAACACACCACACAGATTTCTGCCTTTAAAATTAAAAAAATACTGCTCACTAAACTTGGACATGTACAGAGCAATAAGGATGTATCTATCGTTAATGCATATATCTTTGAACAATCAATATTATATATATATTATATAATAGGTAATTAGTAAAGAGTAAAGATTAAGAGGATTTAAAGTAACAGTCAAAGTGGTAAATTGAAAGAAAAGGAATATCAAATAGCTGTGGTTGAAAGATTGTTTGGGTATTAAGATAGTAATAGACACACAGGTGGACAGACAGACAGACAGACAGACAGACAGGTGTTCTGGTCGCTGTTTGATTTGAATAAGTGCCGGTTTAATGTTACAGCCCATTTGAATCCTGTCAAAAATCCACCAAGAATGATTTATCTCACTGTCTCCAAAATGTCAAGTCTCCTACAAAAAGCTTGTTTTAAACTCAATCAATAAATTGTGATAATAATAATAGTTTTGTAAAGATATTTTCAACATATAGATGCTCATGTTATGCCTAAACCTATCTGAAGATGTGAAAATCAACGAACATGAAACACTTGATTATCTTGGTAAATAAAATAGATATAAATTGAAGAGGTTTCCAGTTTTATGTCTTTAATTTATGTGTTTGCTTGCTTGTTTATTGCCCTGCAGAAATGTTGTACAATATGAGAAATGCATGACAAAGAACACACGCCAGAAGTGATGCAAAGAGCTGGTTACACAACATGCAAAAAAAAAAAAAAAAAAAACACCCCACACAAACAACGATGATAAATGATCAATCATTACATATTTGCATGGAAAGATATAAGTTCACAGTCCAGACACACTGGGGACAGAAGATCAGATGGACCAGAGTTTAAAAACTACTGATGAGGTGAGTCTACTTTAATGATCTTTTGATGGATGTTCCTGAATCATTGTTGTCATCTGATATATTAAAATAACATAATTAAACAATTCTGGTTATTAAGCACTCTTCCTTTTTTCCTTGGTTGTTTTATTATTTAAAATACAGCTTGACAGGATAAAAAAATAAAAGTTTATTTTATTTTTCATTTTTATTCTTATTAGATGGTGAAAAAGCTTAAAATTGTATTAAACATCAGGTGCATCAAAGGCAAAATAGTTGTCCAAGGTAACTCCCAAGTCTGCATGTTGTGTTTTTAAGCCTTTCTTTTTTCATTTTATGCTTCCATGTTTTCTAGTGTGAATTCAGCTTCACCTTTTGTTATGTACCTGACATATTAATGGTACTATTTCAGTGCCGAACACAGCTGGAAGGCTGTTGTGATGGGTAGCATGTCTGCTCTAAAAAATATGTTAATGTCCTACCGATTTGAAACAGAAAATGTGTTTTGAAAGAAACGTGCTGCTACCTGAACAACAAGATAAACTACTGCCATGACATTTAAATGCAAATGTTAATGCTGATGCTTTATGTATGCGTAAAATGTTGACATTTCATTTATTTATATTAATATTTTGATCTGCAATACAATATCCGCTCCTAACAAATATTTAGCGTTTTTTCATTTTTAGGCACTGGTAACGCTTTCTAGAATTTAAGGTAAGGACGAAATCAAGATCTTGGTTTAATCCAGAGAAAGTCCACAGTGACTTGAATCTCAGGAGATTTAGTGGTTGTGGCAGCAGTAGCTCAGTCTGTGGGGACTTGGCTTGGGAACCAGAGGGTTGCTGGTTCAAGTCCCCATGGACATGTCTTCATGGAGGTTGACTGGTAGCTGGAGAGGTGCCTGTTCACCTCTGAGCTGAGCACTGCTGTGGTACCCTTGAGCAAGGCACTGGGGTGTCCTGTGTGTGCAGTCCCCTTGCTCTGTCTCACCACTAGTTGCGTGTGTGTGTATGTAAAATGTAGTCTATACCAGAGTGAAAAAGATCATTTCCTTCAGGATGAATAAAGTGTGTAACTCATTTTATTAACATTGAACCAAAACTACATTTTCCCTGCAGATCTGCTTGTTTGGCTTTAGACTTTTTTGATATAATTTTACTCTCGCCACATAATGATCTTGTTTTTCACTCCATCTTTCCCTTCCCTTTGGCTGTAGATATGTCGGTCAACTCCTCTTCCTCCATCAGCTTCTTTTACTTCATGCACAACTGCTTCACCTCAACAGTTGGTGCTTTCTCCATGACTGCCTTCACGATCACCAGCATCCTCCTCCTCCTTCCTGTCTACATCTTCGTCCTGTACCTGGGTCACCAACGATGGCAGCAGCAGCGCTCCAAAATGACGATGAGCCACTCCGACCTCTTTACCTTCCACATGGTGGTCATAGAGCTGATGAGTGTCTTAGGATCCATCTTCTCCTGCTGTGGTATCTTTGCTGAACTCCCACAAATTATTATGTTGGGTATCTTTCTTGTCTGCATCAACTTAAGTGGACAGATCTTTTTTCACACCTTGACCTGTATGGAGCGCTACCTGGCTGTTGTTCACCCCGTTACCTACCTGAGCCTGAAGCAGGCCAATGGGATCAGGCTGAGAAATATCACCATTATTTGTGTCTGGCTGATTAGCTTTGGACTGACAGGTTTTGTGTACGTGGCCAGCCAAATTTCTATGCTCATTGTCAGTATTTGTGTCATATCCTTGGTCTTATTTGTCACCTCTTTCTGCAGCCTGTCTGTTCTCTGTGTCCTGGTTAGTCCAGGCCCAGGAGAAAGGGTTGTGGACAGAAGGAAGGTTGATCAGTCAAAGCTGAGGGCTTTCTACACCATCTTGGCCATACTGGGAGTGCTGTTGTTGAGGTTTGGGGGATATATATTTGCCATTGTTGCATATGTCTCAGATCAGTTAGAGGAGAATGCAAAGTGTGGTATGTGGACATCTATGATCTGGCTCAGTCTGCCCAGCAGTCTGGTGTTACCTCTGCTGTTTCTCCAGAGGGCAGGAAAACTGCTGTGTTGTAAGAACAATGAATCAGGACAAGGACCAGCTTAGATTAGCATTAGATTAGCATTGTATCTAAGAAGAACAATTACTGAAACCCTGGATTGTGTTTGGTGACATGTGCGTGACATTAGGACTGGCCAATAAAACTACTTCCCAATGATCTATGGAAATGATGATGAAAAGATTTGTCCCACCTCAGGCCAAAGAAATTGCCCATTTGCGATAAGAAGGGGTCTATTTAGACAGAAAAGAGACCATTTGCCAAGGCCAGCCTCCTTTAGTAACTACTGCTATGCCCATCAGGCTTCCTATATTGGCACAGCATGGCATCGATTCAGTTTACTGTTCAAACAGAGGCAGGTTAACCCTTAAGCTATGATATTTTTAAACCTTTAATTCAGAAAGAGGGAGATCAAATCAGCTTCTTATTTCTAGCATAAATCAGTGACCATTGACTTTCCTAACTGTATATATAGATAGCAATGAATTTCAGTCTATTTCAGATCCCATTGAATAGTGAGAGAAATAATACAGGGAGGGACTGTAGGATACAAAAAGAGAGGCAGGTAAAGAATGAGGAAAGAAAAGTGAATCATTGGAATTAAGATGATTTAGACATTTTCTATTGTATGAGACAAGGTGGCGCTAACAGTACTAATATGTCTACCATTATGTTTGTGGTGTGTTGAAATATATATTGTGTAAAAAATACACTATAGATAGATAGACTAGATACCTGTGCTATAGTGTTTCAATCATTCCTTATACCTTTGTTCTTGTGTTTTTGGTTTTGGACATCAATTTCATGTCAAAATCTTGTTGACCACTTCTATCGGAGCAGCAAACAGCAGACAGATCAGGCATGTGTTGTGGCTTTATGACATTAAATCATTTGAATATATAATGGTCCCTGTTGACCTCATCATTTATCAAATGTTCAGTGTAATTTAAATCAGGTATCATCAAGGTTTTGTGTAAAATGCAACTTCAGTGTGCTGCTTATAATCAATCATTTATTCAACATTTTAAGATTTTGATCGTGTGTACATATCAGACATTGCGTCTTTGTGCTTTACTTTAAAACTGTTTACTTTAAAATTTGCTGCACGGTGAAACATTATATCTCTCAAAATGTACTTACAATAAAATATGTGACTAATCTTTTTAGTGCCAGTGTTCATTTTTGGCTTAAAGCAGAAGAAGGTATTAGATCATACTATCCTGCTTTTTGCATGGTTTGTTTGTTTTAGGATTCATTTTAAGATTTCTTTTGACTATTTTGCAGGCCGTTGAAGCCAGGTGTCAGATCTCATTTCAGTTATTCTCCATTAACCAACTGATATAATGTGTATCTGGTGTGATCCCATATTTCTTTTGTTGGTTGAGTATTTTTTAAAGTTTCTGTGCAGTAACAATTACTTTTGTAAAATTAAAATTGAATGTTGGTCGGGCTTAACAAAAATCATCCATGCAACTGAAATTTGATAAAAAGCTGAAGATGACAAAGAATCTAATGAATAAAATTAACTGACAGATAAAGATACCTCAACTAAATATTTATATATAAATTTAAAAAATACATAAATCAATGTAAAATACAATTGCAGGCTCATGTATTGTTGGATTGTTCAAGCAAATGATGAGTCATGATGATGGGAAACTGCAGTCTTAATAGAAGTCAAAAACCAAGTCAAAGAGTCATGACAGGCCAAATTATGACACAGTCTCAGATTTTGACTGTCAAATTATGTCCAAGTCTGTTTCACAGATTTTCCAGGTATGGAAATAACAGGAGACACTGTGAGACACACGGACAGGCTGTCAGTGACTTTGACTGATTTGAATAAGCACCAGTTTTAAGTTACAGCTCATTTGAATCCACTTTGGAGGGATTAATAGTTAAGAGCATGTCCATTTCTCAACAACACTGTTTAACCATATATGTATTCATTTTATCTAAGAGATAAAACTTTATTTTAAATTTTATTGGGTTTGTTTTTATTTTTATCTCCACAGTGTGTACTTTTTCATTGCAATTTGTATTTGTCCTAATATAACATGTAACTTTTAAAGGGTGAAAACTTGCTTTAAACTTATTGACATAAATTTGAAATGTAAAAATGTAATTTATTCATTGTTTGTATGTATGTTTATTCATCATCATTATTTATTTGTAGCAAGAGAACAATCCGACAATAATCTATTGAATGTTAACTCCTTTCATTCAAAATCGTCCTGGTAGAAAAGTAAAAATGCAGATTGTGCAGTGCAGTATTATCAGGAAAATGGTACTTGTTCAGCAGTAATGCTCCATTGAGACTGATTAAGACATTTTTATTAATACTGATTAAATTTATCAGATTATTGCTTTACTGTAAACTATTGGATAATTTAACCTCTTTGAGCTTCAAAAATATTTACAAGATATAATGTCTTTAAATAATGGAAGTTTTTGGTAGTGTTTGGGTGTGTGCTCTAACTTTTTGTTATTTTGTAGATAGGTGTTTATATGATTCACTTTATATAGATATAATATACTGGAATTGTTTTCCCCAGTTTTTTTAATTAAAGCAGTTAAATTAATGTAAATCAAAATTTACAAGTTGAAAGACTATTTAGTGTGAATTAGTTTCAATAAACTTTACAAAAAAAGAGTTCCAGTTTTGTGGTTGCACAAACATTTAAACTACAAAAGGTTTTGCTATGATGGAGTAAACTCTAAATAACACAACCTTGTACACAGGTGTACACAGCTTATTTGAAGGATGGAGACTAATTTGTATTTACACATCTCAGTGTAGAAATTTGATATGTGGAGTTCCCCAAGGCTCCATTATCGGGCCTATTCTATTCAGCAGACACAGGCTCCAAAAAGAGCAGATGATGGAAAACAACAGAATATCTTCAATTAGTTATGCAGATGAGTGTGTTGAACAATGATTGTGTTGTTTATTGAATAGCGATGATGCAAAGGCGATGAAGGAGACTCCGCTTACACCTTCGTTCTTGTATATAAAAAGGTTTATTACAAAGAAGTACAGCATCAAAACAAGCATCATGATTGGCCTGTGAGAGGGATCGAAGCCAATATGAATCTCCTCTGCATATCAGCTCTAACTATCTGCTTATATAGGTTAGCTGTTTTCATAATCCTGTGACAAAACATGTGGTTCACATTAAGAAAGGCTATAGGTTTTCAGACAGAGAGGCGCCAAACCTGAGAACCCCTCACTAAGCATAACAAACCCAGGACAGTCAATCAACATATGGAATTTCAGATACTACAATTGGCAAAATTATCTGCAATTAATAGAAAGAGACAACTAAAATAATTGATTTGTGGAGCAAAAGAAGAACGATTAAAAATCCGTTTAAAAGCTCAGTTTACAACACTACTGTTAAAGACTCACCAGGCCATAAATCTTGGTGCAGTGTTGAACTCAGACATCATCTTATCATCAGCAATTTTTATTGCATCATAACATCAAGAATGAAAGGGCCTGTGCCTCAGCTGGATTTAGAAAATCATGTTCGTGACTATGGAGGAACTGGTGTAAATGGAAAGCAATGAGGGGAAGCGTTGTGGATCATCCTAGACACGAGAAAATCAGGTTAGAACACAAAAAGCACAGAAACAAGCTGTTATTGAGCACATATGTTTGGCCTGAAATAATATGGGAATAAACTGGTGTGTGGTCACTGCTGTTACATTCACTTTTCTCAAAGAAAAAAACCAGACAGCTGCAGCTAATTATGAATGCTGCTGCAGCTGTCTGGTTTGCATGTTGCCTGTGTTTTTTGTGCCCCTTGGGTTATCCTATCTTGTGCTCATTGTATTCCTTGTGTTTTTCGTGTTCCAGGTGTCCATCTAATTTCTTGTTTCCCTGTCCTTGTATTTTTGTTACCTTGTTTGTCTCCCTCTGTGTGTTAGTTCTTGTTTCTGTCTGGCTGTGTGCACTTCCTCTTTTATTTTGTATTCTTTGCCTCTCCTCACTTGTTGTGCCCTTTACTTCCTGCCCTTTTGTGTTTCCCTCCCATTTTGATTACCTGCTCCGCCCCAATTAGTGTCACCTGTTCCTTGTTTGTCTCCTCACCTGTTTCCACTTCCCTTTCCCCCACAGTGTATTCTATACCGGTCCCTCTCCTTTGTTCTTTGTTGTGTTGTCTGTGTAATGTCGCTAGCCCCTGTGTTATCACCTGTCCTGTGTTCCTGTTCCCCGTGTTCCTGAAATAAAGAGTCACTACATCTACTCTGCCTGCCTCATCTGCATTCCTGGGTCCCAGGTGATTTCTGATTTATAGATTTGCACAGCTCTTTTTTTTTGCCTTTTCTTGTTTGTGTATGATGTGCTGTTTCAAACTTTTGTTGTTTTACTGCTTTTCTCTGAAAGACCACTGTAAAGGGGATGCATGCAAATAAAGAATAAAGACTAAATTATGGCTTGTATTTTGGTGTGCAGAAAGAGTTTTAATTAAAACCACATTAAAATAGTCAAATTAGAAACCCTTCAAACTACATCTCATAGTTCTTTAGTCGTGAAGTTAAAGTAACAAGAGACTTTATGTTTCAACTTTACAATAACTTGAACTAATTAAAACGAAAATACACAAAGGACACAAGAAAAACACAGCAGGTAATCTTTTTTTACATAAACTGGTGTAAATAATACATAAGCTTATTTGCTTGTCCATAAACACAAAACTACATGAAAAAGAACAAAAAAGTTTAATTCATCAGTACACGTTCTTTCCACTCATTCAGCCTGTAAAAATGATTTGATTCTGCCATGGGATGGTCATAGCTGATCTACAATGATAAATAAACACATAAACAACTACTTTCCTACTAGGTAAGAATTCACTTTATAGGTATACAGATATAGATATAAGCAGTAAATTTTATCAATTCAAACATGCTACTTATTCCAGTTAAAACTGTAAAAATGATGGTAATTAACACCATGAACTGCAGTGACTCTGGTGATCCTCTCATGTGAATCCTCATCATTACTTAGTGTTGGTCTTACAACACACAAATGTTCCTACTTTGTATAGAAACAACAGAGGTAACACCAGACTGCTGGGGAGGTTAAACCAGTTTCCACACGCCAACATCACACAGTCATTATTCTCTACTGACCCATAAGAAAACACAGAAATCAGATTCCAGATAAACCTCATCAGCAGCACTCCCAGGATGGTCACGATGGTGTAGAAAGCCCTCTTCTTTGATTGGTCAACCTTCTTCCTGTCCCCGCCCTGTTCCCCCGGCCCTGGACGAATCAGAACGCAGAGAGCAGAGAGGCTGCAGAAGGAGGAGACGGCCAACGAGAAAACCAACAGGCAGAAATCTATCACAAAGATGATGTCTTCCGAAGTCACCTGACATCCTCCTCCGAAGCAAAACAGCCAAACAAACCCGATGCTGATGTTTCTGACTCTGATCCCTCTCTCTCTTCTCAGGCTCAGGTAGGTGATGGGATGAACGACAGCCAGGTAGCGCTCCACACAGGTCAGGTAGGTTGAATAAGATCTCCCCATACCAGATGATGGACCAAAGACAGAAACCCACAAATAATACATAGTAATTTTTCCCACTGATACCACAAAAGCAGAAGACTATCCCAAAGACACCGACCATCTCCATGGCGACCAGGTGGTAGGTGAAGATGTCCGAGTGACTGGTCGTGGTCGTTGCTGTGGAGGTGAAGCTCTGTCGCTGCCATCGTTGGAGAATCAGGTAGAGGATGAAGATGGAGAGAGGGAGGAAGAGGAGGATGTTTGTGATGCAGAACGAGGTGAAGATGAAGGAGCTTGGTGGGGTGATGAAGCAAATGGCAAAGTTGACAATGGGGGAAAATTGAGGATGAAGAAGGGAGTCATTGGAGGAAGAGAAAATGTTTA
This sequence comes from Scortum barcoo, assembly GCA_023238725.1. Classification (NCBI taxonomy): domain Eukaryota; kingdom Metazoa; phylum Chordata; class Actinopteri; order Centrarchiformes; family Terapontidae; genus Scortum; species Scortum barcoo. Next base: position 5,864,254 of record CM041532.1, read on the forward strand.
CAGACATCTGGAAGAGAAAAAGAAATGACAAATGGAGAATAAAATACATCTCTCTCGCTTATGTCTATTAGTAATGTATGGACTGCAATTACATCTGATTAATAATGGACTGCAAGTGGGTGAAATCACCAATCATTATTGCTTAATTAAACCTCTGAGCTCCAAAACAGCTGCCTAAAGACATTATCTCAGAAGCTTCTGTCAAGTTTACCACCACAGTTTCTATTTTCTTCTTAAGCAAATCTCTAAAGAAATCACAGCCACATCAACACAACACACAGTGAAGAAATCACCTGGAAAGCTCGAGCTGCTCGACACCATTTAAAAGACAAGTGCCAGAGATGATCACTCCTAAAGAGGGATTTCTCCTGCATGTTTTTATTTGTAATTTGAGTTTTTTCCTCATCTGAATTCAAATTCTGATCTGAATTGCATCTAAACTGGTTCTTCATTTTTTGCCACTTGCACAACTCTCATGTTTGTTGTAGGGAGAAAATCATTCTCTGCGTGGTCATGGTTGCACTACTTGATATTTTTATATTAAAAAAATTAGCAAATGAATATGCATACTATAAAAATAATTTCAAAGAGTGATGAACACACAACTATCACAGGACCTCTAATGTCCCAAATGTGCAACAGTAAGATAAAGTTGGTCTTCTGTCCATGTCAGCCCTTCATATTAAGGTGGATTTAAGCAGATGGTGATGTTAAAAAAACGATAAGAACACCAACCTTGTGATTATTTGTCTCTGGTCTTCTGGGCGTCTCTCCTCTGTGGGCTCCTGTGTCTGAATACCTGAATACCTGAAAATACGATGCACAGGCTGTATACTCACCTATTTACCTCTCTCTCTCTCTCTTTACTCTCTCTCTCTCTCTCTCTCTCTCACTCAGATATCAATTCAAATTTGTCTTATTTGCATAAATAAGCAAAGGTAACTATGGAAAACTGACATACAGGTGCATAATCCATCAAGGTATAAATCAGGATTCACAGGAACGGATCACATGGGAAATATAAAGAAATATTCATTAATGCATGAATGTAAGAGTAAATGTGCATGGCTGTTATTTAAATCAACCCTTTTTTTTCATGCAGACTACTTCTTGTTTGTCGCTGTGTGCAATAAAATTCAGGAACTGTCAGTACTTGTGCAACGACCCTGTCAAACTAAATTATCTACATCTACTTATATATTATCTACTGTGTAATGTACATGTATGACGAGCTTTTAAATAATACCAGTTTATTACCAAAAGGCAAATCTGTGCAGGCTGTATATACTGTGCATATACATTTATTTGTATATATGTTGCACATAAACCTCCTACTTCACTACTACTCCTACAAAATGATTTATCACTAAACTTTTATCATTACTATGTTCGGTCCTGCATTATTTTCACTCCTTTACCATATACATTTTTTTTACCCTGTATACAAAGTTAACAGCAGCTGCATGTTCATATTTAAGCAACACCTACTTTTCTTTCATACAGACTACTTCTTGTCATGGATTTGCACATGAGAAAACGAAATATTGTTTTATTTATAGGAAGATCTTATTTGTGTGGAAAACCTCTCTGTTTGCATCGTGATTAAAATCTCACACAACAAAAACACACTACAAGTCTTTTTTAAGATATATATCTCTACAAGTAACTGCTGTAAATGATCCAGAATCATATCTGAGCCTACCTTAGGGTGGTCATTGATTGTGAAAAAAATAAGACTTAATTCAAGGAGCAAAGAGTAAAAATTCAGTTTAAAGTTCATTTCTATAAGCAGTTCACATAATCAGTGCATATTCTTGCCACTTATTCTGACAGTTGTTAGCTAAAGGTGAATGAATATGGTTTATATGATGCCAGGTTTTTTGAACATCAAGTGATTCATTCAGTGCACATTAAATCCAACCCTCCACCTTATTTGGTGCAGTTTGTACAACATGCTAATGTTCCTGCTCTGTGCAGAAACAGCAGAGGTAACACCAAACTGCTGGGGAGGTTAATCCACATTTCAGACATCATCAGCACACACTCATTATTTCCTTTACCTTTATCAAAAGTCCAACACACATTCCAAACAAACCTCAACAGGAGCACTCGCAATATAGACATAAAAGTATAGAAAGCTCTCTGCTTTGATTGGTCAACCCTCTTCCTGTCCCCATCCTGTTCCCATGGGCCTGGACTAATCAGAACACAGAGAGGCTGCAGAAGGAGGTGATGATTGAAAGGATATGACAGGGGGGGTTGAAAACAGCACAGCAGATTGTGGGAAGTCCTCTTCCAGACCTGGACTCAACATACTCTGGCCGGATGCAGAAGAAGGTCCAACATATTGCACGACCATTACCCGACCCTACCCACCCGCTTGGAAATGGACTGTTTGTACCACTTCCATCTGGAAAACGGTACAGAAACATAAAGACAACAACTAGCAGACTGAAAAACAGCTTTTTCCCAAGAGCTGTACAATGCATTTCATTTCCACCTATTGACTGCACTTGAACAACTGACCCACCCCCCTTACTGTGCATTGCGGCTGCAACTTTGGACTTTAGTTAGTGTGTACATATTATTATTACCATTATTATTATTATTGCTTACTTACTTAATATTATTACTTACTATTATTATTCTTTTTACTAGATTTACATTTAAAGCTGGAAGTCACCAAGTACCAATTTCGTCATGTGAAAACATGATGACAATAAATGATTCTTCTTGTTATGTTACACAGCCTTATTCCAACAATGGAATTAAATTCATTTTCTTCCTCAAAATTCTACACACAACACCACATAATGACAATGTTAAAAAAATGTTTTGAAATTTTTGCAAATTTATTAAAAATAAAAAACTAAGAAATCACATGTATATAAGTATTCACAGCCTTTGCCATGAAGCTCAAAATTGAACTCAGGTGCATCCTGTTTCCACTGATCGAGGCACAAATCTGGGGAAGAATACTTAAAAACTTCGGCTGCAGGTTGAAGGTCCCGATGAGCACAGTGGCCTCTATCATCCATAAATAAATGGAAGAAGTTCAGAAAAACCAGGACTCTTCTTAGAGCTGGCCGGCCGTCTAAACTGAGCGATCGGGGGAAAAGGGCCATTAGTCAGGGAGGTGACCAAGAACCCTGATGGTCACTCTGTCAGAGCTCCAGCGTACCTCTGTAGAGAGAGAAGAACCTTCCAGAAGGACAACCATCTCTGCAGCAATCCACCAATCAGGCCTGTATGGTAGAGTGGCCAGACGGAAGCCACTCCTGAGTAAAAGGCACATGGCAGCCCACCTGCAGTTTGCCAAAACGCACCTGAAGGACTGTCAGACCATGAGAAACTAAATTCTCTGGTCTGATGAGACAAGAGATTGAACTCTTTGGCGTTAATACCAGACGTCATGTTTGGAGGAAGCCAGGCACCGCTCATCACCAGGCCAATACCATCCCTACAGTGAAGCATGGGTGCAGTGGCATCATCATGCTGTGGGGATGTTTTTCAGCTACGGCAGGAACTGGGAGACTAGTCAGGATAGAGGGAAAAATGAGAGAGAGCACTCTTGACCTCAGACTGGGGCGACGGTTTCATCTTTCAGCAGGACAACGACCCTAAGCACACAGCCAAGATAACAAAGGAGTGGCTTCAGGACAACTCTGTGAATGTCCTTGAGTGGCCCAGCCAGAGCCCAGACTTGAATACGATTGAACATCTCTGGAGAGATCTGAAAATGGCTGTGCACCGACGCTTCCCATCCAACCTGATGGAGCTTGAGAGGTGCTGAAAAGAGGAATGGGCCAAACTGCCCAAAGATAGGTGTGCCAAGCTTGTGGCATCATATTCAAAAAGACTTGAGGCTGTAATTGCTGCCAAAGGTGCATCAACAAAGTATTGAGCAAAGACTGTGAATACTTATGTACATGTGATTTCTTAGTTTTTGATATTTAATAAATTCATAAAAATCTCAAAAAAAAAAAAATCGCGTTGTTGTCATGTGGAATTTTGAGGAAGAAAGTGAATTTAATCCATTTTGGAAGAAGACTGTAACGTAACGTGAAGCGTTGTGAATACTTTCCGGATGCACTGTAGATGAATCCTGAAGTCATCATCAAGCATTATCCTCTGATAGAAAGCAGCCAAACACACCTGATGCTGATGTTTCTGATTCTGATCCCTCTCTCTCCTCTCAAGCTGAGGTAGGTGACAGCCAGGTAGCGCTCGACGCAGGTCAGGAGGTGACAGAACGTTTCGCCAAACCAGGAGATGTAACTGAGAAGGAAACCCACCACAAATACGGTGGCATGATTCATTGGTTCAGTTTCTTTAAAGTTTCTAAACTAAATCTAACCTTCACACAGTCTCTCTCTCATATAAATCACACTTTATAGACACATAATCAGAAGTCCAAAAACAATTTCTTTGCAATAAGGATGCAATGCCAAGTCATCTATCATCTACTTATATACTGTGTAATATACATGCATGTACAGCAATAAAATAATATGCATTTACTGTGAAAGGTTTATCTATTCAGGCTGTAAATCTTATGTATATAAACGACATTTATAAAGTATGTATGTGAATATATTCTGCACATAAAGCACTTTCTGTATGTAGGACTAAAGTCAAATTCTGCAGTAATTAATTATTATTTACCTTGTTAAGCTTATTGCCTTTTTTTAAGCTTTATGTGTGTCTTTTCATCATTCATCATTATCTCTAGTTAAATACCAGATATGGAACTGTCACTCTCACAACTGCTAATTTTCAACTTTTTATTTCATTTGCGAACTCATGTGACCTCATACATCATGTAAAATACCCACCCACTCTACTGTTATTCAAAATACAAAGAGGAACAGTTCCAAAAACCAAGTTAAAATTTATAAAACATATTAAACAAATCAATCTGAAACATAAAGATGAGAAGAAGCTTGTCCTGTCCTTGTTTGTCCTGATTGTCTGTGGATTTCATATGAGAATTTACAGGATGTACTTGTCTCACTGTTTTTATGATTATGTTTCTCTCTCTCGATTCATCCTATTTTCCTTGTTTGTGTTCCTCTTCGTTCTCTTCAGGCCCATGGAAATGTACGCCTAATGCCTCCTCTTCCTCCTCCTCCGCCGTCAGTAGCTTCCAACACCTCCCATATCTCCTTCCTGGGCAGCTGCTTCAGCTCTACACCTGGTTCCTCCATCTTCGCCGCCTTCACTACCACCAACATCCTCCTCCTCCTCCCTCTCTCCACCTTCATCCTCGTGTTCGGCTTCCGTCGTTGGCAGAAACAACAATGAATCCCATCGACATCTTCGCCTACCACACGGTCATCATGGAGCTGATGGGCATCTCCGGGTCCATCGTCTGCTGCTACGGTGCCTTCGCTCATCACCAGAAGATGATGGGCATTGGCTGCAACACGTTCACCATGATCTCCTGTGTGAAAATGTTCTTTCATGTCCTCACCTGTGTCAAGCGCTACTTGGCCATCGCTCACCCCATCACCTACCTGAACTTGACGAATTAGGGCAGCGGCGCAATCAGAAATATAAGCATCGGCTATGTTTGGTTCATTTGCTCGGGATTGGTTGCTTTGAGATTACTGAGCCGCACAAATTTCACCATGATCCTGTTTTTCTGCAATTTGGCCTTTTCGCTGATCGTCATCTCTTTCTGCAGCCTTTCTGTGCTCCGCGTCCTGACTCGTCCGGGACCCGGGGAAGAGGGCGGGAACAAGGGAAAGATCAACGCGGTAAAGCAATGGGCGTTTGTCACCATCGTGGCCATCATGGCGGTGCTGCTGCTCATGTTTGTGGGGAATCTGGTTTGCTTGGCGCTGGCGTCCTCATCTGTGCTCAGCGACAGTGACGGCTGTGTGGTCCGGATTTTCGAGGATCTGGTTCTGTCTGCCCAGCAGTTATGTGCTGCTGCTGCTTTATCTGTACTGAGCGGGGCAGCTGTGCTTTAAACACAGCACTGAATCTGAATGAGGAGCATAAATGAGTCATTATATTATTGAAATGACGCTTATCTCCTGTCATCTCAGTCCTGCCCACCATCTCATAAAGGCATAAAATTGCATAAAATTAATGAAAAAGAAAATACTTCACACTGCATCTTTTGATTAAGTCTTTGTTGTCTTTTGTTTGCATGTTAAACGCTGCTCCTGCTGTACGAGTGATATCTAACTTGTAAAACATATAATTATATCTTTATTCACATCATCTTTACGCACATATTTAACATGAACTTGACAAAAAAACACATCACATGTTTTTTTTTTACTTTGCTTACTTTCCCTTCAGTTTGCCATCATTTGGATTAATTTTGTAACATCTCATCACTCACACCATGTAAAGCACCCATCCTATTGATTGGACAGCTGATCTCCAACAGACAAAGAGGAAGAACTCCGAAATCTGAAATGCATACTTCATAAAACAGAAAAATGACAATTTTGTTTCCATGATGTGCCAATTTCTATTGTAATTTTTTTGTTCTTTCTTGTTTAACTGATGATGTGCTGTTTCAAACTTTTGTTGTTTTACTGCTTTTGTCTGGATCCCAGAAAGACCACTGTAATGGATAAAGAATAAAGACTAAATTGGGGCTTGTATTTTGGTGTGCAGAAAGGTTTTTAATGAAAACCACATTAAAATAGTCTAATGAGAAACCATTCAAACCAAACCAAACATTTCATAGTTCTTTATTTGTTTTCAGTAAAGTTAAAGTAACTACAAAATATGTTTTAACTATACAATAACTTGAACTAATTAAAAAGAAAATAACACAAAGGACACAATAAAAACATACAGCAGGTAACCTTTTTTTACATAAACTGGTTGTAAAGAATACAGAAGCTTATTTGCTTGTCCATAAACACAAAACTACATGAAAAAGAACAAAAAAGTTTAATTCATCAGTACACGTTCTTTCCACTCATTCAGCCTGTAAAAATGATTTGATTCTGCCATGGGATGGTCATAGCTGATCTACAATGATTAAAAATAAACACATAAAGTACTACTTTAAAAGATAAGAATTCACTTTATATGTATCCAGATATAGATATAAGAAGTAAATTTAATCAATTCCAACATGCCATTTATTTAAGTTAAAACTGTAAAAATGATGGTAATTAACACACATTCTGATCAGGATGAACTGCAACGACTCTGGTGATCCTCTCATGTGAATCCTTATCATTACTTGGTGTTGGTCTTACAAAACACAAATGTTCCCGCTCTGTACAGAAACAGCAGAGGTAACACCAGACTGCTAGGGAGGTTAAACCATGCTACCGTTGATATCATCAGACAATCACTCATTGCTCCTGACACATAAAAAAGAACCTGAAATTATATTCCAGACAAACCTCAATCAGGCAGCACTCCCAGTATGGCCACAATGGTGTAGAAAGCCCTCTTCTTTGATTGGTCAACCTTCTTCCTGTCCCCTCCCTGTTCACCCGGCCCTGGACGAATTCAGAGCGCAGAGAGCAGAGAGGCTGCAGAAGGAGGTGATGACCAAGGAGGAAACAAAGACGCAGAAATCCACAATTTGGGAGACATGGCCAAGAACTATCAGACATTGTCCTCCGATGGAAAACAGCCAAACACACCCAGTGCTGATGTTTCTGACTCTGATCCCTCTCTCTCCTCTCAGGCTCAGGTAGGTGATGGGATGAACGACAGCCAGGTAGCGCTCCACACAGGTCAGGAGGTTGAATAAGATCTCCCCATACCAGGAGAGAGACCAAAAACAGAAACCCACAAATATTACATAGTAATTTTCCCCACTGATACCACAAAAGCAGAAGACTATCCCAAAGATACCGATCATCTCTATGGTGATCAGGTGGTAGGTGAAGATGTCCGAGTGACTCGTCGTGGTTGTTGCCGTGGAGGTGAAGCTCTGTCTGCACCGTCGTTGGAAAACAAGGTAGAGGATAAAGATGGAGAGAGGGAGGAAGAGGAGGATGTTTGTCATGAAGAACGAGTTGAAGATGAAGGAGCTTGGTGGGGTGATGAAGCAAATAGCAAAGGTGACAATGTCGGAAAATTGAGGATGAAGAAGGGAGTCATTGGAGGAAGAGGAAATGTTTACAGACATCTGGAAGAGAAAAAGAAATGACAAATGGAGAAAAAAATACATCTCTCTCTCTTATGTCTATTAGTAATGTATGGATTGCAACTACATAATGGGGACTGCAAGTGGGTGAAATCACCAATAATTATTGCTTAATTAAACCTCTGAGCTCCAAAACAGCTGCCTAATGACGTTATCTCAGAAGCTTCTGTCAAGTTTACCACCACAGTTTCTATTTTCTTCTTAAGCAAATCTCTAAAGAAATCACAGCCACATCAACACAACACACAGTGAAGAAATCACATGGAAAGCTCGAGCTGCTCGACACCATTTAAAAGACAAGTGCCAGAGATGATCACTCCTAAAGAGGGATTTCTCCTGCAAGTTTTTGTTTGTAATTTGAGTTTTTTCCTCATCTGAATTCAAATTCTGATCTGGATTGCATCTAAACTGGTTCTTCATTTTTTGACACTTGCACAACTCTCATGTTTGTTGTGGGGAGAAAATCATCCTCTGCTTGGTCACGGTTGCACTACTTGATATTTTTATATTAAAAAAATGAGCAAATTAATATGCATACTATAAAAATAATTTCAAAGAGTGATGAACCCACAACTATCACAGGACCTCTAATGTCCCAAATGTGCAACAGTAAGATAAAGTTGGTCTTCTGTCCATGTCAGCCGTTCATATTAAGGTGGATTTAAGCAGATGATGACAAAACAATAAGAACACCAACCTTGTGATTATTTGTCTCTGGTCTTCTGGGCGTCTCTCCTCTGTGGGCTCCTGTGTCTGAATACCTGTTGAAAATACGCTGCACAGGCTGTATACTCACCTACCTTTACCTCTCTCTCTCTCTACCTCTCTCTCTCTCTCTCTCTCTCACTCAGATATCAATTCAAATTTGTCTTATTTGCATAAATAAGCAAAGGTAACTATGGAAAACTGACATACAGGTGCATAATCCATCAAGGTATAAATCAGGAATCACAGGAACAGATCACATGGGAAATAAAAAGAAATATTCATTAATGCATGAATGTAAGAGTAAATGTGCATGGCTGTTATTTTAATCAACCCTTTTTTTCATGCAGACTACTTCTTGTTTGTCGCTGTGTGCAATAAAATTCAGGAACTGTCAGTACTTGTGCAACGACCCTGTCAAACTAAATTATCTACATCTACTTATATATTATCTACTGTGTAATGTACATGTATGACGAGCTTTTAAATAATACCAGTTTATTACCAAAAGGCAAATCTGTGCAGGCTGTATATACTGTGCATATACATTTATTTGTATATATGTTGCACATAAACCTCCTACTTCACTACTACTCCTACAAAATGATTTATCACTAAACTTTTATCATTAGTATGTTCGGTCCCTGCATTATTTTCACTCCTTTACCATATACATTTTTTTTACCCTGTATACAAAGTTAACAGCAGCTGCATGTTCATATTTAAGCAACACCTACTTTTCTTTCATACAGACTACTTCTTGTCATGGATTTGCACATGAGAAAACGAAATATTGTTTTATTTATAGGAAGATCTTATTTGTGTGGAAAACCTCTCTGTTTGCATCGTGATTAAAATCTCACACAACAAAAACACACTACAAGTCTTTTTTAAGATATATATCTCTACAAGTAACTGCTGTAAATGATCCAGAATCATATCTGAGCCTACCTTAGGGTGGTCATTGATTGTGAAAAAAATAAGACTTAATTCAAGGAGCAAAGAGTAAAAATTCAGTTTAAAGTTCATTTCTATAAGCAGTTCACATAATCAGTGCATATTCTTGCCACTTATTCTGACAGTTGTTAGCTAAAGGTGAATGAATATGGTTTATATGATGCCAGGTTTTTTGAACATCAAGTGATTCATTCAGTGCACATTAAATCCAACCCTCCACCTTATTTGGTGCAGTTTCGTACAACATGCTAATGTTCCTGCTCTGTGCAGAAACAGCAGAGGTAACACCAAACTGCTGGGGAGGTTAATCCACATTTCAGACATCATCAGCACACACTCATTATTTCCTTTACCTTTATCAAAAGTCCAACACACATTCCAAACAAACCTCAACAGGAGCACTCGCAATATAGACATAAAAGTATAGAAAGCTCTCTGCTTTGATTGGTCAACCCTCTTCCTGTCCCCATCCTGTTCCCATGGGCCTGGACTAATCAGAACACAGAGAGGCTGCAGAAGGAGGTGATGATTGAAAGGATATGACAGGGGGGGTTGAAAACAGCACAGCAGATTGTGGGAAGTCCTCTTCCAGACCCGGACTCAACATACTCTGGCCGGATGCAGAAGAAGGTCCGACATATATTGCGTGCAGCCGACCTCTACCCACCCTGGGAAATGGACTGTTTGTACCACTTCCATCTGGAAAACGGTACAGAAACATAAAGACAACAACTAGCAGACTGAAAAACAGCTTTTTCCCCAGAGCTGTACAATGCATTTCCACCTATTCCACCTACCAGAGCTCCAGCGTACCTCTATAGAGAGAGAAGAACCTTCCAGAAGGACAACCATCTCTGCAGCAATCCACCAATCAGGCCTGTAGGTGGTAGAGTGGCCAGACGGAAGCCACTCCTGAGTAAAAGGCACATGGCAGCCCACCTGCTGGAGTTTGCCAAAATGCACCTGAAGGACTCTCAGACCATGAGAAACTAAATTCTCTGGTCTGATGAGACAAGAGATTGAACTCTTTGGCGTTAATACCAGGACGTCATGTTTGGAGGAAGCCAGGCACCGCTCATCACCAGGCCAATACCATCCCTACAGTGAAGCATGGTGGTGGCAGCATCATGCTGTGGGGATGTTTTTCAGTGGCAGCAGGAACTGGGAGACTAGTCAGGATAGAGGGAAAAATGAGAGAGCACTCTTGACCTCAGACTGGGGCGACGGTTTCATCTTTCAGCAGGACAACGACCCTAAGCACACAGCCAAGATAACAAAGGAGTGGCTTCAGGACAACTCTGTGAATGTCCTTGAGTGGCCCAGCCAGAGCCCAGACTTGAATACGATTGAACATCTCTGGAGAGATCTGAAAATGGCTGTGCACCGGACGCTTCCCATCCAACCTGATGGAGCTTGAGAGGTGAGGAATGGGCCAAACTGCCCAAAGATAAAAAAGGTGTGCCAAGCTTGTGGCATCATATTCAAAAAGACTTGAGGCTGTAATTGCTGCCAAAGGTGCATCAACAAAGTATTGAGCAAAGACTGTGAATACTTATGTACATGTGATTTCTTAGTTTTTGATATTTAATAAATTCATAAAAATCTCAAAAAAAAAAAAAATCGCGTTGTCGTCATGTGGAATTTTGAGGAAGAAAGTGAATTTAATCCATTTTGGAAGAAGACTGTAACGTAACGTGAAGCGTTGTGAATACTTTCCGGATGCACTGTAGATGAATCCTGAAGTCATCATCAAGCATTATCCTCTGATAGAAAGCAGCCAAACACACCTGATGCTGATGTTTCTGATTCTGATCCCTCTCTCTCCTCTCAAGCTGAGGTAGGTGACAGCCAGGTAGCGCTCGACGCAGGTCAGGAGGTGACAGAACGTTTCGCCAAACCAGGAGATGTAACTGAGAAGGAAACCCACCACAAATACGGTGGCATGATTCATTGGTTCAGTTTCTTTAAAGTTTCTAAACTAAATCTAACCTTCACACAGTCTCTCTCTCATATAAATCACACTTTATAGACACATAATCAGAAGTCCAAAAACAATTTCTTTGCAGTAAGGATGCAATGCCAAGTCATCTATCATCTACTTATATACTGTGTAATATACATGCATGTACAGCAATAAAATAATATGCATTTACTGTGAAAGGTTTATCTATTCAGGCTGTAAATCTTATGTATATAAACGGACATTTATAAAGTATGTATGTGAATATATTCTGCACATAAAGCACTTTCTGTATGTAGGACTAAAGTCAAATTCTGCAGTAATTAATTATTATTTACCTTGTTAAGCTTATTGCCTTTTTTTAAGCTTTATGTGTGTCTTTTCATCATTCATCATTATCTCTAGTTAAATACCAGATATGGAACTGTCACTCTCACAACTGCTAATTTTCAACTTTTTATTTCATTTGCGAACTCATGTGACCTCATACATCATGTAAAATACCCACCCACTCTACTGTTATTCAAAATACAAAGAGGAACAGTTCCAAAAACCAAGTTAAAATTTATAAAACATATTAAACAAATCAATCTGAAACATAAAGATGAGAAGAAGCTTGTCCTGTCCTTGTTTGTCCTGATTGTCTGTGGATTTCATATGAGAATTTACAGGATGTACTTGTCTCACTGTTTTTATGATTATGTTTCTCTCTCTCGATTCATCCTATTTTCCTTGTTTGTGTTCCTCTCGTTCTCTTCAGGCCCATGGAAATGTACGCTAATGCCTCCTCTTCCTCCTCCTCCGCCGTCAGTAGCTTCCAACACCTCCCATATCTCCTTCCTGGGTAGCTGCTTCAGCTCTACACCTGGTTCCTCCATCTTCGCCGCCTTCACTACCACCAACATCCTCCTCCTCCTCCCTCTCTCCACCTTCATCCTCGTGTTCGGCTTCCGTCGTTGGCAGAAACAACAATGAATCCCATCGACATCTTCGCCTACCACACGGTCATCATGGAGCTGATGGGCATCTCCGGGTCCATCGTCTGCTGCTACGGTGCCTTCGCTCATCACCAGAAGATGATGGGCATTGGCTGCAACACGTTCACCATGATCTCCTGTGTGAAAATGTTCTTTCACGTCCTCACCTGTATCAAGCGCTACTTGGCCATCGCTCACCCCATCACCTACCTGAACTTGATGAAATCTGGCAGCGGGCAGCGGCGCAATCAGAAATATAAGCATCGGCTATGTTTGGTTCATTTGCTCGGGATTGGTTGCTTTGAGATTACTGAGCCGCACAAATTTCACCATGATCCTGTTTTTCTGCAATTTGGCCTTCTCGCTGATCGTCATCTCTTTCTGCAGCCTTTCTGTGCTCCGCGTCCTGACTCGTCCAGGACCGGGGGAAGAGGGCGGGAACAAGGGAAAGATCAACGCGGTAAAGCAATGGCCGTTTGTCACCATCGTGGCCATCATGGCGGTGCTGCTGCTCATGTTTGTGGGGAATCTGGTTTGCTTGGTGCTGGCGTCCTCGTCGGTGCTCATCGACAGTGACGGCTGTGTGGTCCGGATTTCGAGGATCTGGTTCTGTCTGCCCAGCGGTTATGTGCTGCTGCTGCTTTATCTGTACTGAGCGGGGCAGCTGTGCTTTAAACACAGCACTGAATCTGAATGAGGAGCATAAATGAGTCATTATATTACTTTGAAATGACGCTTATCTCCTGTCATCTCAGTCCTACCCACCATCTCATAAAGGCATAAAATTGCATAAAATTAATGAAAAAGAAAATACTTCACACTCCATCTTTTGATTAAGTCTTTGTTGTCTTTTGTTTGCATGTTAAACGCTGCTCCTGCTGTACGAGTGATATCTAACCTGTAAAAAATATAATTATATCTTCATTTTTATCATCTTTACGCACATATTTAACATGGACTTGACAAAAAAACACGTCACGTTTTTTTTTTAACTTTGCTTACTTTCCCTTCAGTTTTGCTATCATCACCTGACGTCCTACGTGCTACGGTGAGCGTATTACGTCATTTCCTGTTCTCCTTGCGCTAGAGCTGTGTGAATAGTCTTCAGACTCCAGAGCATAATTTTCTTAAATACTCTCTAAATTTTGTACAATTGCGTCTAACCACCGCAGCAGTAGTAGATCTTATCTAAGGCTAGCGACTTTTTAGCTGTCCAAAAGCTTAAATTTTGCCTAAAACTTTTTAAATAATTTGGTTCCAGTGGTTAGCTCCTTTGCTATCTCTTATTAGCAATGGCTCCTCCCTCTCCCTCCTCCTCTCCTCTCTCCTGCTCGGTGTGTCAGATGTTCAGCTGCTCCTCTGCCTCCTTTAGCGTAATGAAATGGTACCTGTAATAAATGTAGCTTATATGTAGTTTTGGAAGGCGAGGCTGACAGAGTTAGAGAAGCGGCTCGGCACCAATGTTAGCAGTTATGCTAGCGTAGTTAGCCAGTCCCCAGTAGCCGCTGCAGGGGTTAGGGCAGCATCAGCTAGCACTCCCTCAAGCAGACCCCGAGCAGCCGGGTGCGGCTGGGTGACTGTTCGAAGGAGGCAGAGCTCAAAAAAGTCCACCAAGGTTCACCACCAAACACTTCACGTGTCTAATAAATTCTCCCCCCTCAGCGACACACCCGCTGACAAACCAACTCTGGTTATTGGCAGCTCCACAGTCCGACACGCGTGAAGTTAGCAGCACCGGGGAACAGTCAGATGCCTCCCTGCTGGGGCCAGAGGGGCGACATCGAGTCAAATTTAAACTGCTGGCAAAGGATAAACGTAAATATGATAAAACTGTAATTCATGTCGGCATTAATGACGCCCGATTACGCCAATCGGAAGTCACCAGAATTAATGTGGAGGCGGTGTGTAAAGTCAAGTTGCAAAAACGATGTCGGACTCCGTAGTTTTCTCTGGACCCCTTCCTAATCTGACCAGTGATGACGTCATTCCACCGGTGGTTAACGAGGTGGTGTCCGGCAAACGGGCGTGGGCTTTATTAATAATTGGCAGCCTTTTTGGGGGAGATCTGGCCTGATTAGGAGAGATGGTATCCATCCCACTTTGGCTGGAGCCGCTCTCCTGTCTAGAAATATAGAAAGTTTTATTAGTCCTAATTCATGACATACCAGAGTTGGACCAGTAAGCAGAGCTGCAGTCTTACACGCTTCTCTGCGCCTCCATTAGAGCAGCTGCACACCCAATATAGAATAGAAACTGTGTCTGCCCAGCGACCATTTAAACTCTTAAAACCAAAAAGGGGAGTTATTCAGAAAAATCTAATAAAAATTAACACAACTGCTGTAGCAACTCAGCAACAGCATAATAAGAAAATTAAGTGTGGCCTCTTAAACATCAGATCTCTGGCCTCTAAGGCTGTTCTGATAAATGATTTGATATCAGACTCTGATATAGACCTGTTCTGCCTTACTGAGACCTGGCTAGGTCAGGAAGAATTTGTTAGCCTAAATGAATCCACTCCACCGAGTCATTCTAACATTCATGTTCCTCGAGACACTGGACGAGGAGGTGGAGTTGCAGCCATTTTTAATTCAGCCCTATTAATAAATTCTCGGCCTAAAGAGGGCTACAGCTCATTTGAAAGCCTTATTATTACTCTTTCATCTCCAGCCTGGAAGAGCACAAAGCCAATCTTAGTTCGCTGTAGTGTACCGCCCCCCAGGCCCATACTCTGAATTCTTTATCTGAATTTTCAGAGTTCTTGTCAAATTTAGTCCTTGAAAATGACAAGGTAATTATTGTAGGTGATTTTAATATTCATGTGGACATGGATAGTGACAGTCTTAGCACAGCATTCATCTCATTATTGGACTCCATTTGGTTTTCTCAGAGGGTAAATTCTCCAACTCACTGTCACAATCACACCCTTGATTTGGTCCTCACCTATGGTATTGATATTGAGCACTTAATAGTCTCCCCCCAAAATCCTATATTATCAGACCACTACTTAGTATCATTTGAATTCCTATTACAGGACTATGCACCTCTAGAAAAATTAGTGTTCACTAGATGGTTACCCGATTGTACTAGGACTAAATTTAAGGAAGCAATTCCGACAGCATTAAAGTCAGTAAGATTTCCTAGTATCTCTCTGACGACTCTCATAATTTTTTGAGCTCCTCCCCAAATTGACCAACTTGTTAGTAACACCATGGACTCACTCAGAGGCACTCTGGACTCTGTTGCGCCCCTAAAAAGAAAGATCATAAAACAAAAGAGATTGGCACCATGGTTTAACTCTGCAACTCGCAAGTTAAAACAAACAACACGACAATTGGAAAGGATATGGCGCTCCACCAAAGAGGAGGACTCTCGCCTAGCCTGGAAAGAGAGTCTCAAAACTTATAGGAAAGCCCTGTGTAATGCCAGAGCAGCCTACTATTCGGCATTAATAGAGGAAAATAAGAACTGCCCTAGGTTTCTTTTCAGCACTGTAGCCAGGCTGACACAGAGCCATAGCTCTATTGAACCCTGCATCCCCTTAAGTTTAAGTAGTAATGATTTCATGAGCTTCTTTAATGACAAGATTTTGAATATTAGGGACAAAATTTGTCAGGATCTGCCCTCGTTAGACTCCGATCTATCTAACGTGCCTTCAGACTCAGGAAATTTAGGAGCAGATACACTAAAACCTGACAATTGCTTAGACAGTTTTATTCCAATTGGCCTTCCCGAATTATCCTCGTTAGTTTCATCATCGAAAGCAACAACTTGTCTCCTAGACCCCATCCCAACTACGCTGCTTAAGGAAGTTTTCCCATTTATTGGTACATCGCTGCTGCATATTATTAATCTGTCTCTGGTGTCAGGCTTTGTACCCAAGTCTTTTAAAGTAGCTGTATTATATATGTATTAAACCATTGATCAAAAAACCTACACTTGATGCAGATGTGTTAGCCAATTACAGACCAATATCCAACCTCCCCTTTTTGTCTAAGATCCTAGAGAAAGCCGTTGCCAGCCAGTTATGTAATTATCTCCACAGTAATAGTCTTTTTGAAGTTTTTCAGTCAGGATTTAGAGCTCACCATAGCACAGAAACAGCACTTGTGAAAGTCACCAATGACCTGTTGACAGCATCAGATAGAGGGCTTCTGTCTGTACTTGTCCTGTTAGACCTCAGTGCTGCCTTTGATACAGTTGACCATCACATTCTGTTGCTGAGAATGGAAAAACCTGCTTGGCATTAAAGGGTCTGCATTAAACTGGTTCAGATCATACTTATCAGATCGGTCTCAGTTTGTCCATATTAATAATGAATCCTCTGTGCATACTAAAGTCTGTCATGGAGTTCCACAAGGTCCAATTCTGTTTATTTTGTATATGCTGCCCCTTGGCAATATCATCAGGAGGCACTCCATAGATTTCCATTGTTATGCTGATGACACCCAATTATATTTATCAATGGAGCCAGACAAAACTGATCAGCTCCTGAAACTCCAGGCCTGCCTTAAAGATATAAAGGCTTGGATGACCAGAAATTTCCTGCTGTTGAACTCAGATAAAACTGAAGTGATCCTATTAGGTCCGAAACACCTGAGGAACACGTTTTCTCCTATAGATATAGCCTTGCTGGATGGCATTAACTCGGCCTCCAGCACCACTGTAAGGAACCTTCTGGGTTTTATTTGATCAGGATATGTCCTTCGACACCCATATTAAGCATATTTCAAGGTCTGCCTTTTACCACCTGCGCAACATCGCAAAAATTCAGGCACTTTTTGTCCCAAAGCGATGCTGAAAAATTAGTCCATGCATTTGTCTCTTCCAGGCTGGATTACTGTAATTCACTTTTATCAGGCTGCCCGAACAAGTCGTTAAAGACTCTACAGCTGGTCCAGAATGCCTGCTGCTCAGGTGCTGACTAGAACCAGGAAAAGAGACCATATTACTCCAGTACTGGCTTCTCTGCATTGGCTCCCTGTAAAATTTAGAGTGGATTTTAAAATCCTACTCCTCACATATAAGGCTCTACATGGTCTGGCACCATCATATCTTAATGAATTGATAACTCCTTATCATCCGACTAGAGTGCTGCGCTCCCAAAACGCAGGCTTACTTGTAGTTCCCAGGGTTTCCAGAAGTAGTCTAGGGGGCAGAGCCTTCAGCTATCAGGCCCCTGTTCTCTGGAACCAGCTCCCAGTCTGGGTCTGGGTCCGAGAGGCAGACACAGTGTCAGTGTTTAAGAATAGACTTAAAACCTTCCTTTTTGATAAAGCTTATAGTTAGTTAGGCAGGCACAGGCACGCCCTTAGTTATGCTGCTATAGGCTTAGACTGCCGGGGGGCTCCCATGATGCATCGGGCACCTCTTCCTCTGTCTCTCTTCCTCTTTCTCTGCTTCCTCTTCCTTTCGCTTCCTCTACTCTTATTATGGTAGTAGTGCAAACTGGAGTCACCTTATAAACTGGTAAAAGTGGCTAAAGTTGTTAAACTGGTTAAAGTAGTTAAAGTGGTTAAATTGGTTAAAGCGGTTAATGTGAATACTCTTATGTCCTGTAAAGTGCATGTTACTGCCTGGAGCCCCGGTCCTCTTTGTTCTCTCCAGTCTTGCAGGTTCCTCACTGATTCTGGTTGTGGTCCATCTGTCTGAGGTTCACTGGCCTGGTGGGGACATGATCTGTGTGTGTTGTGGAGAGAAGACAGAGTGGCCAGAGCTCCATATGAGGACATCTAGGAGATGCACCTGGACTCACGGACTCATTTCCATTACCTTGTGATACCTTCACACATGGACTAAACCCATGAACTCAGCATGTATAATTCCCTATATGACTAATGATGATGTTCTCTGTACATGTGGCATCTATTGCACGTCTGTCCGTCCCAGGGAGAGGGATCCCTCATCTGTGGCTCTTCCTCAGGTTTCTTCTTTTTCCCATAAAGGGTTTTTTGAAGTTTTTCCTGACTCGGTGGGTGTCACAACTGTACAGATTGTAAAGCCCTCCGAGGCAAACAATGTTTGTGATTTTGGGCTCTGAATAAATAAATTTGATTTTATTTTTTATTTGATTTGGATTAATTTTGTTCAACATCTCATCACTCACACCATGTAAAGCACCCATCCTATTGATTGGACAGCTGATCTCCAACAGACAAAGAGGAAGAACTCTTATAAATAAATAAAATCTGAAATGCATATGTAGTAGGTTGGAAATTCCACATGTTAAGTTTTTATTTAAACAAGAACCCCCCCATTTTTTGTCAATTATTGAACTATTCTAATCTTTTCTTTATACAGTTTTCATATCAAGGTCATACACTTTTATGTCAGTAGATGGTGCTGTGGTTCCACTGTGGATCTATTAGGGAGACTAAAGCTAGAGGCACCGCTCATGCGCAGCTCAGAAATAAATAAGCTCCGGCATGGGCAAGACACTAATGTTGGTCTCCTCTCTATCGGTCCACAGGTACTGAAAATACTTATTTTTCTATGTTGTAGCTCTTGTCAGACTCTAATGTGAATACGGTATTAACAGTTACAACTGTTTTAAGACGATTTTGAGATGTTTAACTAGTGAGCTGTATTTTGTAACTAATTGCCTCGATCAGTGACGCCATGTTGAGATGTTTTTCATGAATACCGGTTTATACAGTAGTTTTCTGAGTCCTTGTAACTGACGTTAGCTTTCGATACTGTAAGGAAATGTGTTTAAAAGTTGTAGCATACTAGCCAGCTAGTGGTGAGAAAGTTAAGCCATGAGAGATGCTATGTTTAGTTGGCGCTGTGTGAGACGGCTGCCTCTCCAGTAGCTCTCCAGTTTCAGCTCTTAACCTTAACCTTTTTTTTTTACCTCTTTCCCCCTACCTTCTTTACTCTTCTTGCGAAGAGATTGTGTGTTTTATATATCCTATGGATATTTTCAACTTTAAAATGCAACCAAGAGCCAGTTTCCTCACTTATTCACGGGAGGAACTCCTGGCTCTGCGAACAAAGGGACGAGCCGGGATGCGACACCCCATTCCGGCGGAGCTGAGGAGGAGACCCCGGGCTGCAAGGCCAGGGCTAAGCTAAAGGCAGAGCTAGCGGAAAAATCGGAGGCGCTACAAGCCATCGATTCCCTCCGTCATCATGGGGAAATGTGAACTCGCTGCTGCCGAACAAGATAGACGAGCTGTCCGCACTGAACAACCAGCGGATCTACCGGGAGAGCAGCTTGTTCATCTTCACGGGAGACATGGCTGAGTGGACCACCTAGTGAGAGCCGACAGAGACACCGAGTGGGAAAAGCAAATGGGGGACTAATGGACCATTTATGTGGAACTGGGATTCACCTGCTGGTGTAGACCTGACAGAGACACTAAGGCGAGCGGGAAAAGCAGAGGTGGGGGACTCATCATGTATGTCAACAACTGCTGGTGTAACCCGACATATCTCCGACATATCTCCGTAAAGACAGTCTCATGTTGCCGGGACCTCGAGCTGCTAGCTGTTAGCCTGCGGCCATATTATCTGCCGAGGGAGTTCAGTCACGTGATCACCGTCTGTGTTTACATCCCTCCGAGAGCGGAGCTGAGCCTGCAGCCACTGCCTGTGAGAGTTCATCACAGCAAACGTCTGTTTACATCCCTCCGAGAGCGGACGATTCACTGCACTGGGAAAATCCACTCTGTCACAGCAAGGCTGCAGACACAGCACCCTGAGGCATTCATGATCATCTCTGGGGACTTTAACCATGCAACTTTGGACTCTACTTTGGCTGTTTACTTTTAATCAGGCTGTTTTTAATCAGGTTGTAGACTGTCCGACCAGAAAACAACAGGACAATTGATCTCCTGTATGTTAATTTACGGGACGCATACAGATTGACCTCCCCCCACTGGGGAAGTCTGATCACAACCTGGTCCACTGGGGAAGTCTACAGAACCTGGTCCCAGCCCTGTATACCCCCCTGGTCCAAAAGCAACCGGTGACAACACGATCAGTCAGGAGATGGTCCCCTGAGAAGGAAAGTGCCTTGAGAGACTGCTTTAACACCACAGTCTGGGATGTGCTGATGAACCCGCATGGTGAGGACATAGAGGGGATGACACACTGTCTGACGGATTACCTGAACTTCTGCGCAGACGTGGTCTCCCCTGTCAAGACAGTCCGCTGCTACCCTAATAACAAGCCATGGGTAACACGGGAAGTCAAGACTGTCCTCAACAAGAAGAAGGCTGCCTTCAGGAGCAGAGACAGGGAGGCCATGAAAGCAGCAGCAGCAGGAGGTGAATACACTGTGTGAAGGAAGCCAAGGACAGCTACAGGAGAAAGGTGGAGCAGAAGCTGAGGGAAAACAACATGAGGGAGGTCTGGGAAGGTGTGAGGACCACCACAGGTCTCAACACAAAGACCAGAGCCGTAGGGGGGACAATGGAGAGGGCAAACGAACTGAATGACTTCTTCAACAGGTTCAACCAGCCCTTGGCCCCCCCACCCCCGCCCTCACCACAGCCATCCCACCCTCTCCCCTCCACACATCTCCCTCCAGACACCACAACACCACCCCCATCCTCCCCCACATCAACACAATCGCCACTCATCACCACAGACCAGGTCAGAGGACAGCTGAGGAAGCTCCGACCCAGGAAAGCCGCAGGCCCAGATAAAGTGTGCCCTAGGACTACTGAAGACCTGCGCGGCAGAACTGGGGGAACCACTACAACGGATCTTCAACCTCAGCCTGCAGATTGGGAGAGTGCCCACCCTCTGGAAGACATCCCGCATCGTTCCAGTTCCGAAGAAGAACCGGCCCAGCGAGCTGAATGACTTCCGACCAGTGGCGCTCACTTCACATCTGATGAAGACGTTGGAGCGGCTCTTCCTCAGCCTCCTCAGACCCCAGGTGCAGCACGCCCAGGATCGCCTGCAGTTCGCCTACCAACCAGGTGTTGGTGTGGAGGATGCCATCCTCTACCTGCTCCATCGAGCCCACTCCCATCTGGATAAGGGAAGCGGCACAGTGAGGATTCTTTTCTTGGACTTCTCCAGTGCCTTCAACACCATCCAGCCCTCTCTGCTTCGGAGACAAACTGAGCAGGATGGGAGTGGACCCCCAGCTGATGGACTGGATCTCCTGACTACCTCACTGGCAGACCACAGTACGTCGGGCTGAAGGACATCAAGTCTGACACGGTGGTCAGCAGCACTGGAGCCCCCCAGGGCACAGTGCTGGCCCCTCTTCTCTTCACCCTGTACACCTCAGACTTCTGCTACAACTCGGAGCTTGTCATATTCAGAAATACGCTGATGACACAGCCATCGTTGGGTGCATCAGGGAGGACAGAGAGGAGGAGTATCGGAGACTGGTAGGGGACTTCGCTGCATGGTGCCACACTAACCACCTACAGCTCAACACCTCTAAGACGAAGGAGCTGGTTATTGACTTTGGGAGGTCCAGACCAAGTCCGCGACCAGTCCTGTTAGAGGGAGCTGAGGTGGAGGCTGTGGATTCCTACAGATACCTCGGGCTGTGGCTGGACAATAAACTGGACTGGACAACGCACACCAGCCACCTGTATGGGAAGACACAAAGCAGGATGTACTTCCTAAGGAGACTGGGCGGGCCGGCTCTGTGGTCGGCACGAAGCTGGACTCTCTGGTGGACGGTGGCAGAGTCGAGGACTCTGGACAAACTGCTGGATATTATGGACAATGCCAGCCACCCTCTGCACACCGTCATCAGCAACCAGAGGCAGCCTGTTCAGTGAAAGACTGCTCCTTCCCAAGTGCAGGACCAACAGGCTTCAAGAACTCCTTTGTCCATCATGCCATCACACTCTACAACTCCTCACAAGGGGGGAGGAGGACATAGAGTAGGGGTGGCAGCCATTGTACACTTACCTGTACAACACATACAAACACTTTGGACACTTTTTCCTCTGGTGCAATAATAACCTCATCATATGGTGCAATAACTTTAATTTATAATTTATAATCCGTAACTTATTCCATACAAGCCATAACTTATTTCTACAAGCCATACTCAGCTCTATATATTTACTTATATTATTTTATTCTCATTTCTTATTTTTTGTATTTTTTTTTTTTAAGTACTTACTGTTTATTTTTCACCTGTGTGCTTCTTCTGTATATATATGCTGCTGGAAACTTAAATTTCCCTGAGGGAGCCATCTCAAAGGGATCAATAAAGTCAAGTCTAAGTCTAAGTCTAAGTCTATGTTCAGACTAGTTTTACTTTTATGGTCGCGCCATGTTTCTGTGTGCAAGTGCGTGAGAGAATGTAATGTGAAATATGTGTCTAAGGATTTTGTATGTCTTATGTTAATGTAGTGATTGAGTTTTAGTGTAATTGTGTGGAATATGTGTTGAATTTATGTGCACTTACTTTCCTTGATGGTTAATGTTTTATGTGATCTATTGTCAGTAGTTAACCTTATGTGTTAATTCATTTGTGAAATGTTTTGGTATTAATTTAACATGTATTTTACAAATCTAGCTACAGTGTGACTGAGAACTGAACATAGTTGTGCTCAGAAATAAATAAGCTCCGGCATGGGCAAGACACTAATGTTGGTCTTCTCTCTATCGGTCCACAGTATTTATATCTTGGCTGCACAGTGCTCCCTAGCCTGTGTAGCCCTTACTACCGGTCCAGGTTTCCCCTAGGCTTGGTGCCGGTTATATATACTTCATAAAACAGAAAACAGAAAAATGACAATTTTGTTTCCATGATGTGCTAATTTCTATTGTGATTTCTGATTTGGATATTTTCCTCTTTTTTTTGTTCTTTCGTGTTTAACTGATGATGTGCTGTTTCAAACTTTTGTTGTTTTACTGCTTTTGTCTGGACCCCAGAAAGACCACTGTAATGGATAAAGAATAAAGACTAAATTGGGGCTTGTGTTTTGGTGTGCAGAAAGGTTTTTAATGAAAACCACATTAAAATAGTCTAATGAGAAACCAGTCAAACCAAACCAATAGTTCTTTATTCGTTTTCAGTGAAGTTAAAGTAACAACAAAATATGTTTTAACTATACAATAACTTGAACTAATTAAAAAGAAAATAACACAAACAACACAATAAAAACATACAGCAGGTAACCTTTTTTTACATAAACTGTTGTAAAGAATACAGAAGCTTATTTGCTTGTCCATAAACACAAAACTACATGAAAAAGAAAAAAGTTTAATTCATCAGTACACGTTCTTTCCACTCATTCAGCCTGTAAAAATTATTTAATTCTGCCATGGGATGGTCATAGCTGATCTACAATGATTACACACATAAAGTACTACTTTAAAAGATAAGAATTCACTTTATCGGTATACAGATATAGATATAAGCAGTAAATTTAATCAATTCCAACATGCTACTTATTCCAGTTAAAACTGTAAAAACTATGGTAATTGACACACGTTCCGATCAGGATGAACTGCAATGACTCTGGTGATCCTCTCATGTGAATCCTTATCATTACTTGGTGTTGGTCTTACAACACACAAATGTTCCCGCTCTGTGCAGAAACAGCAGAGGTAACACCAGACTGCTAGGGAGGTTAAACCAGGCTATCATTGATATCATCAGACAACCACTCATCTCTCCTGACACATAAAAAAGAACCGAAATCATATTCCAGACAAACCTCAACAGGAGCACTCCCAGGATGGCCACGATGGTGTAGAAAGCCGTCTTCTTTGATTGGTCAACCTTCTTCCTGTCCCCTCCCTGTTCACCCGGCCCTGGACGAATCAGAGCGCAGAGAACAGAGAGGCTGCAGAAGGAGGTGACGACGAAGGAGGAAACCAAGAGGCACAAATCCACAATTTGGGAGACATGGTCAAGAATTATCAGACATTGTCCTCCGATGGAAAACAGCCAAACACACCCAGTGCTGATGTTTCTGACTCTGATCCCTCTCTCTCCTCTCAGGCTCAGGTAGGTGATGGGATGAACAACAGCCAGGTAGCGCTCCACGCAGGTCAGGAGGTTAAGTAACAGCTCCCCATACCAGGAGAGAGACCAAAAACAGAAACCCACAAATATTACATAGTAATTTTCCCCACTGATACCACAAAAGCAGAAGACTATCCCAAAGACACCAACCATCTCCAGTCACCAGGTGGTAGGTGAAGATGTCCGAGTGACTGGTCGTGGTCGTTGCCGTGGAGGTGGAGCTCTGTCTGCACCGTCGTTGGAAAACAAGGTAGAGGATGAAGATGGAGAGAGGGAGGAAGAGGAGGATGTTTGTCATGAAGAACGAGGTTGAAGATGAAGGAGCTTGGTGGGGTGATGAAGCAAATGCCAAAGTTGACAATGTCGGAAAATTGAGGATGAAGAAGGGAGTCATTGGAGGAAGAGGAAATGTTTACGGACATCTGGAAGAAAAAAAGAAATGACAAATGGAGAAGAAAATACATCTCTCTCTCTTATGTCTATTAAGCAAATCTCTAAAGAAATCACAGCCACATCAACACAACACACAGTGAAGAAATCACCTGGAAAGCTCGAGCTGCTCGACATCATTTAAAAGACAAGTGCCAGAGATGATCACTCCTAAAGAGGGATTTCTCCTGCAAGTTTTTGTTTGTAGTTTAAGTTTTTTCCTCATCAGAATTCAAATTCTGATCTGAATTTGCGTGTAAACTGGTTTTTGGAGCCTTTTGATTCAATCATTTTTTGCCACTTGCACGACTCTCATGTTTGTTGTGGTCATCATCCTCTGCGTGGTCACAGTTGCACAACTTGATATTTTTATATTTAAAAAATGAGCAAATTATTATGCATACTATAAAAATAATTTCAAAGAGTGATGAACACAGAACTATCACAGAACCTCTGAAGTCTCTGCACGATCCACAAAAACCACCGAGTGTGTAAAGTCCCAGTTGTGCAACAGTAAGATAAAGTTGGTCTTCTGTCCATGTTAGTCGTTCATATTAAGGTGGATTTAAGCAGATGGTGATGTTAAAAAAACGATAAGAACACCAACCTTGTGATTATTTGTCTCTGGTCTTCTGGGCGTCTCTCCTCTGTGGGCTCCTGTGTCTGAAAACCTGAATACCTGAAAATACCCTGCACAGGCTGTATACTCACCTATTTACATCTCTCTCTCTCTCTCTGTCTCTCAGATATCAATTCAAATTTGTCTTATTTGCATAAATAAGCAAAGGAACTATGGAAAACTGACATACAGGTGCATAATCCATTAAGGTATAAATCAGGAATCACAGGAACAGATCACATGGGAAATATAAAGAAATATTCATTAATGCATGAATGAGTAAATGTAAGAGTAAATGTGCATGGCTGTTATTTTAATCAACCCTTTTTTTTCATGCAGACTACTTCTTGTTTGTCGCTGTGTGCAATAAAATCCAGAAACCGTCAGTTCCTGTGCAACAACCCTGTCCAATTAAATTATCTACATCTACTTATATATTATCTACCGTGTAATGTACATGTATGACGAGCTTTTAAATAACACCAGTTTATTACCAAAAGGCAAATCTGTGCAGGCTGTATATACTGTGCATATACATTTATTTGTATATATGTTGCACATAAACCTCCTACTTCACTACTACTCCTACAAAATGATTTATCACTAAACTTTTATCATTAGTATGTTCGGTCCCGCATTATTTTCACTCCTTTACCATATACATTTTTTTGACCCTGTATACAAAGTTAACAGCAGCTGCATGTTCATATTTAAGCAACACCTACTTTTCTTTCATGCAGACTACTTCTTGTCATGGATTTGCACATGAAAAAACTAAATATTGTTTTATTTATAGGAAGATCTTATTTGTGTGGAAAACGTCTCTGTTTGCATCGTGATTAAAATATCACACAACAAAAACACACGACAAGTCTTTTTTAAGATATATATCTACAAATAACTGCTGTAAATGATGCAGAATCATGTCTGAGCTTGCCTTAGGGTGGTCATTGATTGATTGTAAAAAAAAAAAAAAAAAAGACTTAATTCAAAGAGCAAAGAGTAAAAATTCAGTTTAAAGTTAATTTCTGTAAGCAGTTCAGATAATCAGTGCATGTTCTTGCCACTTATTCTGACAGTTGTTAGCTAAAGGTGAATGAATATGGTTTATATGATACCAGGTTTTTTGAACATCAAGTGATTCATTCAGTGCACATTAAATCCAACCCTCCACCTTATTTGGTGCAGTTCGTACAACATGCTAATGTTCCTGCTCTGTGCAGAAACAGCAGAGGTAACACCAAACTGCTGGGGAGGTTAATCCACATTTCAGACATCATCAGCACACACTCATTACTTCCTTTACGTTTATCAAAAGTTCAACACACGTTCCAAACAAACCTCAACAGGAGCACTCGCAATATAGACATGAAAGTATAGAAAGCTCTCTGCTTTGATTGGTCAACCCTCTTCCTGTCCCCATCCTGTTCCCCTGGGCCTGGACTAATCAGAACACAGAGAGGCTGCAGAAGGAGGTGATAATCGAAAGGACTTAGCAGGGGTGGTGAAAACAGCACAGGGGATTGTGGGAAGTCCTCTTCCAGACCTGGCACTCAATATGTACGCTGGCCGGATGCAGAAGAAGGTCCAACATATTGCCGTCACCGACCTCTACCCACCCGGCATGAAATGGACTGTTTGTACCACTTCCATCTGGAAAACAGTACAGAAACATAAAGACAACAACTAGCAGACTGAAAAACAGCTTTTTCCCCAGAGCTGTACAATGCATTTCCCCCTATTGACTGCACTTGAATAACTGACACACCCCACTACTATGCATTGCGGCTGCAACTTTGGACTTTAGTTAGTGTGTACATATTATTATTACCATTATTATTATTGCTTACTTACTTTATATTATTACTTACTATTATTATTCTTTTTACTAGATTTACATTTAAAGCTGGAAGTCACCAAGTACCAATTTCGTCATGTGAAAACATGATGACAATAAATGATTCTTGATTCTTGTTGTGTTACAGCCTTATTCCAAAATGGATTAAATTCATTTTCTTCCTCAAAATTCTACACACAACACCACATAATGACAATGTTAAAAAGGCAAATTTATTAAAAATAAAAAACTAAGAAATCACATGTATATAAGTATTCACAGCCTTTGCCATGAAGCTCAAAATTGAGCTCAGGTGCATCCTGTTTCCACTGATTATCCTTGAGATGTTTCTACAGCTTAATTGGAGTCCACCTGTCATAAATTCAGTTGATTGGACTTGATTTGGAAAGGCACACACCTGTCTATATAAGGTCCCACAGTTGACAGTGCATGTCAGAGCACAAACCAAGTGTTACGGGCCTCAGTGACACAGGCCGCGTTACAAATAAATATATGAGTGAGAGTGACCTGTATAAAGCAGGTAAGAAGAGGAAGAATAAACCACCATGCGTCTCGCTCTCTCTCCAGATCACTTCTGTATTTTTATTTACAACATATGTCATGCATATCAGTTGAAACTTTACACATTCCTGTTTCCTCAAATTTCAGTTTTCTCTTCCAGTCTAGGCATTCACAATAAACCCATTTTCCACAAAATGTGTTCTTTGTCTCTGTAACCAAGGTACTAAGAACAAATACTCGTTCACATGAGATAACAATATTTATGTTTCACATATTATTCTCCACAGTATATCCTGTTTAACTCTCACTGTTGTTTTAGTGCAAACCTAATACAATGAAATATCCGATTTCCATTACGCTGCTAAATACACTCAAATATTGCAGTATACTGAAATACAGGATGACGGAATTATGCTTAAATTGTTAGACAATGTAAAATAACTGTAAAATAAACCATACCAATTCCCTTACATGTTGGCAAAGTACATATTAAGTAAACAGAAATCATTTAAAGTTTGAATCGAGTCCCTTTAGAAAGATATTAACACTATTAATTAGCTTAAGTAACGACAGTACCACACCCTAAAATGGCGCCGCTACGTCCGAACTCCGTCTAAATCAATTAACACTCCACTTGCTTCTCAAGATGTCCAAACTTCTTCCAAACTTCGTAAACACTCGTTAAACACAGACACAAATACATCCCGACCCTATTCAATACATTTGCATGACACATTCACCATCCACTGACCTGTACAAAGCAGGCAAGAAGAGGAAGAATAAACCACCATGCGTCTCGCTCTCTCTCCAGATCACTTCTGTGAGACAGCGGAAACGCCCCTCCCTCAGGTGCTTCCCCACAGCAACGATGTATACAAAGGTTCCACCTGACCAGATAACACACATTCTCCCCTCTATTCTCAATGTGCCAAGCAGATACATATCAGCAAAATTACTGGTGGATGTATATCTTTTAGAAAACAATTAAACAAATGTGTACACTTATTATAAATGGTTATAATAATAAAATAATACCAACTCTCTCATTAAATTGTGATCCCTATTACCATGGGTGTCACACTCTCCCCAACAACAAAAGTGGCTCCCGACACTTATTCCAAACCTTCATTCTCTACTTAGCCCCTTTCTACATAGTTCTCACAACTCAACACACATACATTGGGTAAGTAACAGGTATGTAAGAATAGTGAGGGAGTGGTGTGCACTGAAATGGTAGTGTGTTTGGCGGTGAACACCAAAAGTAAGTGTAAGGCATGAGATGAGTGTAGGGGCTACTGTGAGTCTCAACAGCATTTACAGTGGGGCAGGATTGATATGTTGGATGTCCAAGGGAGGAATAGGTGAGCATTCTGCCGGGTCGTCTTTCCCTAGTCGACCTTCTCAGTGGGACAGGGAACATATTGAACTAGGTTCAGAGTGTTGCTCCTGTTCATCCATGTGTGCCTGCTGAGGCATGTCTTGCTCCTCCTCAGACTGGGGTACATAAGGGGCTTGATGCGGGACTTCCGCTCCATTCTCATGTTGCAGTTCAACATATTCCGGTAAGTGTGCTTGTTCCCCTTGGCTTCTTGTCTGTGTCTTGGCCCCGATTATTGTTGAATCACCTTCGGTTGCGGCCCCTGCCTGTCTCTCATTTTCACTGTGTTCTTCAATTACATATTGTGAATCTTTCTCCCTATGTGGATACTCATCGGTGCATCGTTTTTGTGTCGGTTCTTGGTGAACTCTGACTAGTTTGTTAAGGGTCTGCACAGGTCCTTTCCCAAAAGAACTTCTCGTCTCCCTTATTGGTACTTGTCCTCTTTGACACATGTTTGGTTCCTCTGTTGTTCTTGGCTCATTCCAGCTTGCTGGTATCCTCAACCAGTATCCTCCTCCTGACTCACTGTCTGAGTCCGAGTCCGATGTCCCAGTAATTTGGTCTCTTACATCACTTACTTTCCCCTGAGGGTTCCTTTCCCTTCGTGATGATTTCACCTTCTGGTTGGCTGACGGTTGGAGGAAACTCCACTGGCAGATCATTGACTTGCAAAAGCAGATTTCTGTGTAAAGTCCGAGTTTTGTCTTTGTCACCCCCTTCTGGGTAGACAATATACACTGGGTTATCTGACACTTGGGCTTTTACCACGTAGACCCTTTTCTCCCAATAAGAACGTAGTTTACCAGGCCCTCCCCTCTCACCTAAGTTCTTAACTAGCACTCTATCCCCGGGTTGTAGTACCACCCCTCTCACCCTCTGGTCATAGTGGGACTTGCCTTTCATGCTAGATGACAGGCTGTTTTTGGTAGCGATTCGATATGCTTCTGTCATTCTCTTGTGCCACTTTTCAGCATATCCTCTGTGTGTCACTTGATGTGTCTCCTCTGACAGTCCGAACAGGAGGTCCACAGGAAGGCGAGGATGGCAACCAAAGAGGAGAAAGTGAGGCGAGTACCCAGTGGATTCGTGTCTGGTACAGTTATATGAATGAACCACCTGTGCCAGATGATCTTTCCAGTTTTCCTTTTCTTTGTCGGTCAGCGTACGCAGCATCTGTAGCAGTGTACGGTTGAACCGCTCCGCGGGATTGCCCTGTGGGTGGTAAGGAGACGTTCGGGAGTGTCCTACTCCAGAGAGTCGCCCTAGTGCTCGGAATAGTTCATTTTCAAACTCCCGCCCCTGGTCATGGTGGAGTTTGTGGGAAATCCAAAGCGGGAAATCCAAAGCGTGGCACAAAATCACCATAAATGCGCTCCGCTGCTGTACGCCCAGACTTATTTCTGGTTGGGTAAACCTGTGCGAACCTTGTGAAATGGTCGATTACTACCAAGATATACTCATAGCCACCTTTACTCTTTTCGAGGTGCAGATAGTCAATACAGACTAGTTCAAGGGGTGAGCTCGATTTTAGGCTACCCATGGGTGCCCGTACATGAACTGTAGGCTTTTTCTGTTTTATGCAGCAGCATTTCTTCGTCACGTGGTCCTCAATACATCTCTTCATGTGCGGCCAGTAGAACCTTTCCCTGGCGAGGTGAAGGACTCTATCTGTACCTACATGTCCCATCTTGTTGTGGAGGTGCTTCAGTACAACAGACTGATACTTTTGTGGCAGTACTAACTGTTTTCGCTCTGGTGTGCGTCGATACAGGACCCCACCCTCGAGGTGTAACTGCTTCCACTCATGAAGGAGTTTACGAGCCGGTCCGTGCACTGACCTCCGAATGTCATCTGTGAGTTTATCATTTGTTTCCTTGAGTTTCACAACTGGCCCAATTGTGGGGTCTTCCTTCTGAGCTTGCACTAACTCGTCATGGCTTATTTCCTGCAGAGGAGGGCAAGGCTGTGGGCTAATGTCCATGGTGGAGGCAAAGAGAGCA
The DNA here is from genome assembly GCA_023238725.1 of Scortum barcoo. Classification (NCBI taxonomy): domain Eukaryota; kingdom Metazoa; phylum Chordata; class Actinopteri; order Centrarchiformes; family Terapontidae; genus Scortum; species Scortum barcoo. The sequence continues at coordinate 5,895,734 of CM041532.1, forward strand.
GCTACCCAAGCAACATCTTTGTCCTGAGCTACCCGACTACCCTCCCACACCGCATCTACCACATCCTGCGACATCTCCTCTGTGCATGTCGACATGTACCGATCAATATCAAGGGGGATACGGGACAGTGTATCTGCATCAATATTTATCCGCCCTGGCCTATACTTGATGTCGAAGTGGAAGTCTGACAATTCCCCCACCCAACGGTGACCCACTGCATTAAGCTTGGCCGTGCTCAAAATGTAAGTAAGGGGGTTGTTATCAGTAAAGACTGTAAAGCTTGGGGCATAAAAGAGATAATCTCTGAATTTCTCACACACTGCCCATTTAAGGGCGAGGAATTCTAACTTGCCACTGTGCAAATGATAATTCCTCTCTGCAGGTGTCAGGGTGCGTGACCCGTATCCAATGACTCGCAGCTTTCCGTCCTGCTGCTGGTAGAGAACAGCTCCAAGGCCTCGCTCCGACGCATCAGTATGCAGGACGAATGGCTGGTCAAAGTCCGGGTACGCGAGAACTGGGGGATGAGTCAACAAGTCCACTAGTTCCTCGAGTGTTCTTTGATGTTCAGCAGTCCAAATTATAGGCATCCTTGATGAGAGCTGGGGACCTTTGCTTTTACTCTGACAGGTCCGCACTTGTGCTGACGATTTCACTTGAAGTAACTCATACAGCGGCTTAGCTATCTTTGAAAAGTCTTGTATGTACGACCGATAGTAACCGAGGAAGCCGAGAACTCCCCTCAGGTCACCTACCGTCTGTGGTGTTTTGCTTTTCAGGGCTAGTACTGCCTCCAGGTCTTTGGGATCAACTCGAACCCCTTCAGCCGAGACAAGTCGCCCTACATAACGAACTTCCTTCTCGAATAGTTCACATTTCTCAGGTCGAAGTTTCACCCCGTGCTTCTGGAGAGCTTGAAGCACTTTGCGAATCACTTCCACATGTTCCTCAAATGACCGAGAGTAACACAGTATGTCATCAAGATAGGGTATGCAGCAGTCGTCTCTCAGAGATCCCAACATTTCCTCCATGCTTCTCTGAAACGCTGCAGGAGCATTTGACAAACCGAATGGGATCCTCACCCACTCATACAGTCCCCAAGGTGTGACAAAGGCCGTGAGATGGCGCGAGCCTTCAGCCACAAAACCTTGGTGGTAGGCTTTACCTTGGTCAAGGATACTGAACCAAGAATAACCCCCCAGGGTGTCCAGTAGATCCCTTATCCGCGGCAGTGGATGTCGGTCTGGTACGGTTTTCTGATTTAGCAGGCGGTAATCTATGCACAGGCGTAGTGTTCCATCCTTTTTCCGTACACACACGACCGGGGCAGAATAGGAGGACTTAGATTTTACTATCCATCCTTTCACCAGAAGATCTTGGATGTAGTCTTTGACCTCTTTCAAGAGCGGTTTTGGTATGGAGGTGTATGCCTTCTGCACAGGAATGTCATCCTTCAAATTAATCACCATTTGTAAACTCGGATTGCATCCAATATCACTCCCATCCTTTGCAAAAGCATTGGATTCTTCATATAACACTTTCCTGACAGCCTCTTGCTGATGCTGTTCCAAATGACCGAGGTTTACGGGTGGGTCCCATAAGGCCTGGGTCGGTTCGAGTGGCTGAACGGTTATCTCATTAACCCTTGTTGCGGGTGTCGGACCACTAGGGGACTCAACAACCCTTTCAATATGCTGTAAGGTGCCAAGGACTGTCTTCCGCGGCACGGTAATGTCATGTCTAGTGTTATTGCCAACTGCAATTATGACGTAAGGCTTCGCTGGATTCTGCATTTCAAACAAACCTGCTCCTATGTCTAGTTGTTCCAATGGTTGACTGTTTTCGTCTGCTTCGAACAGGACCAGGCGGTCTGGCGGATGTAGAGTTGGGGGAGCCCGACACTTAACCCATGTGACTTGACCAGCAGGGATCACCATGTCTTTGATCCCTGTCCTCAGGCGTCCTGGTGACACACTCAACTCTGTTGTCTGAATGAAGCTTACTATGGTTTCTGCTTTTTCGTTGGGAACGGAGATTGCATTATGAAGCAGTTTTGTCAGGGTCGGAGCTAGACTCTGCGGCTGTCCCTCAATGAGCTGCTCCAATACATTAAAGCCAACCAATGGCCTGTCCATGGTCAGACTACTGACTAGGAACGGGACACAAATGGAGAGACTGGGGTCCTCATTTCCTGGCAGATTGGTCATTATGGCTACCCAGCCATCAAACGGGATCAGTTCCCCATTTACTGCATAGACTTTCAACTCATCTACCTCCTCAATAATTTCTGACATTGGTCTAATTTCAAGATCAGGCAGATGTCTGTCTTTCCAGGCACGACTAATTATACTGACTTGTGCTCCTGAGTCAAGCAACGCAGTTACTGCCAAGCCATTTAGATTACACTGGATCAGGGCCCTTTTCCCTATCAATCTAGCAACAGCTCCACGTTTACCACTTGCTGGCTCAAAGGGAAACTGAGTAAGGTATTTCTCTTGTTTACAGGGGTTTTGCTTGCTAGGCTTTGCTGGAGTGTCATTACCACTATTCTGTGTTCCCTTTTGTTGCTCTGGTCGGGGCTCAATTCCTGACCCGATCACTGAGTGCCCCACTACAACGACCGGCGTCCCGTTTCCCTGACCCTTTTGTCTTTTTAAGCAGCCCATGGCCCTATGGCCCTCTTCGCCGCACAAGAAACAATGGTTACAGTTGGGTCGGTTTTGCTTGACACATTCTGGACAACCATATGGTCTCTCTTTCTTGACTCTGCTTTTATTCTGGGAGTACTGATTTACCACATGTGTTGGTTGTGACTGACTTTGTTGCCTCATTGTCTCAACCATGTTTGTGAGCTCTTCTATTTTTGCTGTAAGCTCCTTAATTGGGTCTGCCTTGGCGTTCATTACCGAGCTCTCCTGTTTATTGATAGACTCTTGGACTGTGCTAAACTCAAACTGTACACAGTGTGCACCTGTTGAGGGCTGACGACGAGAGGGACCTATCCTCTTTTGCCTCTCACTCTCCTCACTAGTGATTCTCATTATGTGTCGTAGAATAGCCTCATCACTTGTCTCACCCCCTGCCAGAAGGGGCTTTAGTTCTCTGCGTATCTCACTGTGTCTATCGCCCAGTCCCTGGTAGACTGTACGTAGGAACACCTCTTGGATGGTGGCTGCACTGTATTTTATGCCTGCATCCGACAGTTTCGATGTGAAGAGGACACGTTGTTTCAGCCCTATGACACGATAGAGGAACTGTTGTGGTGTCTCGTTCTCCTCTTGCTTAGCACACATTAACTCTTGGAATAACTCTGTGCTGTTTTTCTCCCTCAGGTGAGCTTGGAGGAATCCCTTGAGTTCTCTCACGGTAAGATCATCCTTATTGTTTAGCATGTCCTTAAAGGTTCCGGGTCTGATTATTTTGAGTACACCACGAACTACTTCTGTGTCATGGAAGCCTTCTTTGATGCCTTCTTCAATTTGCTTGCAAACATTATTGTAGCTTATGTCTGACGAGTGGTCACCAACTTGACCCCCTTGTACCTTAAACTCTCTCCTCTGCAGATAGGAAAGGTCTCTTAGGGATATCATCCCTTCACGAATGGGCTGGGCCGCAGATCCCGATGGTAAGTTGTTATCTGGCCTATCTCTGTGAGACTTACTAGCCTGTGCCGATGACAGCATGGAATGTTCAGGCGTCCGAGGCGTCTGAGTTATAGGTGGCACGATAGTTTGTCTGAGCTTCCTGCCTAGCTCTTCATAGCTAGCGAGCATCTCAAGTAACTCTGCATTTGGGTCATCAGATACAGCCTTAGGTAGCTTTGGGCTAACTGGGTTAGCTGAGCAAACATCGCCGTATCTTCCTGAGTTTGTAGAACTAACTGGGCCAGAAGGGTTAGCTGTTATAGCTTGGGGTATGTGGGGAGTGACACCCCCCGTCAGGGTCCCAGCGAGTGTCTGTTGTGATTTAGCAGCAGCTTCATCATCTGTGTAAGTGCTCTGTGCCTGTGTGGGTGGGTGTCTGTGGAGTATGTAGCTCTAGATCCTGTTACAGATAGCACAATATCTCGGTTCTTAATAACAGCATCAATAGCATCTTTTAAAACCAACAATTCAACCATCCCACCATCTTCTGACTCAAGTAAATGCTTACTGTACATAAATGAGCAGATGTAGTCGAAGCAGTCCTCCTGACCTCCCTCCTGGAGCTCCAAATCGTCCCTGCCTGACACCGGACCCACGCCCTTTGCAAATGTGGAAGAGTTCTCCCGCGGACAAGGTGAGGAGGCTCTTCCTGATGTCCCACACCAGGCTCTTCCTCTCACTCTCCGACATGGCAGCAGCTCCTCTCCGTCACTCACGGTGGGCTTCACAGGTCACCTTGGCTCAGGCGCTTCTCCAGCTCACAGCTCCCAGGTCTCTGCTCCGGCTCCCTCAGGTTCATGAATCGGTCCTTGATTTCTTCATTGGATCAGCCCCGACTAGGACGTGGCGCCGATCCCGGACGAGCCCCCAAGATTTGTTACGGGCCTCAGTGACACAGGCCGCGTTACAAATATATGAGAGTGACCTGTATAAAGCAGGTAAGAAGAGGAAGAATAAACCACCATGCGTCTCGCTCTCTCTCCAGATCACTTCTGTATTTTATTTACAACATATGTCATGCATATCAGTTGAAACTTTACACATTCCTGTTTCCTCAAATTTCAGTTTTCTCTTCCAGTCTAGGCATTCACAATAAACCCATTTTCCACAAAATGTGTTCTTTGTCTCTGTAACCAAGGTACTAAGAACAAATACTCGTTCACATGAGATAACAATATTTATGTTTCACATATTATTCTCCACAGTATATCCTGTTTAACTCTCACTGTTGTTTTAGTGCAAACCTAATACAATGAAATATCCGATTTCCATTACGCTGCTAAATACACTCAAATATTGCAGTATACTGAAATACAGGATGACGGAATTATGCTTAAATTGTTAGACAATGTAAAATAACTGTAAAATAAACCATACCAATTCCCTTACATGTTGGCAAAGTACATATTAAGTAAACAGAAATCATTTAAAGTTTGAATCGAGTCCCTTTAGAAAGATATTAACACTATTAATTAGCTTAAGTAACGACAGTACCACCACCCTAAAATGGCGCCGCTACGTCCGAACTCCGTCTAAATCAATTAACACTCCACTTGCTTCTCAAGATGTCCAAACTTCTTCCAAACTTCGTAAACACTCGTTAAACACAGACACAAATACATCCCGACCCTATTCAATACATTTGCATGACACATTCACCATCCACTGACCTGTACAAAGCAGGCAAGAAGAGGAAGAATAAACCACCATGCGTCTCGCTCTCTCTCCAGATCACTTCTGTGAGACAGCGGAAACGCCCCTCCCTCAGGTGCTTCCCCACAGCAACGATGTATACAAAGGTTCCACCTGACCAGATAACACACATTCTCCCCTCTAGTCTCAATGTGCCAAGCAGATACATATCAGCAAAATTACTGGTGGATGTATATCTTTTAGAAAACAATTAAACAAATGTGTACACTTATTATAAATGGTTATAATAATAAAATAATACCAACTCTCTCATTAAATTGTGATCCCTATTACCATGGGTGTCACACAAGCATGAAGTCAAAGGAATTGTCAGTAGACCTCAGAGACAGGATTGTCTCGAGGCACAAATCTGGAGAAGGGTACTTAAAAACTTCTGCTGCAGGTTGAAGGTGAAGATGTTCAGAACCACCAGGACTCTTCCTATAGCTGGCCTGGCCGGCTAAACTGAGCGATCGGGGGAAAAGGGCCTTAGTCAGGGAGGTGACCAAGAACCCGATGGTCACACTGTCAGAGCTCTGTAGAGAGAGGAGAACCTTCCAGAAGGACAACCATCTCTGCAGCAATCCACCAATCAGGTCTGTATGGTATGGTAGAGCGGCCAGACGGAAGCCACTCCTGAGTAAAAGGCACATGGCAGCCTGACTGGAGTTTAGGACTCTCAGACCATGAGAAACTAAATTCTCTGGTCTGATGAGACAAAGATTGAACTCTTTGGCGTTAATGCCAGGCGTCATGTTTGGAGGAAACCAGGCACCGCTCATCACCAGGCCAATACCATCCCTACAGTGAAGCATGGTGGTGGCAGCATCATGCTGCATGTTTTTCAGCGGCAGGAACTGGGAGACTAGTCAGGATAGAGGGAAAAATGAGAGAGCACTCTTGACCTCAGACTGGGCAGACTGCACACAGCCAAGATAACAAAGGAGTGGCTTCAGGACAACTCTAGGTGAATGTCCCTGAGTGGCCCAGCCAGAGCCCAGACTTGAATGCGATTGAACACCTCTGGAGAGATCTGAAAATGGCTGTGCACCGACGCTTCCCATCCAACCTGATGGAGCTTGAGAGGTGATGCAAAGAGGAATGGGCGAAACTGCCCAAAGATAGGTGTGCCAATGCTTGTGGCATCATATTCAAAAAGACTTGAGGCTGTAATTGCTGCCAAAGGTGCATCAACAAAGTATTGAGCAAAGGCTGTGAATACTTATGTATACATGTGATTTCTTAGTTTTTTATATTTAATAAATTCACATAAAATCTCCCCAAAAAATTTGCGTTGTCATCATGTAGAATTTTGAGGAAGAAAGTGAATTTAATCCATCTTGGAAGAAGACTGTAACATAACAAAATGTGGAAAAAGTTAAGCGTTATGAAAACTTACTGGATGCACTGTAGATGAATCCTGAAGTCATCATCACACATGATCCTCTGATAGAAAGCAGCAGCAGCAAAACACACCTGATGCTGATGTTTCTGACTCTGATCCCTCTCTCTCCTCTCAAGCTCAGGTAGGTGACAGCCAGGTAGCGCTCGACGCAGGTCAGGAGGTGACAGAACATTTCGCCAAACCAGGAGATGTAACTGAGAAGGAAACCTACCACAAATACGGTGACATGATTCCCATAAATACCGCAGCATCAGGGGACTGACCCAAAGACACCGATCATTTCCATGGCAACCAGGTGGTAGGTGAAGCTGTCCGAGTGACTCATCGTCGTTGTCACCGTCGTTGCCATGAAGGTGGAGCTCTGCCGCCGCCATTGTTGGAGACCCAGGTAGAGGATAAAGATGGAGAGAGGGAGGAGGAGGAGGCTTTTTATGACGTAGAACGAGGCGTAGATCATGGAGCTGGGTTTGATGAGGAGGCAGAACATGCCATAAAAATGAAGAAGAGAAAGGGAGTGATCGAAATAAGAGGAAAAGTTCACTGACAATCCTAAAAGAACTCCTAAACTCCTAATTTGAGTTTTATCTCGTCTGAACTCAAACGCTGATCTGATTTAACTGGTTCTTCAAGTCTTTTACTTCAATTATTTATTCAAACTTGCGTTACTTTTTGTTGTGGAGTAATTCAACCTGAAAGTGATTAAAGTTGCACAAATCAACATTTTTAGATTTAAAAAAATGATGATACGAAGGAGTTTTAGAGAACGATGAAAACAGCGAACTATCACACACAGTTTCCCTCTCTACCTCTTTTTAGCATCTTTAAGCTAATCATTTTGGTTTTACAGATCACAATTTAAAAGTTTTGGTTCAGTTTCTTTAAAGTTTCTAACCTGAATCTAACCTTTACACAGTCTCTCTCTCAAATAAATCACACTTACAGACACATAATCAGAAGTCCAAAAACAATTTCTTTGCAATAAAGACGTAATGCCAAGTCATCTATCATCTACTTATATACTGTGTAATATACATGCATGTACAGCAATAAAATAATATGCATTTACTGTGAAAGGTTTATCTATTCAGGCTGTAAATCTTATGTATATAACGACATTTATAAAGTATGTATGTGAATACATTCTGCACATAAAGCACTTTCTGTATGTAGGACTAAAGTCAAATTCTGCAGTAATTAATGATTATTTACCTTGTTAAGCTTATTGCCTTTTTTTAAGCTTTATGTGTGTCTTTTCATCATTCATCATTATCTCTAGTCAAATACCAGATATGGAGCTGTCTCTCATATCACAACTGCTAATTTTCAACTCTTTATTTCATTTGCCATCATGAACATTGATCATGTGACCTCATACATCATGTAAAATACCCACTACTGTTATTCAAAATACAAAGAGGAACAGCTCCAAAAAACAAGTTAAAATTTATAAAACATATTAAACAAATCAATCTGAAACATAAAGATGAGAAGAAGCTTGTCCTGTCCTTGTTTGTCCTGATTGTCTGTGGATTATGTTTCTCTCTCTCGATTCATCCTATTTTCCTTGTTTGTGTTCCTCTCATTCTCTTCAGGCCCATGGAAATGTACGCCAATGCCTCCTCTTCCTCCTCCTCCGCCGTCAGTAGCTTCCAACTCCTCCCATATCTCCTTCCTGGGCAGCTTCAGCTCTACACCTGGTTCCTCCATCTTCGCCGCCTTCACTACCACCAACATCCTCCTCCTCCTCCCTCTCTCCACCTTCATCCTCGTGTTCGGCTTCCGTCGTTGGCAGAAACAACAATGAATCCAATCGACATCTTCGCCTACCACATGGTCACCATGGAGATGATGGGCATCTCCGGGTCCATCGTCTGCTGCTACGGTGCCTTCGCCATGATCTCCTGTGTGAAAATGTTCTTTCACGTCCTCACCTGTATCAAGCGCTACTTGGCCATCGCTCACCCCATCACCTACCTGAACTTGATGAAATCGGGCAGCGGCGCAATCAGAAATATAAGCATCGGCTGTGTTTGGTTCATTTGCTCGGGATTGGTTGCTTTGAGATTACTGAGCCGCACAAATTTCACCATTATCCTGTTTTTCTGCAATTTGGTCTTCTCGCTGATCGTCATCTCTTTCTGCAGCCTTTCTGTGCTCCGCGTCCTGACTCGTCCGGGACCGGGGGAAAAGGGCGGGAACAAGGGAAAGATCAACGCGGTAAAGCAATGGGCGTTCGTCACCATCATGGCCATCATGGCGGTGCTGCTGCACAGGTTTGGGAGGAATCTGGTTTGCTTGGCGCTGGCGTCCTCATCGGTGCTCAGCGACAGTGACGGCTGAGTGGTCCGGATTTCGAGGATCTGGTTCTGTCTGCCCAGCAGTTATGTGCTGCTGCTGCTTTATCTGTACTGAGCGGGGCAGCTGTGCTTTAAACACAGCACTGAATCTGAATGAGGAGCATAAATGAGTCATTATATTATTGAAATGACGCTTATCTCCTGTCATCTCAGTCCTGCCCACCATCTCATAAAGGCATAAAATTGCATAAAATTAATGAAAAAGAAAATACTTCACACTGCATCTTTTGATTAAGTCTTTGTTGTCTTTTGTTTGCATGTTAAACGCTGCTCCTGCTGTACGAGTGATATCTAACCTGTAAAAAAATATAATTATTATTGTCATCTTTAGGCACATATTTAACATGGACTTGACAAAAAAACTCAAGGCACATGTTTTTTTGTTTTTTTTTAACTTTGCTTACTTTCCCTTCAGTTTGCCATCATTTGGATTAATTTTGTTCAACATCACATCACTCACACCATGTAAAGCACCCATCCTATTGATTGGACAGCTGATCTCCAACAGACAAAGAGGAAGAACTCCGAAATCTGAAATGCATACTTCATAAAACAGAAAAATGACAATTTTGTTTCCATGATGTGCCAATTTCTATTGTGATTTTTTTGTTCTTTCTTGTTTAACTTATGATGTGCTGTTTCAAACTTTTGTTGTTTTACTGCTTTTGTCTGGACCCCAGAAAGACCACTGTAATGGATAAAGAATAAAGACTAAATTATGGCTTGTATTTTGGTTTGCAGAAAGGTTTTTAATGAAAACCACATTAAAATAGTCTAATGAGAAACCATTCAAACCAAACCAATAGTTCTTTATTCGTTTTCAGTGAAGTTAAAGTAACAACAAAATATGTTTTAACTATACAATAACTTGAACTAATTAAAAAGAAAATAACACAAACAACACAATAAAAACATACAGCAGGTAACCTTTTTTTTACATAAACTGGTGTAAAGAATACAGAAGCTTATTTGCTTGTCCATGAACACAAAACTACATGAAAAAGAACAAAAAAGTTTAATTCATCAGTACACGTTCTTTCCACTCATTCAGCCTGTAAAAATGATTTGATTCTGCCATGGGATGGTCATAGCTGATCTACAATGATTACACACATAAAGTACTACTTTAAAGGATAAGAATTCACTTTATAGGTATACAGATATAGATATAAGCAGTAAATTTAATCAATTCCAACATGCTACTTATTCCAGTTAAAACTGTAAAAACTATGTTAATTAACACACATTCTGATCAGGATGAACTGCAACGACTCTGGTGATCCTCTCATGTGAATCCTCATCATTACTTGGTGTTGGTCTTACAACACACAAATGTTCCCGCTCTGTACAGAAACAGCAGAGGTAACACCAGACTGCTAGGGAGGTTAAACCAGGCTCCAAACGACATAATCAGACAACTACCTATTCCTACTGACCCATAAAAAAGCACTGAAATCAGATTCCAGATTAACCTCAACAGGAGCACTCCCAGGATGGCCACGATGGTATAGAAAGCCCTCCTTTTTGATTGGTTAATCTTCTTCCTGTCCCCGCCCTGTTCCCCCGGCCCTGGACGAATCAGAGCGCAGAGAGCAGAGAGGCTGCAGAAGGAGGAGACGGCCAACGAGGAAACCAAGAGGCACAAATCCACAATTTGGGAGACATATTCAAGAATTATCACACATGGTCCGCCGATGGAAAGCAGCCAAACACACCCGATGCTGATGTTTCTGACTCTGATCCCTCTCTCTCCTCTCAGGCTCAGGTAGGTGATGGGATGAACGACAGCCAGGTAGCGCTCCACACAGGTCAGTAGGTTGAATAAGATCTCCCCATACCAGATGATGGACCAAAGACAGAAACCCACAAATAATACATAGTAATTTTCCCCACTGATAAAAGAAATGCAGAAAACTATCCCAAAGACGCCGACCATCTCCATGGCGACCAGGTGGTAGGTGAAGATGTCTGAGTGACTCGTCGTGGTCGTTGCCGTGGAGGTGGAGCTCTGTCGCTGCCATTCGTTGGAGACCCAGGTAGAGGATGAAGATGGAGAGAGGGAGGAGGAGGAGGATGTTTGTGATGAAGAACGAGGTGAAGATGAAGGAGCTTGGTGAGGTAATAAAGCAAATGCCAAGGTGGGCAACGGGGTGAAATTGAGGATGAAGAAGGGAGTCGTAGGAGGAAGAGGAAAAGTTTACAGACATCTGGAAGAGAAAAAGAAATGACAAATGGAGAATAAAATACATCTCTCTCTCTTATGTCTATTAGTAATGTATGGATTGCAGCTACATCTGATTAATAATGGGGGACTGCAAGTGGGTGAAATCACCAATCATTATTGCTTAATTAAACCTCTGAGCTCCAAAACAGCTGCCTAAAGACATTATCTCAGAAGCTTCTGTCAAGTTTACCACCACAGTTTCTATTTTCTTCTTAAGCAAATCTCTAGAGAAATCACATCCATATCAACACAACACACAGTGAAGAAATCACCTGGAAAGCTCAAGCTGCTCGACATCATTTAAAAGACAAGTGCCAGAGATGATCACTCCTAAAGAGGAGATTTCTCCTGCAAGTTTTTGTTTGTAATTTGAGTTTTTTCCTCATCAGAATTCAAATTCTGATCTGGATTGCGTCTAAACTGGTTTTCGGAGCCTTTTGATTCAGTCATTTTTTGCCACTTGCACGACTCTCATGTTTGTTGTGGGGAGTAAATCATCCTCTGCGTGGTCACAGTTGCACTACTTGATATTTTTATATTAAAAAAATGAGCAAATTAATATGCATACTATAAAAATAATTTCAAAGAGTGATGAACACACAACTATCTAATGTCCTAATGATCTCTAATGTCCCAAATGTGCAACAGTAAGATAAAGTTGGTTTTCTGTCCATGTCAGTTGTTCATATTAAGGTGGATTTAAGCAGATGGTGATGTTAAAAAAACAACAAGAACACCAACCTTGCGGTTTTTCTCTGGTCTTCTGGGCGTCTCTCCTCTGTGGGCTCCTGTGTCTGAATACCTGTTGAAAATACGCTGCACAGGCTGTATACTCACCTATTTACCTCTCTCTCTCTCTCTCTCGCTCTCTCTCTCCCCCTCTCTCTCTCTCTCTCTTAGATGTCACTTCAAATTCAAATTTATCTTATTTGCATATAAAAGCAAAGGGACTGTAGAAAACTGACATACAGGTGCATAATCCATCAAGGTATAAATCAGCAGTCACAGGAACAGATCACAGGGGAAATATAAAGAAATATTCATTAATGTATGAATGTAAGTTGCAATGTTATCTGATTGGCCCATTATATTACATGATATACAAGAGGCAGAATTGGTTGTAATTTAATTCAGACTCTTTCTTTTAATTCAAACTTGCGTTACTTCTTGTTGTGGTGAGTAATCCAACCTGAAAGTGATTATAGTTGCACAAATCAACATTTTTATATTAAAAAAGAGCGATGAACACAGCGAACTATCACACACAGTTTCCCTCTCTACATCTCTTTAGCATCTTTAAGCTAATCGTTTTGGTTTTACAGATCACAATTTAAAAGTTTTGGTTCAGTTTCTTTAAAGTTTCTGGGAAAATCAGTTTATTAAATACAGTATCAACTGTCCAAACAGTCAGATAAAGTTTGTTTTCTGTCCATTTCAGTCATTCACACTAATGTGGTTTAAGCAGATGATGATGTCAAAAATGAATTAAAACACAAATTACATCAACCTCTGCGATGAATCACCAACTGCAGTAACAGATCGAAAATATAATCTACATAAAAGCATGCATGTAAATGTAAATAGACAAACTCATATACATATTATTGTTACAGCCCCGCCCTGTCTGTCTGTTGTTCGTTGTTCAGCCTGTTTCTCGACCTCGAGGTCTTCTGATCAGGAAAGTTAGAAAAGTTTATTCTGTTTTCTAAAGAAGAAAAGAAATTCCTTGATGTTTCAAACATGATTGATTCTTACTGTTCTTTAGAAATGACATTGGTGTGAGTTTCAAATGTCTCTACATATCAATCAAACTGTGGTTTATTTTATCGCTCCATTAGAGGAACAGTAGGCAGAATTCAAATGATGTGAAGCCAAACGTGGTGTATTCAAATCAAATCGAGCCATGAAGAGCTAAATAGAGCCTACATGCCCTGAGGGAGTCCATCTGAGCATGATCGTGTTGTTTTAAGCAAAACATGTTTTTTTGCAATAATGATGTAACATAATAAGTCATCTATCATCTGCTTATATACTGTGTAATATAAATGCATGTACAGCATTAAAATAATATGCATTTATTGCCAAAGGTATATCTATACAGGCTGTAAATCCTATGCATATAACTACCATATAAAGTATGTATGTGAATATATTCTGTAGATAAAGCACTTTCTGTATGTAGGACCATGATCTGATGCTGCAACTGTCCACCATCAACTGTTTTATCAGAGGAAGTAGTAAAGAGGAGACTGACCAATACTGTAGATACAGAAATATATCTGTACACAGTAATTTAATGATTCTTTACCTTGTTAAGCTTTATGTATGTCTGTTCATCATATCCTCATTATCTCTAGTCAAATACCAGACATAGAACATCACTCATCTCGCAACTGCTAATTTTCAACCCTTTATTTTATTTGCCATCATGAACTTTGATCTTGTGACCTCATGCATATTTAAATGAAAACCATTTAGACCACTGTTCATAGATCTTTAATTGTGGTTACTCAGTGAGACACAAGTAACATAACAGGTTTTATGTAAAGTATCCCGAAATTGTCTCATGCTCAAAAGATAAAATTTCAGGTGGGCTGGTTTCAAGTTTCGAGAGCTGGCAAAAGACCATTAAGCTCATTTTACTAAAGAGAAAGACGCTGAAGTTAGTTTCAGATTCACAGCTTCCAATTCAGAATAAAGGTTATACAAAACTAATAGTGGGTCACAGATATAAGGTTAATGTTTGACCTAAAATGATTTCATCAATAAGAGGTACAGAAAACAGACAATGGACAGTCAGCGTATTCACTTAATTTAATTATAACTTTCCCCTTAACTGCAGGATTGTAGCTGTTCTTCCCCTTCCTGATCATCCTCCTCAGCTCCCTCTGCACAGACTTCAGCTCCTCTTTATGTTTCCAGACACAAAAGCTCTCCTCTTCTCCTTCAGGAGAGCCTTAATGTCCGGGGTAATCCAGGGCTTGCTGTTGGAGAAGCTCCGTACAGTCCTGGTGGGTACGGTGTTCTCCACACAAAAGTTTATGTAGTGCATCAGGCAGTGGGTGAGACTGTCGATGTCCTCCCCATGGGCGTCACTGAAAACATCCCATAGTGTTGTGTTGAAACAGTCTTTCAGGGCCTCCTCGGCTTCTTCAGACCATTTCTTCACAGTGCGGGTGACAGCAGGCTGCCTGTGCACAAGAGTCTTATACACAGGCATGAAACAATAAAAAGATAACAACCAACTTTTAAACACCTGACACCAGGCAGAGATTTAACAATTTTAATAAAAGATATAATCTTACAGATGGCTTGATCAGTCGAACAGGCTTGAAGAATCTTGACAAGACAATGTAAGCAGCAGACAACAATCTGGCAACAAGACAGGGGAAACGTAGACAATATATACACAGGAGGTAATGGGAAATAATTGAGGTGGGGCAGACAATCACACAAGCGGGAAAGCACACAATGGGAAGAAGTTAAGGGACCTGAAACAAGAGGAGAGTTAGAAATTTCAAGATAAAACAGACAAGCCAGAACAGGAAACAAGACGTGACAGACAAACACTTAACAGACTTGACGTGACCAGTGGACTCACTTTGACAAGCTTGACTTTGCTCACATGAAAAGTGGGATGGACACGAAGACATCTGGGGAATTTTAATTGAACAGAGACAGGGTTAATGATTTTTGAAATAGGAAAGGGGCCTACGAACCTGGTAGCCAGCTTGCGTGAGTGGAAGTGAAGAGGTAGATCTTTGGTGGAGAGCCACACTTTCTGTCCTGGGGTGTAGGCAGGCGCAGGTCTGGGATGACAGTCGGCTGCAGCTTTCATGCAGTCCTGCTACCGAGAGAAGCATCTGCCTAGCAGCTGCTGCCCAAACTTTTCTGCATCTCCTGGCCCATGGCGTGATCAGATGGGATGGTGACCTCCTCCTCATTGACTGGAAAGAGGGGGCTGGTAACGTAAACAACATGGAAAGGAGGCCGCGGTGGGGAGTGTGTTATGCGCATACTCAATCCACGTTAGGTAGTCACTCCATGTCGTCTGATTTTGAGACACCAGGCACGTCAGGCATGTCTCTAGTTTTTGATTCAGGTGCTCTGTCTGGCCGTTGGATTCTGGGTTGTGTCCTGAAGACAGGCTAACGGTGGCGCCAAGGAGATGACAGAACTCCTTTCCAAAAAACAGAAACAAACTGCGGACCTCTGTCTGATACTATGTCTGTAGGTAACTCATGAATGTGAAAAACGTGATTAATCATGACCTGATCAGTTTCCTTAGCAGAGGGTAACTTTGGTAATGGAATGAAATGAGTCATTTTAGAAAAATCGGTCGACCACCGTCAGCACTGTTGTGTTACCTTTTGACAGAGGCAGACCTGAGATGAAGTACAGTGAGATGTGTGACCAAGGAGGAGCCCTATCTGGACCTGCCTCGACGCATTACCCCTGGCACAGACAGACGACGAGAATTTAGTCTTTTAGCAGACTTGAGGTATTCTAGGTTTTGTGGTCAGTCCACACAATGAATGGTTGTTCTGCCTTCTCCAACCAATGGCGCCACTCCTCCAAAGTGACCTTGATGGCGAGCAGTTCCCTGTTTCCCACGTTGTAATTTCGCTCAGCCAGCGTCAGCTTGCGGGAGAAGAAGGCGCATGGGTGGAAACGGTTGTCAGTAGCAGATCTTTGTGAGAGGACAGCCCCTACGCCCTCATTAGAAGTATCCACCTCGACTCATCTCCCTCCCGAATCCGCACCAGATGATATGCATTCCGCAGATCCAACTTTGTGAAAATCCTAACCTGCTGGAGCAGCTCAAAAGCGGAAGAAATGAGTGGCAAAGGGTAACGGTTTTTCACTGAGAGAACTGTAATCAATACACGGCCGGAGTGAGCAGTTCTTCTTACCGACAAAGAAAGAACCCGCTGAACCGGCCGGATGATGCCGGACCGTAGTGATGACTCTATATACTCCTCCATTGCCTTCCTCTCAGGACCCGAGATGGAGTATAGGCGGGCTTTGGGATTGGAGCTCCAGGCAGGAGGTCTATGGTGCAGTACCATTCATGATGAGGGGGCAGCAAGGTGGTTTGACCTTACTGAAAACCTCTTTCAAGTCATGATAACAAGGGGGCACTTTAGATAAGTCCGGGTAATTGCTGCTGGTCACGGGAGGTTCCCCGGATCCCTGGACAGGCCTAGAAACAGAGAGAGGAACAGAGAAACAACAAAGCAGGAAGAACCCCACTGCTTCACCCTCCCTGAAGTCTATGTACGGGTTATGTTTGATGCCAAGGTAAACCAAGAATGAGAGGATGATGAGAGCTTTCAAAAATATGAAAACGAATGTCTTTGCTGTGGTTAGAGTCAATGGTTAGCCTTAATGGCACAGCCTGGTGAGTAACATAGCTTAGCAACCTCCCATCCAAAGATCTAGCGCTCTATTGGGAAGATGCTAAGGATATGTCCATTAAGCTCTCAACTGCACCTGAATCGATAAAAGCTTTGAGAGGTGAGGTATTACCCTTTCTGTTGAGAGTCACAGAGGTAGGAGTTCTAGGAGGATAGTTTCTGTCCTTGGTTTGGCTCACCAGCGCCCTCCTCAACCCTGGTGAGCCTTCCCTTTTAGTGGACAGGCATTGACGCAATGACCAGTCTGCCTGCCCACAATAGAAACAGGCTCCTTCTTTGAGCCTACAAAGACGTTCTTCCTGGTCCAGCTTGGTTCTTCCCAAATGCATGGGCTCCTCTGATGGTGTAGGTGGCGCTCAAGCCTCTGTAGGAGTAGGCGAAGAACGGGAAGAGCGGCAATGCTCGACATCACAATTCTTCAGCTTCAGCAACCTCATGAAGCATTTTTGTGTTTCATGAGAGTTTAGCATCGTAATGAACCCATTGAGAATTTTTACACAGTTCGGCTCCACAGAGCGTTTCAGCTCATTTCAGCTGATTTCACATGAACATGGTTTGTTTCTTCGAATAACAGAGCTCAGATTATCTCCCCTGCACCAAACAGCAGATAGTCAAAGCTGAATGCTGGCTGATGAAAACTGTCAAGCTACTTACACTATTTTCTAAAGGAGGTTGTGGAGACCAAATCCGATATACAAGCAGAGTGAAAAGGTGAATAAAATTTGAAAGTCAAAAGAAAAAAATAAAAAGTCTAAATGATTGCTAATGTTGCTACGCAGCTGTTAAATGTGCAACTGTTACATATTTGAATTTTATATGCTGTTATGTCATGTTATAGCTTGCTTTGTTATGCAAAGTGGCCTAAAATGATAAATGAATGCTGCTTTAACTTTGAATTGCTTCACAATATAATTATATGAACCTAAAAAAGGACTTTTGATAGATTTAAAAATGAATCGTAAACACATCTCCCATAATGCGACTGAAAAGCACATTTTATCAGCCACTACTTCTTCAATTCTCCCGGCTTTCAGTGTCTAACATGATGATGGCATGAACACTATTATCTTCTAAGAGTCATCCAATTGTTTTTATCTAAAGAGAATCTGCAAATACAGTAAATAAAACTGCAAATGAAACTCTTGAATTCAACATAATATAACACCTCTATCTGTCACTTTAGTCAATTTACTGTGCAATTCATTATCTAGTCCAACACTAATCTGTATATATGGAGGATGTTTTACTTTCTATATTTCTAGATCTATTATTTTGTGCTTCTTCTCATATTTGTCTCACTATTGAGCTGCTGGAACAAGTGAATTTCCCCCATGTGGGATTAATAAAGTTTTATCTTATTTATAAAAGAAGAATTACAGTCATGTGCAATAAATCAAAGTGAAAATACAACAATATATCATAAAAACACAAAAATAACAGAAAACTTTAAGTATATGCCATAAATATACACTATAAATCTGCGAGGATTACACATCATACAGATTTTCCCTGCATCAGCATCTCTAATATTTAACATTAAGTCCTGTATCATATTTCATTAGTGCAAACACACCATTACATAACATTTGTGTCCAGCTGTAATATATTTTAAACATTTTTATTCATCTAACTGACATTTATACAACCTTATAAATGTAAGGCATACAAAAATATTTAAATATAATTAATAAGGCTCACGAAGATGATAAAAAAAGAATAATACACACATTGATTGCACTCAACTTCAGATATTTTTATTATCAAGTTACAAGATGTGTTGTTATAAATTATTACCCCATGCATATACAGCATACATACACACACACAAATATTTTTTTATATATTTATGCAAAGCAAATTAACAGGTAAAATAGGTCTCCATTATTGTTATTGTGATGTAATTTATTTTATCGGCCCATCAGGTGAACAGCTGACAGAATTCAAATGATGTGAGAATGAAATCTGCTGTATTCAAATCAAACAGAGCCATTAAGAGGCAAATAAGGCCTGTGAGCTCCGAGAGTGTTTCTGTGTTATTTTAATCGCCCTTTTCCTTTTTTTGAATGTGGTAAATACATACAGCAAAAAAAAAGGTGTTTGAAACCAGCCAAATATCCCTTTTATACAGTCCTATTATTCTTATGTGCTATTGATGGTGTAATATACATGTATGTACAGCATTTAAATAATATTCATTTACTGCCAGAAGCAAGTCTATGCAGGCTTTATACACACACACACACATATGAATGTAAATTAAATAGTGTATATTAGTATATATAGGCAATATGAACCCCCTAATGTACATACACATCTGTAAATGACATATTACATCACATCATACAAAGTTTTTTGTAATTTTTTCTAAGAGCAATAATTCAGTTTACAGGCACTATAACATTAATATTTGTGGTTTTAAGTGATGTCTTTTGACAACTACTGTATTGATTGTTAGGAAATTTGGTTCATATGTGTTATAGGAGCCTATAAAATCAGAGTTTTAAATAGATTTTTCTGTGTGTTTGTATGATGAATTTACAAGCCAGTTTTACAACATGTGATATCTATATGTTTTCAGGACTTCAAGCACTTGTAATCTTACAACCATCTAACAGTATATTTCTGTATTATTCTTTATATTCATATTTTATTGTATCTGAGGAGATTTCATTTTATGCAGATGTAATTCCTGTACTCATGTAGTGTTTTTTTACAACACAATAATATCTCTGCTCAAAGTAGAAAATAAAAATGATGCCAATTAATTAATTCAGTCCCATTTCTAGAGGTTGCTACTCTAATTTCTGATTCTGATTTGTGAACAGTGACATTGTACGTTATGCACACAAACTACATAGTCAACTTTTTAAGTGAACTACTAACTACACAGTTGAGTAATAACTACTGAATATACAAATAGAAATGAATAAATGCAGCCATGAATGAAAGAACCGCTGATGAAGGAGTGAAGTCATCTGGACACCAGATAAAACAGTGACTGACATCTTTGGAAACACTATAACATTAATATTTGTGGTTTTAAGTGATGTCTTTTGACAACTACTGTATTGATTGTTAGGAAATTTGGTTCATATGTGTTATAGGAGCCTATAAAATCAGAGTTTTAAATAGATTTTTCTGTGTGTTTGTATGATGAATTTACAAGCCAGTTTTACAACATGTGATATCTATATGTTTTCAGGACTTCAAGCACTTGTAATCTTACAACCATCTAACAGTATATTTCTGTATTATTCTTTATATTCATATTTTATTGTATCTGAGGAGATTTCATTTTATGCAGATGTAATTCCTGTACTCATGTAGTGTTTTTTTACAACACAATAATATCTCTGCTCAAAGTAGAAAATAAAAATGATGCCAATTAATTAATTCAGTCCCATTTCTAGAGGTTGCTACTCTAATTTCTGATTCTGATTTGTGAACAGTGACATTGTACGTTATGCACACAAACTACATAGTCAACTTTTTAAGTGAACTACTAACTACACAGTTGAGTAATAACTACTGAATATACAAATAGAAATGAATAAATGCAGCCATGAATGAAAGAACCGCTGATGAAGGAGTGAAGTCATCTGGACACCAGATAAAACAGTGACTGACATCTTTGGAAACACAGCAGAGCACCCAGAGGATCAAAACTTTACTGATAGTCATTAAATGTTTTAGACTCATTTATACTTTAATGAGTTTCAACATCTACAGCATCGACTGCCATTAAATTTGGTTTAGACGTTCAAATTCCCTTCAGGATGAATCATTCTGGAGATTCTCTGTCTTTTCATCTAACAACATCCTCTGATTCATTTTTCTGTATTTTTACAAAAAAAAGCCTTTCCCTCAGCTGTACTGCTACTCAAACAAGCTCAGCTTAGATGGTGAACATACTGGAGATTATGCGTGCTAAACATCTGCATGTTGTTATCTGAAATAAGTTTGTCTTCTAGGAATCTACTACCAGTGTTTATTTTCCTTATTTGTTGGTGTTTTTGCAGCAGATGGGTGTCCCCGCTCTGAGCAGAAACAGCAGAGGTAACACCAGGCTGGTGGGAAGGTTGAACCAGATTCCAAAGGACATCGACAAACAGTCGGTTTCTTTTGACTGTTTGATAATGTGCCAAGTCAGATTCCAGACAAACCTCATCAGCAGCACTCCCAGTATGGCCATGATGGTGTAGAAAGCCCTCCGCTTTGATTGGTCAACCTTCTTCCTGTCCCCGCCCTGTTCCCCCGGCCCTGGACGAATCAGAGCGCAGAGAACAGAGAGGCTGCAGAAAGAGATGACGACCAACGAGGAAACCAAGAGGAGAAGATTCATGATTGTTATGACATTTTCTAAAGTTATCAGACACGGTCCTCCGATGGAAAACAGCCAAACAAACCCGATGCTGATGTTTCTGACTCTGATCCCTCTCTCTCCTCTCAGGCTCAGGTAGGTGATGGGATGAACAACAGCCAGGTAGCGCTCCACACAGGTCAGGACGTGAAAGAACATCTCCCCATACCAGATGAAGTACCAAAAGCAGTACCCCACCAGTACTGTGGGGGAATCACTCTCCCATGGATGCCACAGCAGCAGAGGACGAACCCAAAGACACCGATCATCTCCATGGCAACCACGTGGTAGGTGAAGATGTCTGAATGACTCATCGTTGCCATGGAGGCGGAGCTCTGTCGCCGCCATTGTTGGAGACCCAGGTAGAGGATAAAGATGGAGAGAGGGAGGAGGAGGAGGATGTTTGTGATGAAGAACGAGATGTAGATGTAGCAGAAAGGTTGGGTGATGAGACAGTGTATGCTGGAGAACAAGTGGGAGTCGATGGAGGAGGAGGAGTTTACCGACATCTGGAAGAGAAAAAAACATGACATCTATTGCATGCCTATCGATAAAAGATCATTTTAGCATCTTTTAGCTAATTGTTTTAGTTTGACGGAGAGCACTTTTACTCTTCTCTCAGCCCTCGTTGGCAAAAAACCTTGAGATAAACTCATTATTTCCTACCAAGCACCAAACAGGAGTCAGACTAAGACATGAGCTGGTAAACATTTGGTAACATCTGTTACCAGCTAAACAGACCGATATTTCTCTCAGGAGTTGGTTAAATGCTAGCACTGCTGCCCATCTCCTGTATGTGTCATTTGGAAGCTTTTTTCTAACGTGTTCCCAAAAACAACTTTATCAAAAGAGCATAAGAAAATATACAGCTTCTCGTATTGTCCCCAAGTGGCCTAAAATAATCAATTAATGCTGCTTTAAGTGGTAATTCTTCGACAATGTCATTATATTAACCTTAAAAATTATGAAACATGATGGAAATAATGCGGTGTTGCAGTGATTTAGTTTTGCACTCCAGGAATTTTTGAGGCCATGATATCCTGACTTTTAGCTCCAACTACAGCATCAATGTTCAAAATAGCACCTGGAATGCACAAATTCATCAGACATCACAACATGTTTTTTGTTCGTGTTTGTAGTCTCAAGCCTAACATCGCTGACAGCAGATGTGTCGTCTTCTCAGGGTTTAGAAATCAAAAATCTTTTTTCACGTGAAAGATGAGTGCCCCTCTAAAGTTTTTATACATAAAACCACTGACTTTTTAAAATGCCATAAAAATAATTTTACAAACACAAGAACAACTACGTCACAAAGTTGTTTTTTTCTGTGCAGACTAAAGTGGATTTAAGCAGATGATCATTTTAAAAAGTATTAAGAACACCAACCTTGTCAATGTTGTTTCTGCTCTTCCCTCTGCGGACTCTTGTTCCTGAGTATCTGCAGAAAATAATCTGAACTGGCCGTAAACTGAAGCCCTCTCTCTCTCCCCTCTCTCCCTCTCTCTCTCTCTCTCCTCTCTCTCTCTCTCTCTCTCTCTCTCTCTCTCTCACTCGCCTCTCTCTCCTCTCCCTCTCTCTCTCTCCCCTCTCTCCTCTCTCTCTCTCTCTCTCTCTCTCTCTCTCTCTCAGCTCTCTCTCTCTCTCTCTCTCTCTTCATCTATACATCTATCTATTGATCAGTCTGTCTGTCTGTGTTAAATCCATATTCAAATGTATTTATTTTGCATAAAGAGCAAAGCGACAACGATGAGTGTAAATTTCCATACACAAACTCATGCTCCAACACACACACGCACGCACACACACACATACAGAACCTGTGCAACTGCAAAGCATACAAATGAGTGATGATGAAAAAGCAGCCATTAATAAAACAAATGACAACAGCAATGAGCAGTTAATGAGTGAATGAGGAAAATAAGCAGTGAAGGGCAGGGTGTGTCAGCTTGTGTAAACACAGGTGGACGAAGAGTTCCACATTAACACGTTAAATTAATTTAAAGCAGAAAGGATTTTCAGAAACAGAAGGCAAATACCCGAAGCAATGATCATAATCATAATAATATCATCTCCATATTGACTGAAGATCTATGTCTGACCTTTTGCTCCTTAATCACACTCACTGAATCATGCAGCCCTAATGACAGGAAAAGTGACCTTTCACCTTTTACTTCAGGATAGGTGATGTGTTGTTTCAGAGAGGGAGGGTGACGCGGTGTCGATTTGCATGTCGAGGCGCTCGGTCGCTCGTAGCAGATCAGTAAGTGGACCTCTCTCTCTCTCTCTCTCTCTCTCTCTCTCTCTCTCTCGTCACTTTTCACCTCTTCTTGGCAGCTTTTAGCGTTTGCCAGAGTTCCTCTCAGCTCTGACTTTTCCACAGCAGTTCCAGACAAAAAGAGTACAAACATTTTTTTCCTTTTTTCTTGCTATACACTTCTTCTAAGAGGTCAGATGTCAACAAGGAAAACTTTACTCCTCCCATACATAATTCTGTATTTGTTATATTTTTTTTGTAATTATAATGTAGCCACAGTGAGGTTAAAGATTAAATTAGGAATTAAATTAGTTAAATTAGTTAAGTTAGGAATAGAATTTTTGTAAAAATGTTTATTCACTTTTTTATGTTTTTGCTTCATACAGAGAGCTGATGCCCAACATATACAGCAAGTTGAACTAATTAAAGAGAAAATGTTCAGCTACAAGAGGGGATGCAAGAAAAACATACAACAGGTTGTTTTTTTTGTATAAAAACTGGTGTAAAGATAAATATAAAACTACAAGACTCTTACAAGAGTAAGACTTCAGTTTAAGTTAAGTGTGGCAGCAAGTGGGACAAATGTTGAGAAGCTTAATTCATCAATACATGAACCTGTAACCTGCTCAGGTAAACCCACTGCACACTACCTGACAATCATCAAACAGCCTTCAGAAAGAGCAACTGGCTGGTGAAGAAAATGAAGAACCACACTTTGTTTTAAGGAGACAGAAACTTTTTTTTTTTTTTTGCGCATTGACTCTGATCCATCTCTATTTGGTCTTACAGCATGCAAATGTTCCCGTTCTGTGCAGAAACAGCAGAGGCAACACCAGACTGCTGGGGAGGTTCAACCAGGTTCCACATGAGAACACCACACAGAACACAGGACTTTCTGTCAAAGCATTAAGACCAATCCAAAGCAGATTTGTGCCAAACCTCATCAGCAGCATTCCCAGTATGGCCATGATGGTGTAGAAAGCCCTCAGCTTTGATTTGTCAACATTCTTCCTGTCCCCGCCCTGTTCCCCCGGCCCCGGACGAATCAGAACGCAGAGAACAGAGAGGCTGCAGAAAGAGATGACGACCAACGAGGAAACCAAGAGGCATAAAAACACAATCAAGTAGGCATTTACTGAAATCGTCAAACATCCTCCTCCGATGGAAAGCAGCCAAACACAGCCGATGCTGATGTTTCTGACTCTGATCCCTCTCTCTCCTCTCAGGCTCAGGTAGGTGATGGGATGAACGACAGCCAGGTAGCGCTCCACACAGGTCAGGACGTGAAAGAACGTCTCTCCAAACCAGATAAGGGTCCAAAAAAACAACCCCACCCATAATATCCAGAGATTTTCCCCAATGATACCACAACAGCAGAGGATGAACCCAAAGACACCGATCATCTCCACGGCGACCAGGTGGTAGGTGAAGATGTCTGAGTGACTCATCGCCGCCGTGGAGGCGGAGCTCTGTCGCCGCCATTGTTTCAGACCCAGGTAGAGGATGAGGATGGAGAGAGGGAGGAGGAGGAGGATGTTTGTGATGAAGAACGAGGTGTAAATGAAGGAACTTGGTGGGGTCATGATGCAGACCGGGACCACAGGGAGGATGGGGCAAAGAGGAGGAAGAGGAAGGGAGGAGGAGGAGTTTACTGACATGTCTGGAAGAGAAATTAGCTTGGTGAAAACATGTAAATTAAATCTATTCAGAATCAATCCCAGAAAGGCATTTTAGCATCTTTTAGCTCACCGTTTTTGTTTAATTTACAATTGAACTGTTTTACTTCACTCTCACAGCTCTCATCAACGTTGTTTCCAGACATGGCAGACAGCTGTTTCCTGCCTTTACAAAACTACTTTAACATATGTAAATTCATGGCATGTTTTATTACCTAAAAAGGGGCCTAAAAAATCTAATTAATGCTACTTTAAGTGACCAGATATAACCTAAAAAACATTTTGGTGGACTTCATTGATTTATTATCGCAACTGCAGAAAGTTGTGGCACTTCTGAGAGACAACAGAGCAGTTTTACTTTCTCACAGTTTAGAAATCACCTCCAGAGCCACAGAAGATGTTCTACAACTGTTTTCACATGTTGGATGAGTTGTACCAATTATAATGAGTGAGCTGACCTTCATGTGTTAAATCAGTGGAAGATAAAGTTTGTGCAGTAGAGAGTTTATAAAATACAGCAAGAAGTCTATACGTGTCCAAACACTAACTCAAAGTTCATTTTCTGCCCATTTCAATGTTCACACTAATGTGGCTTTAAGAGGATGATATTAAAAAGTAAAAAGAACGCCGACCTTACCTGTTTTATTTCTGATCTTCCTTCTGTGGACGTTTGTATCTGAGCATCTGCAGAAAATATTCTCCACTGTCTGAAAACTGAAGCCCCACTCTGCCCCACTCTGCCTCTCTCTCTCTCTCTCTCTCTCTCGACTCTCTCTCTCTCGATCTGCCCGAGTTTAATTCAAATTCAGTGATGTTTTATTTGCATAAAAAACAAACTGACAGTGACAGACTAACAATTGAACCTACTGATGGGTGAGGAGTTGCAGTGACAGATCAAATGAAAATGATAAGAAATATATAATATACAGAAATGCATGTAAGTAAATCTGCATATACAAAATGATATAATTACATACTATGGATACACACACATAAACAGAATCTGTGTGGACTGCTCATCATACATATATCAACACTCTTAATGTCACTAATATCTTACATTAATTCCTCTATTTGAACACAGTATCATAATGTTTTACATTATTGAATAATCTTTACATACATTACATACCATTTGTGTTCACCTATAACATCTCAACACATTTTAAGCATGTGTGCTATTAAATAAAGGCAGCATAACAAAATGTGTAACAATAATAAAATAAAATAAATAAAATAATTAATAAAAATAAATAAAAGATAAATAAAATAAAATAAAATAAAAAATAAAATGTGTAACAATAATTTAAAGACCTCACAATTCACCAAAATGCATGGTGTATATGTTCAAATTTATTCTTATATATTGTTTGAAAACTACCACCTTCTTCTTTTGATACAATTTCAACACTTTGTCTTAGGTGAATAATAAAATACATGGATCAGTCAGTTAGTCTCTCTGAGATCCGAACCACAGTCCAGATACTGCACTAAGTAAAGTGATGAATAAGCTACTGGTTGCCGCTGATGCTTTAATATCCACAGTTTTAGTTCTTTTAGATCTAAGTGATTCATTTTAATCTGTTGATCCCTAGAATTTATTGTAAGATTTCAAACCCTATGTTGGCATCTCTGGCTCAGTTTTAAAGTGGTTTTATTTTGACTTACAAGACTGATCTTTTAGAATAGCCATTGGCAACTAATTGTCATCCTCTGAAAAGATGAGCCTGTGGGGTACCTCAGGGGTCCGTCCTCAGACCACTCTTGTTCTCTCTACACATGTTCAGGCTGGGACATGTCAGCCACAGGCATAATGTAAGAAACATCTTTTTCTTCTTTTTGTTGTTTAGCTTTCTGTCAACAAGCAACAAGAAAACACCATGGGATACTTTCCTTTAAAAGGACCAGTGCTTGGCCTGTGCCATGGATGCCCTTTGAAAATTGGTCGTAAAAAACTGGCTAAGGTTTGTCACCAATTGGCACTTTATATTTTGTTGTTCATTTCGAGACATGCAGGCCTGTCTCTTGACCCAGAGGTCAAGGTTGGGAAAAGTCAGTTTTTGTTCTCCTTGGACAAATTCCTTCTCATCTCAAAAACTAGCAAGTCCATGTAAAGTTTTTGATGAAAATATCAATCTAACTGTAATTTATTGTATCGGCCCATTAGATGAATAGTAGACAGAATTTGAATACTTTACATAAATACCATATAAGGTGTAATATACATGCATGTGCAGCATTAAAAGGTGTAGTCTATAATACTGGAGAAATCTTGTTGATATTTGAACTCAACAGCCAAACAGACATACTCAGTGCTTCTTCAAACTCATGAGAGTACGGCACAGCATAAATGTATTTGTTCCTGCAGTCTTTAGTACTATACCTGCTATACTATTTATCACCTTGTATACACAGTTTACAGCAGGTGTGTTTAATTAATTGACACCTCATTATACTGTGGATCTTGTAAAGAAGAGCAGTCACACCACAGCAAACACAAGAGTTCATTTATGTCAGAGGTTCAAGGAATAGTTCATCAATTTGAGAAATATGTTCATTCACTTTTGTTACGTCCCAATGGGTGCCAGGGAGTAACAATTGATGTTAGGTGGGCTGAAGGAAGAGTGACAGATGATTGTTGCAACAGTGATCCAAGTTTATTGATAATACAACAAAAACAGGGAAATGAACGGAAAACAAGCTTGCCACAAAAAGGCAGAGGCCGCACTGTAAGGACAAATGAACTAAGCACAAACAAAACTAAAACCAGCTAATTCAAAAGAAAAACCACCTTCCAGATAAACTGAAGGGGCTCTCAACCGCCGCCCTCCTTTTTAGGCCCAAAAGGAGAAAACCTCATCAAACAGGTATACCAACACTCACAGCAGCACACACACCACACGGTCGGCTGTTCAAACACAAACACAAAATCAGTGAGGACTGCACATCATACAGACATTTTCTTAATCAACAACATTAATGTAACTAATATCTCACATTAGTTCCTTTATTTAAACACAGTATCATATTATTGGTGCATTACTGACTCATCTATACAAACCATTATATTTGTGTTCCGCTATAATATCTCAACAAATGTGCAACTATAATTAATATATGACTAATGCATTTTATAAAGTCATTTACTATGTATTTATCTGTACAGGCCATATGTACTGTGTATATATATTTACATATGTGTATATGCTGTATGCTGTACATAAATGACCTACTCTATGTACATAAAATAACTTATTACATTAGCATTACTATATTTATTCCATCATCCTTCAGACATTATTAAGCTCATCCTGTTTGCCGTCCCACTGTACATAATGACCCCCACAGCATCTCCACAGAGCCTACAGACACCTGTTGATGGAAACTAACTGGAAATAAACACAGAAACATCACAAGGAACAAGAGGAAACACACTCTGATTTCTAAAGATAAAAGGTTGATTATCTTGTTATCTCGAGATAAGCTTGTTTACATGATATCACAAGATAATTGTCTCCTGATCTTAAGAAAACAAGCTTTTAGTGTTAAACAAATTGCGAACAAGAATCATATTTGCTTATCCACAAATGTAAAACTTCAAGTGGCAAAGATAAAATTAGCTTTTGCTGCTAAATGTATCCACAACAGTTTACTGCTCAGCTTCTGTACTCCAACCTGCCTCTCCAAACCGGGAATATGCCGACCACCATCTACTGAACATGACACACTGAAAGTGGATAAGTATCTCTCACAACCCTACTTCAAAACAATGTGAACTATCCCTTCAATGCAAATACAATCTGACCCTCCACTTTATTTGTTGCAGTTCTTACAACAGGCTAATGTTCCTGCTCTGTGCAGAAACAGCAGAGGTAACACCAGACTGCTGGGGAGACTCAGCCAGGCTCCAGAAGCCAACAAACACACAGTCAGTGCTTTGTACAAACAAAATCCAGACAATGCACATCAGATTCCAAACACATCGCAACAGGAGCATTCCCAGTATGGACATAATAGTATAGAAAGCTCTCCGCTTTGATTGGTCAACCCTCTTCCTGTCCCCTGCCCTGTTCCCCCGGCCCTGGACGAATCAGAGTGCAGAGAACAGAGAGGCTGCAGAAGAAAGAGATGTGACGACCAACGAGGAAACCAAGAGGCAGAAATCTACGATAATAAAGGCGCTTTCCAAAGTCATCAGACCCACTCCTCCGATGCAAAGCAGCCAAACAAACCCGATGCTGATGTTTCTGACTCTGATCCCTCTCTCTCTTCTCAGGCTCAGGTAGGTGATGGGATGAACGACAGCCAGGTAGCGCTCCACACAGGTCAGAACGTTAAAGAACATCTCCCTCATACCAGATGAGAGACCAAAGACAGAAACCCACCAATAACATATCAATATGATCTCCACTGAGGTTACAGCAGCAGATGATGCTCCCAAAGGCACCGATGATCTCCATGGCGACCAGGTGGTAGGTGAAGATGTCAGAGTGACTCATCATCGTTGCCGTGGAGGCGGAGCTCTGTCGCCGCCATTGTTGGAGACCCAGGTAGAGGATGAAGATGTAGATAGAGGGAGGAGGAGGAGGATGTTTGTGATGAAGAACGAGGTGTAGATGAAGGAGCTTGGTGGGGTGATGAAGCAGCCCAGGCCAAAAAAGATATGGGGGCTGACAGAGGAAAGGTGAGGACGGAGAGTGGAGTCATTGAAGGAGGAAGAGTTTACTGACATATCTGGAAGTGGAAGTGAAAAAAAAACCTCAAGAATCAAATGGAGGAAATGTGTAAATTACATCTATTGCACCGTCTACCAATCCCAGAAGAGCTTTTTAACATATTTCATCTCTCTGTCCTGTTTTTGTTCACGCTCACAGACCTCATCAACATTGGTTCCAGACATGTTTAACAGGCAGTTTTCAACAAAAAAGCCCCAGAAAAATCCTCTTTATTCTTCCAAGTAAGCACCAAAGAGAAGACAGACAAATCTCGAGACCAGTTGTTGAACATAGATGAGCGTTTAGCAGCGATTTCCCACAGGAGTCGGTGGAGATTACTAATGTCTTATAAACAATCTGTTACAGAAACAACTTTATGAAATGGTCACACAGAAATTCACAGCTTGTTTTCTTGTCCCCAAGTGGCTTAAAACATTGAATTCAACATTATTATATGGCAAACATTAGAGATACTCAACATCTGTGCAGCACAGGTCGAGGTATCCTGACTTATTTTAGTTTGTATTTCTTTGATTGTCAAGGTTAAGAATTGCTGGATTCAACATCTCCTGTCCATCTCCTCCAGGTCCCTGTCCTCACTTTATGTCTTTTTTTTTATGTCTGAACTCTAACCCCGATGATATCTACTATTTTATCTTAGAGTTTAGAAATTCCCTCAAGAGCCACAGAACATAGTGACATAAAGTTCATTTCCTGCCCACACTAATGTAGATATAAATCAGATGATAATATTAAAAAGTAATAAGAACTCCAACCTTTTTCAGTATTTGTTCCCTCTGTGTGTCCTGTCTGCAGACTCTTGTGTTCGAATATCAAATACTGTAATATAAATTATATACCGGCTGTATGTTGAAGGTCCACCTCTCTCTCTCTCTCTCTCTCTCTCTGTGTGTGTGTTTATCCATAAATCAGTCTGTATCTGTCAAAGTTAAACTCATATTCAAAGGTGTTTATTTGCATAAAAAGCAAAGCGACAGTGATAAAATGACAGGCAAACGTACAACATGTTAATAAAGAATTACAGCCACAGATCAAATGAAGAACATAACAATATCAAACATATATAAATGCATATATTCAATAGTACATAGACAAAATCATATGCTATGAATACACACATACACAAAAGCAGTGAGGGCTGCAGATCATAGACATTTTCTGCATCAATAACGTTAATGTCACTAATATCTGACACTGATTACTTTATTTTCACACAGTATTGTAATATTGTTTTTATTGATTATTATTTATTATTATTATTTATTGTCTACACACACATCACAACATACAATTTATATCCAGCTATGACATCTCGACTCATTTTAAGCATTTATACGACTTAATAAAGGCAGTTAAGGATACGAAAATATATAGAAACGATTTGTAAACCTCACATAGGCATGAAAATACACACTATATAAATATGCAGTGTTAATATTCATGTGGACCAGCTCTCAGGTATTTTCAAAGGCTGGTTGTGATGGAGACACAGTGAGAGTTTACCAGAGTTCATCATAGCTCCGACCTTTGAACTGGCTCTTCAACTTGCACTGCACACTTTGTGTTCAGTGTGTTCATCCAGTCCGTCAGAGACTGCATAGCCTCGACTCAAAGAGCTTTAGCTTCAAGCATTACCGGGGCTGAAATCAACGGCTTGAACTGACACAGTTCAGCCTCCATCACGCTAAAGTTAGTTAAAGGGGATTCTGGAGGAAAGAAGTCCTTCGCTGCCTCACACATCCAATCCAAATCCAGTCTGATCATCATCCTCACTTGGTGTTGGTCTTACAACAGGCTAATTTTCCCGCTCTGTGCAGGTACAGCAGAGGTAACACCAGACTGCTGGGGAGGTAAAACCAACTAATACTCACCCTCAACATACACTCATTACTCGACACCTGTAGTACTACCCCAAATCAGACTTGCAACGCACCTCAACAGCAGCACACCCAGTATGGCCATGATAGTGTAGAAAGCTCTCCGCTTCGATTGGTCAACCCTCTTCCTGTCCCCGCCCTGTTCCCCCGGCCCTGGACGAATCAGAATGCACAGAGCAGCGAGGTTGCAGAAAGAGATTATGACCAACGAGGAAACCAAGAAGCATAAAAACACAATCAAGTAGGTGCCTAATGAAGTCGTCAAACATCCTCCTCCGATGGAAAACAGCCAAACACACCCGATGCTGATGTTTCTGACTCTGATCCCTCTCTCTCCTCTCAGGCTCAGGTAGGTGATGGGATGAACGACAGCCAGGTAGCGCTCCACACGCAGGTCAGGACGTGAAAGGACGTCTCTCCAAACCAGATAAAGGTCCAAAAACCCAACCCCACCGTAAATATCCAGTTATCTTCCCAAATGATGCCACAGCAGCAGAGGACGTACCCAAAGACACCGATCATCTCCATGGTGACCAGGTGGTAGGTGAAGATGTCTGAGTGACTCTGACTCATCGTCGCCATTGTTGCTGTGGAGGTGGAGCTCTGTCGCCGCCATTGTTTCAGACCCAAGAAGAGGATGAGGATGGAGAGAGGGAGGAGGAGGAGGATTTTTGTGATGAAGAACGAGGTGAAGATGAAGGTGCCTGTTGTGGTGATGTTGCAACCCTTGCCCAAAGTGAAGAGGAAGGAAAAAGAAGGACCAGGAAGGGAGTCATTGGAGGAGGAGGAGTTTACTGACATGTCTAGAAGAGAAAAAAAATAATAAAATGGTAAACGTATAAACTGCATCTATCGCATGTCTTTCGATCAATAAGCAGGCAGCTGTTTTCATGCCTTTAGATAAATCCACTGTGGAGGAGTTTATAGAGACCAAAGTGGACAGAAATCAGAGTGAATGCTAATGTTTCCATGAACCTGCTGAGTGTATAATGAGTTTTATATCAAATTGCTGTTTATGTTGATGCCCTTAATGTTAGTCTAAAAATTCAATGAATGATTCTTTATTGGTAATTATTAGTCAATGTTATTATATTACATTTAAGAAAAAAATCTTAACTTAAAAAAAATGAGTACAGTGATGTAATACTGAAAGTTGGACAACAGTTTTATCTTCCCAAAGTTTAGAAATCCCCTCCAGAGTGACATAAGACATCTACAACTGTTTCAACATCAATCTATACTATACTATATACTATACCATAATAACTAAAGTGATCTTGATGTGTAAAATCAAAGGTGCATCTATGAAATTTCTTTAGACAGTCTCCGGATATAAGATACCTTTGATTTAATGTGAGTTAAACAGATGATGATGTTAAGAAGTAATAAAAACACCAACCTTACCAGTATTTATTTCTGATCGTCCCTCTGTGGACTCTTGCGGCTGAGTATCTGCTGCAAATATCATAATGAAGCTCCACTCCACCTCTCTCTCTGTCTCCCAGAGAGGAATTCAAATTCAGTGTTGTATTTGCATGAAAAGTGACAGTGACAAAGTGACAGTGTCAACCTGCCTGACAAATGCAAACCCCACTATCAGATAAAGAACTACAGTAACAGATCATATGGAAAATATAACAATATATGTTTTACATAAATGCATGTATGTACTTTTACATAGACAAACTCATATAATTGTGTACTATGAAAACATGATGCAAACACAGAATCAGTGAGGACTGCACATCATACAGACATTTTCTTAATCAACAACATTAATATAACTAATATCTCACATTAGTTCCTTTATTTAAACACAGTATTATAGTATTGTTGCATTAATGACTAGTCTATACAAACCGTTACATAGATTTGTGTTCGGCTATAATATCTCAGCAAATGTGTTACTATAATCAATATATAATTCATGCATTTATATACCAATTTACTATGTATGTATATCTATCTGTACAGACCATATGTATTGTGCATATACATTTACATAGGTGTGTATCCTGTATGCTGTAATTATTTGCATGAATTATCTACTCTATGTACATAAAATAACATTAGCATTACTAGCCAAGAGTACCATATCTGCTTGCAGGTAAAGATTTATGAATGTAACAGCGAGTTGTAAGTGTAAAGGTTTGATTTCCATTGAATTCATCAGAAAATGTTCTTCTACTTATTCTGGTCAAAGCTGTAAAAATGATTGTCAACTATTTTCCATAACCATCCTCTGGTACATCCATGATGTACTACATGACAATCATCAAATAGTAGAAAAAGAAAAAAAAAAGTTAGCAATCAGCCGGTGAAAAAAGTTGAACATTGAGCACCTGAGGACAAAACCAGAGGATGTTTAAACATGCAACTGGGTGCTTATATCTTAGGTGATAGTTCAGATTTTCTGAAGTGTGGTTGTATGACGCACTTAACCACCTGAAAAAGACCCACCAAAACAACCCATCCCAGTTATCAGTTATTTTCACCACTTTATTCCTACGCATTTTCACTCTTTGGACACACACTCTATTTAATGCAGATCAGCTGTTTGGGTCAGAAAGTGTTGTTGTGATGGATTTTTGGGGTGTGACTTTTAAGTGGCTAAAATTAGCTTTTGCTGCCGAACCCATCCACAGCAGCACATTGCTTAACTTCCATACTGGGACTTCAGCCTGCCTCTCCAAACTGCAGATGTGACGACTGATCTACTGTTGGGAATAGCTGTGGATAAGTACCTCATACAACTCCAAGTCAAAAAAATCTGAACTATCCCTTTAATGCAAACCAATTCTAATCATCATCCTAATTTGGTGTTGGTCTTACAACACGCTAATGTTCCTGCTCTGTGCAGAAACAGCAGAGGTAACAGCAGACTGCTGGGGAGGTTAAACTTCCCCAAATCAGACTTGACACACACCTCATCAGCAGCACTCCCAGTATGGACAGTATAGTATAGAAAGCCCTCTTCTTTGATTGGTCAACCTTCTTCCTGTCCCCCCCAGCAGCAGACGATAAACCCAGACACCGATGATCTCCATGGCGACCAGGTGGTAGGTGAAGATGTCCGAATGACTCGTCAGCGATGCCGTGGAGGCGGAGCTCTGTCAGCACCATCGTTGGAGACCCAGATAGAGGATGAAGATGGAGAGAGGGAGGAGGAGGAGGATGTTTGTGATGAAGAACGAGGTGAAGATCAAGGAGCTTGGTCTGGTCGTGAAGTAAACCAGGTCCACAGGGAGGACGGAAGAAAGGTGAGGAAGAGGAAGGGAGTCATTGGAGGAGGAGGAGTTTACTGACA
The DNA here is from genome assembly GCA_023238725.1 of Scortum barcoo. Classification (NCBI taxonomy): domain Eukaryota; kingdom Metazoa; phylum Chordata; class Actinopteri; order Centrarchiformes; family Terapontidae; genus Scortum; species Scortum barcoo. Next base: position 5,930,683 of record CM041532.1, read on the forward strand.
TGTCTGGAAGAGAAAAAAAACTTGATTAAATGATGAAATTATAAATTATATCTATCACATGTCTATTGTAGTATCTGAAATTCCATATGTTGATTGACTGTCCTGGGTTTGTTATGCTTAGTGAGGGGTTCCAGGTTTGGCGCCTCTCTGTCTGAAAACCTATAGCCTTTCTTAATGTGAACCAAATGTTTTGTCACAGGATTATAAACAGCTAACCTATATAAGCAGAGATTCATGTTGGCTTCGATCCCTCTCACAGGCAATCATGATGCTTCTTTTGATGCTGTACTAAATCTGTGCTAAACCTTTTTATACACAAGCAAGACAGTGTCAGCGGAGTCTCCTTCATCACCTTCACATCATCGCTATTTAAGAAACAACAATAGCTTTGGTGTCACGAACAGGATGTCTCAGTACGTGTTGAGGTCTGCAGCGCCGCTGAGGAGTATAAAAGAGAAGATAGAGAAAATAAAGAAGTTGAAGTAAAAAGTGTAGAATAGCCTAATTAGTAACAATAAGGTGAGCTAAATAACACCATGTGATATTAATGAAGACTGGAACCTTATCTTCTTAACGGTAAGACATGTGTATATTAGCCACTGCGTGAAAATTGGCTTTGAGAAATAGTCAGAATTGGCTAAAGGAAAAAGAGGAGAAGTAACAACCCTGATCCCAGGGGAAATTGGTAAGAAAAAAAAAAGAAAAAAGAGACAAGGTAAAAGAGATGTAGAGAAGTAAAGAGAAATAAGAGAAGGTAAAAGGAAAAAGTAAAGAGACAATAGAGAAATAAAGAGAAAAGAGAAAATAAAAGTAAATGAAAAGAAAGCCGCAGATTTGGACAAAGCTCTCGGGAGGCGGTTCCCGAGCTTGAGAGTGAGGGGTCAGAGACAGGACTCAGAGCTAGTATAGTGACTCTTGTGGTAACAGATGAAAGTAAGAGTATAGAGCAAGTTGTCGAGGAAACAGGAGAACTGACAATGAAGACATCAACTCTCCAGCTGAAAGTTGAAGAAATGGAAGGGAAATTTATTCTTTCAGTGTTGAAAGTTACTGAGGGTATAAATGTATCGCAGTTAACTACATAACACCTCAGATGATTCTTACGACGTCAGCTCCTGTGAAGACTGTGATTAGAGCTAAATTAGGGAGGATCGCTCACCTTCTCTGTCAATGTGGAAGGTTTAATGTTGGTGGTAACAATCCTCCTAAGTGGAAAAATGGTTGTGGTGAAGATGTATTGTTAGAAGGGCCTGAAGTTGACATTGTGCCTCGCAAAGGAAGTATATTTTGTACAATGACATGAAGTGGTGGAAAGTTAGAGGTGCTTGTTCACTTATTTTGCGTAACGTTACATGGGAAGACCAAGGAGAATACACATGCACATATTTAGAGACAGAATTTAAATTTGTTCCATTTCAAAATTATTGGATAGAGGGTCATGTAACTCGTAAGGTGGTAGTAATGATAGTAGATTTGAGGACTACTGGAGTTTTCTCGGTAGATAAAGGGGTACAGGAACGATTCACTACAGTAACCACTTCAAGGGTGAATAATGCACAGCTGAAGCTTACTACTTTAGCTCTGGAAATAAATAAGATTGTTAATACATCAACTCAGGCTACTATTCTAGCTACAACTTTGAAGGGGATGAATGCTACTACAGTGAAGGAGACAACTTTTACCTTTGTCACTTCTGGAAATTCTACAAGTGAGGTTGTGCTAAGGGCAACCTTCATTCAATAAAACAGGGACAACATCTTTGATACCTACAAAATTTGTAAATGTGACACAGACACCTGATATGACATCTTTGACATTTAAAGAGATAGTAAATGCAACCCAGAAGCCTATGTTAAAGATAGAGCTTAGTCTTAACAGTAGAAATGACGTCTTTGAAACTACAGAACAGATGGTGGAAGAGAATGATGCAGATTCGTCTGTGACAACTGGGAGGACTATTTTAGACGTGAAAGATTTTTGATGGGATATCAGAAGACATGACTGACCATTACCATGCTGTACAGAAGAGAGACACTAAGTGGAAGGCATATGGATTTGATTCCTCTGTGTTACAAATCGCAGACCCATGGGCAGGTAGGAACTTATGGTTCCAACAGTAAACTCATTCCGTAATATCAGTTAGAAAAATAAATTGTTCATGTGTGGTAAAAGTTCCAGCACCAGGCACATGGGCTTCAATTTTAAAAACGGTACCAGAACCACTAACTACTATATGCCAATTTTATGCGTTATCGTGGCTGTTGTATCAGCAGAGATCAGCAATAGATGTAGTGATGGCTTTGTCAGTAAATCTGTTCAGACCTAGACATGATTGTTCTTGGTTGAGCGGGTTGTGAATTTACTTGATCAGCATGAAAATGTGATGACAGCGATCCCTGATGCAATGGAAGTGAAACCAGTCGGGGCTAAAGATTGTTCTTGTTCAAATGATACTTATAATGGGCCTGGGAAGTTTATGGGAAAATCAGCCTGTGACAAGTATATGATGGATTTGGGTAAGTGTAATTATGAGGCTGTTGATGACTTGTATGAAGTGACTTTTCATGTACCACATCGCAAACAGAGTAGAACCCAGATGGTGTGGCACCAAATGTTGCCTGGAAATGTAACTATAGGGAGGAAGAGGAAACACACTCTGATTTCTAAAGATAAACAGGTTGATTATCTTGTTATCTCGAGATAAGCTTGTTTTCTTGATATTACAAGTTAATTATCTCCTAGATGATATTTGCTTATCCACAAATGTAAAACTTCAAGTGGCAAAGATAAAATTATCTTTTGCTGCTAAATGCATCCACAACAGTTTGCAACTGCTCAGCTTCTGTACTCCAACCTGCCTCTCAAAACCGGGAATACGCCGACCACCATCTACTGTAGGTGACACACTGAAAGTGGATAAGTATCTCTTCCAACCCTACTTCAAAACAATCTGAACTATCCCTTCAAAGCAAATCCAATCTGACCCTCCACTTTATTTGTTGCAGTTCTTACAACAGGCTAATGTTCCTGCTCTGTGCAGAAACAGCAGAGGTAACACCAGACTGCTGGGGAGACTCAGCCAGGCTCCTGAAGCCAACAACACACAGTCAGTGCTTTGTACAAACAACATCAGGACAACACACATCAGATTCCAAACACATCGCAACAGGAGCACTCCCAGTATGGACATAAGAGTATAGAAAGCCCTCCGCTTTGATTGGTCCAACCTTCTTCCTGTCCCCGCCCTGTTCCCCCGGCCCTTGGACGAATCAGAGCGCAGAGAACAGAGAGGCTGCAAAAAGAGATGACGACCAACGAGAAAACCAAGAGGCAGAAATCCATGATAACGAAGGAGTATTCTAAAGTCATCAGACATGCTTCTCCGATGGAAAGCAGCCAAACACACCCGATGCTGATGTTTCTGACTCTGATCCCTCTCTCTCCTCTCAGGCTCAGGTAGGTGATGGGATGAACGACAGCCAGGTAGCGCTCCACACAGGTCAGGACGTGGAAGAACATCTCCCCGTACCAGGTGAGAGACCAAAGACAGAGACAAACCCACCAACAACATATCAATATGATCTCCACTGAGGTTACAGCAGCAGATGATGCTCCCAAAGGCACAGATGATCTCCATGGCGACCAGGTGGTAGGTGAAGACGTCAGAGTGACTCATCATCGTTGCCATGGAGGCGGAGCTCTGTCGCCACCATTGTTGAAGACCCAGGTAGAGGATGAAGATGCAGAGACGGACGAGGAGGAAGATGCTTATGATGAAGAACGAGGTGTAGATGAAGGAGCTTGGTGGGGTGATGAAGCAGCCCAGGCCAAAAAAGATATGGGGGCTGACAGAGGAAAGGTGAGGATGGAGAGCGAAGTCATTGAAGGAGGAAGAGTTTACTGACATATCTGGAAGTGAAAAAAAAACTCAAGAATCAAATGGAGGAAATGTGTAAATTACATCTATTGCACTGTCTACCAATCCCAGAAGAGCTTTTTAACATATTTCATCTCTCTGTCCTGTTTTCGTTCACGCTCACAGACCCCATCAATGCTGGTTCCAGACATGTTTAACAGGAAGTTTTCAGCAAAAAAGCCCCAGAAAAATCATCCTTATTCTTCCAAGTAAGCACCAAAGAGAAGACAGACAAATCTCGAGACCAGTTGTTGAACATAGATGAGCGTTTAGCAGCGATTTCCCACAGGAGTCGGTGGAGATTACTAATGTCTTATAAACAATCTGTTACAGAATGAACTTTATGAAATGGTCAAAAAGAAATTCATAGCTTGTTTTCTTGTCCCCAAGTGGCTTAATTTATTTCAACGTTATTATATGGCAAACATTAGAGATACTCAAAATCTGTGCAGCACAGGTCGACGTATCGTGACTTATTTTAGCTTGTATTTCTTGATTGTCAAGGTTAAGAATTGCTGGATTCAACATCTCCTGTCCATCTCCTCTAGGTCCCTGTCCTCACTTTATGTCTTTTTTTTTTATGTCTCAACTCTAACTCAACTCTGATATCAACTATTTTATCTTAGAGTTTAGAAATTCCCTCAAGAGCCACAGAACATAGTGACATAAAGTTCATTTCCTGCCCACACTAATGTAGATATAAACAGATGATAATATTAAAAAGTAATAAGAACTCCAACCTTTTTCAGTATTTGTTCCCTCTGTGTGTCCCGTCTGCAGACTCTTGTGTTCGAATATCAAATACTGTAATATAAATTATATACCGGCTGTATGTTGAAGGTCATACCACCCTGCGGAGGAAACTCATGTTCGTTAAAGGGGATTCTGGAGGAAAAAAGTCCTCGCTGCCTCACACATCCAATCCAAATCCAATCTGATCGTCATCCTCACTTGGTGTTGGCTAATGTTCCTGCTCTGTGCAGGTACAGCAGAGGTAACACCAGACTGCTGGGGAGGTTCACCCAGGCTTCAAACAACATCATCAGACACTCAGGATTTTCTTTTGACAAAATCAGGATAACCCAAATCAGACTAAAAATAAACCTCAACAGCAGCACTCCCAGTATGGTCTCGATGGTGTAGAAAGCCCTCCGCTTTGATTGGTCAGGTTTCTTCCTATTCCTGCCCTGTTCCCCCGGCCCTGGACGAATCAGAGCGCAGAGAGCAGAGAGGCTGCAGAAGGAGGAGACAACCAACGAGGATAACAAGAGGCAGAAATCCACAAAAATGAAGGCCTTTTCTAAAGTCTTCAAACATGCTCCTCTAATGCAAAGCAGCCAAACACACCCGATGCTGATGTTTCTGACTCTGATCCCTCTCTCTCCTCTCAGGCTCAGGTAGGTGATGGGATGAATGCAACAGCCAGGTAGCGCTCCACACAGGTGAGGATGTGAAAGGACGTCTCTCCAAACCAGATAAAGGTCCAAAAAAACAACCACACCCATAATATCCAGAGATTTTCCCCAATGATACGACAACAGCAGAGGATGAACCCAAAGACACCGATCATCTCCGTGGAGGCGGAGCTCTGTCGCCACCATTGTTTCCATTGTTGACTCCTCTTGATGTAATTCTTCCACCCTGCGGAGGAAACTCATTTCGGACGCTTGTATCCATGATCTTGTCCTTTAGGTCATTACCCAAAGTTCATGACCATAGGTGAGGGTGGGAGCGTAGATTGACCGATGGTAAATCGAGAGCTTCTTAAGCCTTTCAACTCAGCTCCTTCTTCACACCACACGACGGTCCGGTACACCGACCGCATAACTGCGGACGCTGCACCAATCCGCCTGTCAATCTCACGCTCCATCTTTCCCTCACTCGTGAATCAAGACCCACGAGATACTTGAACTCCTCCACTCCAGGCAGGACCTCTCCACCCACCCGGAGAGGGCACGCCACCCTTTTCCGGTCGAGAACCATGGCCTCGGATTTGGAGGTGCTGATTCTCATCCCAGCTGCTTCACACTCGGCTGCAAACCGCCCCAGTACATGCTGAAGGTCCTGGTCCTGATGAAGCCAACAGGACAACATCATCTCTGCAAAAAGCAGAGAGATGAAATCCTGTGGTTCCCAAACCGGACTCCCTCCGGCCCCTGGCTACGCCTAGAAATCCTGCCCTGCCGGAGTCCAACATGCACTGGTAACAGATCTGACTTACAATGCAAACCAAGCTCCTGCTCCGGTCGTACAGAGACCGAACAGCCCTTAGCAAAGGCCCCCGGACCCCATACTCGCGGAGCACCCCCACAGAATACCATGAGGGACACGGTTGAATGCCTTCTCCAAGATCCACAAAGCACATGTGGACTGGTTGGGCAAAATCCCATAAACCCTCAAGCACCCTGTGGAGGGTATAGAGCTGGTCCAATGTTCCATGACTGGGACGAAAACCACAATGTTCCTCCTGAATCCGAGGTTCAACTATCGGCCGAATTCTCCTCTCCAGTACCCTGGCGTAGACCTTTCCCAGGGGAGGCTGAGAAGTGTGATCCCCCTGTGAAGTTGGAACACACATTCTCCGGTCCCCCTTTCTAAAAAGAGGGACCACCACCCTGCAGTTTGCCACTCCAGAGGAACTGTCCCCGACCTCCATGCAATGCTGCAGAGGGTGTGTCAGCCAAGACAGCCCCACAACATACAGAGACTTGTGGTACTCAGGGCGGATCTCATCCATCCCCAGCGCCTTGCCACCAAGGAACTTGTGAACTACCTTAGTGACTTCGGCTTGGGTGATGGACGAGTCCAGAATCCACCTCAGAGTCCCCAGCCTCCGCTTCCTCAGTGGAAGGCATGTCGGTTGGATTGAGGAGATTCTCGAAGTATTCCTTCCACCGTCCGACAATGTCCCCAGTTGAGGTCAACAGCTCCCCACCTGCACTGTAAACAGTGTTGGCAGAGTGCTGCTTCCCCCTTCTGAGGCGCCGGACGGTTTGCCAGAATAGAATCTCTTCGAGGCCGACCGAGCGTTAGTCCTCCTCCATGGCCTCATGGCCGAACTCCTCCCAGACCCTGAGTTTTTGCCTTCCAGGACCGACACCGGGCTGCTTGGCCTGCCGGTGCCTGTACCATTTGTCAACTGTGTCAAGAGTCCCATGGGCCAACATGGCCCGATAGGACTTCTTCAGTCTGATGGCATTCCTTGCATCTCCTTACTTCCAGGGTCCACCACCAGGTTCGGGGGTTGCCGCCGCCACCACGACAGGCACCAGAGACCTTGTGTCCACAACTTCGAAGCTGCCTGCGTCGACAATGGAGGCAGAGAGAACATGGTCCACTCAGACTCAATGTCCCCAGCCTCCCTCCCTCGGAATCTGTGAGAATTTCTTCCCGGAGGTGGGAGTTGAAGACCTCCCTTGACAGAGGGCTCCTCGGCCAGACGTTCCCAACAGACCCTCACAATACGTTTGGGTCTGCCATTTCTGTCCAACATCCTCCTCTGCCAGTGGATCCAACTCACCACCACCAGGTGGTGATCATCAGTTGACAGACAACTCAGCAGCCCCTCTCTTTACCCGAGTGTCCAAGACTGTACAGAAGTCCAATAGAACATACGGCCAGGAGATCAGATGATAAGAAAGTCCCCGGTCGACAACAAAGTCGATCATCGAGGGAATACCCTCCTCACCGGGTGAACTCCAACACATGGCGGCCCCTCCTGAGGAGCTAAGCAAGCCCACACCAGCTCGCTGCCGCTCACCCGGCCTCTCTCCTAGAACATGCGTGGAAGGCCTGGTGGAACACCATGTCTGGTGTCCTGTCCTGCACTGTAGAGCATGGAACATGATGTTCGTGCACTGATAGTCCCCACTCGAGCCAGATCTTATTCCTCCTGCACGCCCCTCCAGGGAACATGATGTCCCAGTAGAACAATGGAGTCGAGGACCAGCCCAGCCCAAGGCCGGGCCCTGTTATGCAACAAAGACAAACTGTGACTGACACCAGCTGCTTGGGTTCCAGAGGGTCCAGCCCCTCTCAGGTTCCAGAGCCCAAAGTCTCAATAACAGAACATTGGGTCCAGGGACCTTTCAAGGCCCCCCGCCACAACGCTACCCAAACCACATTTCACCGGCCCCTCAGGGTTCAGATGGGCCCATTGGGTCGCCATTTCGGGCTGAGTCCGGCCGGGTCCCGTGGGCAAAGACCGAGATCCGAACCACAGTCCAGATACTGCACTAAGTAAAGTGATGAATGAGCTACTGGTTGCTGCTGATGCTTTAATATCCACAGTTTTAGTTCTTTTAGATCTAAGTGCTTCATTTTAATCTGTTGATCCCTCCAATTTATTGGAAGATTTCAAACACAAGGGTGGCATCTCTGGCCTCAGTTTTAAAGTGGTTTTATTTTGAATTACAAGACTGATCTTTTAGAGTAGCCATTGGCAACTAATTGTCATCCTCTGTAAAGATATGACCTGTGGGGTACCTCAGGGGTCCGTCCTCAGACCACTCTTGTTCTCTCTACACATGTTTCAGGCTGGGACATGTCAGCCACAGGCATAATGTAAGAAACATCTTTTTTCTTCTTTTTGTTGTTTAGCTTTCTTTCTGTCAACAAGCAACAAGAAAACACCATGGGATACTTTCCTTTAAAAGGACCAGTGCTGGGCCTGTGCCATGGATGGACGCCCTTTGAAAATTGGTCGTAAAAAACTGGCTCAGGTTTGTCACCAATTGGCACTTTATATTTTGTTGTTCATCCGAGACATGCAGGCCTGTCTCTTGACCCAGAGGTCAAGGTTGGGAAAAGTCAGTTTTATATTTATAGTAAGTCAGGAACAGTTTTCGTTCTCCTTGGACAAATTCCTTCTCATCTCAAAAACTAGTGAGTTCTCCTTGAGACAAATTCCTTCTCATCTCAAAAACTCCAGTGCAAGTCCATGTAAAGTTTTTGTTTTTCATGAAAATATCAATCTAACTGTAGTTTATTGTATCGGCCCATTAGATGAATAGTGGACAGAATTTGAATACTTTACATAAATACCATATAAGGTGTAATATAGATTGCAGCATTAAAAGGTGTAGTCTATAATACTGGAGAAATCTTGTTGATATTTGAACTCAACAGCCAAACAGACATACTCAGTGCTCCTTCAAACTCATGAGAGTACGGCACAGCATAAATGTATTTGTTCCTGCAGTCTTTAGTACTATACCTGCTATACTATTTATCACCTTTTCACCTTATAGTTTACACAGTTTACAGCAGGTGGAACTCATTATACTTAATTGAGAACTCATTATACTGTGGATCTTGTAAAGTAGAACAAAGTACAAAGTAGCAAGAGTAAGTAGCAAGAGTTCATTTATGTCAGAGGTTAAAGGAAAGTTCAGCAAGTTCAGAAATATATTCAATTTGAGAAATATGTTCCACTTTTGTTACGTCCAGTGAGTAACAATTGATGTTATGGGTGCTGAAGGAAGAGTGAGAGACAGGGAGTAACAATTGATGTTAGGTGCTGAAGGAAGAGTGAGAGACAATTGTTGTTTATTAATAATACAACAAAAACAGGGAAATGAACAGAAAACAAGCAAGTTTATTAATAATGAAAAGGCAGAGGCCGCACTATAAGGACAAATGAACAGGGAAATGGACAAACAAAACTAACACCAGCTAATTCAAAACAAAAAACTTGCCACGAAAAGGCAGAGGCCGCACTATCCCAACTGACAAATGAACTAAGGACAAACAAAACTAACACCAGCTAATTCAAAAGAAAAACCACCTTCCAGATGGCCCAAAAGGCTCCCAAATGCCACCATCCTTTTTAGGCCCAAAAGGAGAAAACGTCATCAAACAGGTATACCAAAACACTCACAGCAGAACACACACCACACGGTCGGCTGTTCAAACATATATTTCATATATTTGTGTACTATTAAAACACCACACAAACACAAAATCAGTAAGGACTGCACATCATAAGACATTTTCTATGCATTAATGTAACTAATATCTCACATTAGTTCCTTTATTTAAACACAGTATCATATTAGGCATTACTGACTCATCTATACAAACCATTACATATTACTGCTATAATATCTCAACAAATGTGCAACTATAATTAATATATTTGTGTTGACTAACATTTTATATCTATAATTAATATATCTAGTATTTATCATTTTATGCCATATGTACTATGTATTTATCATATACAGGCCATATTCCAACGTATATGCTGTATATGCTGTACATAAATGACCTACTCTATGTACATAAAATAACTTATTACATTAGCATTACTATATTTATTCCATCATCCTTGCATTACTATATTTATTCCATCACAATATTAAGCTCATCCTGTTTGCCGTCCTGTACATAATGACCCCCACAGCATGACCCCCACAGCAACTCCACAGAGCCTACAGACACCTGTTGTGGAAACTGGAAACTGGAAATGAAATAAACACAGAAAAATCACAAAGAACAAGAGGAAACACACTGATTATCTTGGTATCTCAAGATAAGCTTGTTTACTTGATATCAGAAGTTAATTATCTCCTGATCAGAAAAATCATAAGAAAACCAAACAAGCTTAGTTAGTGTTAAACAAATTGCGAACAAGAATCATATTTGCTTATCCACAAATGTAAAACTTCAAGTGGCAAAGATAAAATTAGCTTTTGCTGCTAAATGTGTCCACAACAGTTTACTGCTCAGCTTCTGTACTCCAACCTGCCTCTCCAAACCGGGAATATGCCGACCACCATCTCTGTCGGTGATACACTGAAAGTGGATAAGTATCTCTCACAACCCTACTTCAAAACAATCTGAACTATCCCTTCAATGCAAATCCAATCTGACCCTTCACTTTTTTTGTTGCAGTTCTTACAACACGCTAATGTTCCTGCTCTGTGCAGAAACAGCAGAGGTAACACCAGACTGCTGGGGAGACTCAGCCAGGCTCCTGAAGCCAACAACACACACTTTTTTTTCAGTTTGCTTTGTACAAACAACATCAGGACAACACACATCAGATTCCAAACACACCGCAACAGGAGCACTCCCAGTATGGACATAATAGTAGAGAAAGCTCTCCGCTTTGATTGGTCAACCCTCTTCCTGTCCCCGCCCTGTTCCCCCGGCCCTGGACGAATCAGACCGCAGAGAACAGAGAGGCTGCAGAAAGAGATGACGACCAACGAGAAAACAGAAACAAGTGTATCAAATACTGTAATATAAATTATATACCGGCTGTATGTTGAAGGTCCACCTCTCTCTCTCTCTCTCTGCCTCTGCCTCTATCTCTCTCTCTCTGTCTCTCTGTGTGTGTGTGTTTATCCATAAATCAGTCTGTATCTGTCAAAGTTAAACTCATATTCAAATGTGTTTATTTGCATAAAAAGCAAAGCGACAGTGATAAAATGACAGGCAAACATACAACATGTTAATAAAGAATTACAGCCACAGATCAAATGAAGAACATAACAATATAAAACATATATAAATGCATATATTTAATAGTACATAGACAAAATTATATGCTATGAATACACACATACACAAAAACCTGTGAGGGCTGCACATCATACGGACATTTTCTGCATCAATAACGTTAATGTCACTAATATCTGACATTGATTACTTTATTTTCACACAGTATTGTAATATTGTTTTTACTGATTAGTCTACACACATCTTAACATACAATTTATGTTCAGCGATGACAGCTCGACTCATTTTAAGCATTTATACAGTTTAATAAAGGCACTTAATGATACTAAAATATATAGAAATGATTTGTAAACCTCACATAGGCATGAAAATACACACTATATAAATATGCAGTGTTAATATTCATGTGGACCAGCTCTCAGGTATTTTCAAAGGCTGGTTGTGATGGAGACACAGTGAGAGTTTACCAGAGTTCATCATAGTTCATCGACCATTGAACTGGTTCTTCATCTTCCACTGCACACTTTGTGTTCAGTGTGTTCATCCAGTCCGTCAGAGACTGCATAGCCTCGACTCAAAGAGCTTTAGCTTCAAGCATTACCGGGGCTGAAATCAACGGATTGAACTGACACAGTTCAGCCTCCATCACGCTAATGTTAGTTAAAGGGGATTCTGGAGGAAAAAAGTCCTCGCTGCCTGCCTCACACATCCAATCCAAATCCAGTCTGATCGTCATCCAAATTTGGTGTTGGTCTTACAACAGGCTAATGTTCCCACTCTGTGCAGGTACAGCAGAGGTAACACCAGACTGCTGGGGAGGTAAAACCAAGTAAGACTCACCCTCAACATACACTCATTACTCGACACTGTAGTACCACCCCAAATCAGACTTGCAACGCACCTCAACAGCAGTACACACAGTATGGCCATGATAGTGTAGAAAGCTCTCTGCTTCGATTGGTCAACCCTCTTCCTGTCCCCGCCCTGTTCCCCCGGCCCTGGACGAATCAGAATGCAGAGAGCAGCGAGGCTGCAGAAAGAGATGATGACCAACGAGGAAACCAAGAAGCATAAAAACACAATCAAGAAGGTGCCTGCTAAGTGAAGTCGTCAAACATCAAACATCCTCCCCCCATGGAAAACAGCCAAACGCACCCAGTGCTGATGTTTCTGACTCTGATCCCTCTCTCTCCTCTCAGGCTCAGGTAGGTGATGGGATGAACGACAGCCACGTAGCGCTCCACACAGGTCAGGACGTGAAAGGATGTCTCTCCAAACCAGGTAAAGGTCCAAAAACCCAACCCCACCGAAAATATCAAGAGATCTTTCCCAATGATGCCACAGCAGCAGAGGACATACCCAAAGACACCGATCATCTCCATGGCGACCAGGTGGTAGGTGAAGATGTCTGAGTGACTCATCGTCATTGCTGCTGTGGAGGTGGAGCTCTGTCGCCGCCATTGTTTCAGACCCAAGAAGAGGATGAGGATGGAGAGAGGGAGGAGGAGGAGGATGTTTGTGATGAAGAATAAGGTGAAGATGAAGGTGCCTGTTTTGGTGATGTTGCAACCCATGCCCAAAGAGAAGAGGAAGGAAAAAGAAGGACCAGGAAGGGAGTCGTTGAAGGAGGAGGAGTTTACTGACATGTCTGGAAGAGAAAAAATAAAATAAAATGGTGAACGTATAAACTGCATCTATCGCATGTCTTTCAATCAATAAGCAGGCAGCTGTTTTCAGGCCTTTAGATAAATCCACTGTGGAGGAGTTTATGGAGACCAAAGTGGACAGAAATCAGAGTGAATGCTAATGTTTACCACGAACCTGCTGAATGTATAATGAGTTTTATATCAAATTGCTGTTTATGTTGATGCCCTTAAAATAGTCTAAAAATTCAATGAATGATTCTTTATTGGTAATTATTAGTCAATGTTATTATATTAACTTTAAGAAAAAATCTTAACTTAAAAAAAACCAAACCAAAAAAACAGTGATTTAATACTGAATTTCCAGAAAGTTGGACAACAGTTTTATCTTCTCAAAGTTTAGAAATCCCCTCCAGAGTGTCATAAGACATCTACAACTGTTTCATCATCAATCTATACTATACTATATACTATATACTATACCATAATAACTAAAGTGATCTTGATGTGTAAAATCGAAGGTGCATCTATAAAATTTCTTTAGACAGTCTCCGGATATAAGATACCTTTGATTTAATGTGAGTTAAACAGATGATGATGTTAAGAAGTAATAAAAACACCAACCTTACCAGTATTTATTTCTGATCGTCCCTCTGTGGACTCTTGCGGCTGAGTATCTGCTGCAAATATCATAATGAAGCTCCACTCCACCTCTCTCTCTGTCTCCCAGAGAGGAATTCAAATTCAGTGTTGTATTTGCATGAAAACGTGACAGTGACAAAGTGACAGTGTCAACCTGCCTGACAAATGAAAACCCCACTAACAGATAAAGAACTACAGTAACAGATCATATGGGAAATATAACAATATATATTTTACATAAATGCATGTATGTACTTTTACATAGACACATAGACAGAACTCATATAATTGTGTACTATGAAAACATGATGCAAAAACAGAATCAATATATAATTCATGCATTTATATACCAATTTACTATGTATGTATATCTATCTGTACAGACCATATGTATTGTGCATATACATTTACATAGGTGTGTATCCTGTATGCTGTAATTACCACCTGAAAAAGACCCACCAAAACAACCCATCCCAGTTATCAGTTATTTTCACCACTTTATTCCTACGCATTTTCACTCTGAACCCAGACACCGATCATCTCCATGGCGACCAGGTGGTAGGTGAAGATGTCCGAGTGACTTGTCAGCGATGCTGTAGAGGCGTAGTTTCCATAGACAAACTACATAGACAAATAGTTGTGTACTATTAAAACACCACACAAACACAGAACCAGTGAGGACTGCACATCATACAGACATTTTCTTAATCAACAAAATTAAAATAACTAATATCTCACATTAGTTCCTTTATTTAAACACAGTATTATAGTATTGTTGCATTAATGACTAGTCTATACAAACCATTACATAAATTTGTGTTCAGCTATAATATCTCAACAAATGTGCAACTCTAATTAATATATGACTAATGCATTTTATAGAGTCATTTACTATGTATGTATGTACTGTGCATACATTTACATATGTGCATATGCTGTATGCTCTACATAAATGACCTACTCTATGTACATAAAATAACTTATTACATTAGCATTACTAGATTTATTCCAGCATCCTTCAGACATTATTAAGCTCATCCTGTTTGCCGTCCCACTGTACATAATGACCCCCACAGCATCTCCACAGAGCCTACAGCCTACAGACACCTGCTGATGGAAACTAACTGGAAATAAACACACAAACATCACAAGGAACAAGAGGAAACACACTCTGATTTCTAAAAGATAACAGGTTGATTATCTTGTTATCTCGAGATAAGCTTGTTTTCTTGATATTACAAGTTAATTATCTCCTGATGATATTTGCTTATCCACAAATGTAAAACTTCAAGTGACAAAGATAAAATTAGCTTTTGCTGCTAAATCCGTCCACAACAGCACACTGTTAGCCTCTCTACTCCAACCTGCTTCTCCAAACTGGGAATACGCCGACCACCATCTACTGTAGCGTCACGTCCGTGAGGTCCTGATTCGCCTGCTGGAGCACCACCTGTATGTGAAGGTGGAGAAATGGAGTTCCACGCCTCCTCACTCTCCTTCTTGGGTTTCATCGTCCTGCCTAATCAGATCAGACCCGGAGAAGGTTAGTGCTGTGACCAACTGGCCGCCACTCTCACGTCACGCAAGAAATTACAACAGTTCCTGGGGTTTGCAAACTTCTACCAGAAGTTTATCCGGAACTTCAGCGCCGTGGTGGCACCCCTGCATGCATGCACTTACTTCTCCCAAAATGCACTTTCAGTGGGGACCGAAGGCTGAGGAGGCATTCCAGTTATTCACCACAGCACCGTTCTTGTACATGCCAGACCCCCGCTCACAGTTCATTGTGGAGGTGGATGCCTCCAATGAAGGGGCGGGGCGGTCCTGTCCCAGCGCTCGGCCAGTAACCACCATGTTCATCCATGTGCCTTTCTCTCCTGCAAGCTGTCATTGGTGGAGAGAAATTATGACGTTGGCAACTGCAAGCTGTTGGCCATGAAAGTGGCCTTTGAAGAATGGTGTAATTGGCACGTCTGGACGGACCATGAGGACCTGCAATACCTCAAGTCGGCTAAAAGACTGAACTCTCATCAGGCAAGGTGGGCTCTCTTTTTCAGTCAGTTCCGGTTCTCCCTCTCCTTATGGCCGGGTTCTCAGAACACCAAACCGGATGTTCTGTCCCGCCTGTATGAGCCGGAGCCGGCCGCCAAGAAACCAGGAGCGTTTTTTTGGCAGATAGAAAAAGATGTGCAGAAGGCTAGCCAGAGTGTACTGATTCCACAACCGGTTGTTTGTACCTGAGAAAGCGATGCGCTCTGCAGTGATCCATTGGGCTCATGCCTCGCTGCTAACATGTCACCCTGGTGCCAAGAGAACTATGTTTGTTGTACAGAGATTCTGGTGGCCGAGTCTCGTCAGGGATTTGGCCGAGTCTCATCAGGGATGTGGCAGAGTACATCGCAGCCTGCTCTGTCTGCGTCAGAAGCAATGCGTCGAGGCAGACCCGGACGGGGCTTCTCCAGCCACAACTGACTGCCACATGCCACACAGACCATGGTCACATCTATCACCTGGACTTCGTCATGGGTCTGCCTCCGTCTCAAGGTAATGGTACATGGTTGTGCTGACGGTGGTAGACCGTTTCTCGAATGATTCAGTTTATTCCATTGCCAAAGTTACCAAGTGCCAAAGGAAACTGCCCAAGTCACGATTAATCATGTGTTCCGTATTCATGGTATTCCAAGTGACATTGTTTCAGACAGAGGACCACAGTTCATATCCAAGTTCTGGAAGGAGTTTTGTCAGCTCCTCGGTGCCACCGTCAGCCTCTCGTCCGGTTACTACCCTGAATCCAACGGCAGCAGACAGAGCTGCTAAGTCAAGAACTGGAAACTGCCTGAGATGTCTGGTGGCCCAAAACCAGACCACCTGGAGCAACCACCTCACATGGGTCGAGTATGCCCACAACATGCTCCCCACAGCAGCCACCGGACTCTCACCATTCGAGGTCGTCCACAGTTACCAGCCACCTCTCTTCCCCGCAAACAATGAAGAGGAGGTGACCGTTCCCTCAGCCCATACCCTGACAAGACGATCCAAAAAGATCTGGGCTGCAGCCAGGCAGATGCTCCTCAGGGGGCAGATCAAGGTGAAGGCTGCAGCAGACCGTCATCGCCGTCCTGCTCCCACATACCAACCAGGCCAGAAAGTCTGGATATCTACCAAAGACTTACCACTTCACGTACACTCCCTTTAAATTATCTCCCAGGTTTGTAGGCCCTTTCCCTGTTTCAAAAGTAGTAACACCTGGGTCTGTCCGTCTTAAACTCCCCAGGTCCCTCCATGTGCACCCCACCTTCCACCTCAGCAAGCTCAAGCCGGTGAAGGAAAGCCCATGGTGCCATGCCACCCTCCAAACCACCACCTCCGTCAAAGATGGTCGACGGAGGGCCCGTCTACGCGGTGAAGAAGCTGCTGGCGGTGCACAAGAGGGGCCAGGGGAGACAATTTCTGGTTGACTGGGAGGGCCTGCAGACCTGAGGAGCGGTCATGGATTCCAGCCAGCTTCATTGTAGATCACATTCTCACAGCCACAGAAAATGTTCTACAACTGTTTTCACATGTTGGAGGAGTTGTACCAATTATAATGAGTCAGCTGACCTTCATGTGTTAAATCAGTGGAAGATAAAGTTTGTGCAGTATAAAGTTTATAAAATACAGCAAGAAGTCTACACGTGTCCAAACACTAACTGAAAGTTCATTTTCTGCCCATTTCAGTGTTCACACTAATGTAGCTTTAAGAGGATGATATTAAAAAGTAATATTACATAAAGGCAGCATAACAAAATGTGTAATAATAATTTAAGACCTCACAAATGCACCGAAATGCATGGTGTATATTCAAATACATTCTTATATATTGTTTGAAAACTACCACCTTCTTCTTTTGATACAATATCAACACTTTGTCTTGGGTGATTAATAAAATACATGGATGTGTCAGTCATAAAGGAATAGTTCATCAATTTGAGAAATATGTTCATTCACTTTTGTTACGTCCCAATGGGTGCCAGGGAGTAACAATTGATGTTAGGTGGGCTGAAAGAAGAGTGAGAGACGATTGTTGCAACAGTGATCCAAGTTTATTGATAATACAACAAAAACAGGGAAATGAACGGAAAACAAGCTTGCCACACGAAAAGGCAGAGGCCGCACTATAAGGACAAATCAGGAACTAAGCACAAACAAAACTAAACAAAACTAACACCAGCTAATTCAAAAGAAAAACCACCTTCCAGATAAACTGAAGGGACTCCCAACTGCCACCCTCCTTTTTAGTATCACATAACAACTTTACAGCTGACTTTACAGGACAGTTAGAGGTGAAGACTCTCTTATCCGTCCATAAAATGTAAGGTTCAAACCTGCAGCTGCAACTGGAAACAACATGCAAAAAAAGGAAAAACTCCAAAAGTCATTGGAGGAGGAGGAGTTCACTGACATGTCTGGAAGAGAAAAAAACTTGATTAAAAGATGAATGTATAAATTACATCGTCTATGTCTATCAGTCGTATTGAACTTCCAGAAAGCTGGACAACAGTTTTATCTTCTCAAAGTTTAGAAATTCCCTCCAGAGCCAAAGAAGACGTCGATCATTGCTTCCACACGTAGGTACCAACTATAATGACTAAACTGAGCTTCATGTGTAAATATAAAATATAGATGCATTAGATTTAATGGGGATTAAACATATGATCATATTAATGATTAATAAAAACACCAGCCTTATCAGTATTTATTTCTGATCTTCCCTCTTTGGACTCTTGTTTCTGAGTATCTCTAATGAAGCTCCACTGCAACTCTCTCACTCTCTCAGAGATTAATTCAAATTCAGTGTTTTATTTGCATAAAAAGTGACAGTGACAAAGTGATAGTGACAACCTGTCTGACAAATGGACGCCCTACCTGTAGATAAACACCAACAGTCACGGATCATATGGAAAATAATAACAATATATATTTTACATAAATGCATGTATGTAATTTTACATAGACAAACTCATATAATTGTGTACTATTAAAACACCACACAAACACAGAATCAGTGAGGACTGCACACAGTATTAAGCTCATCCTGTTTGCCGTCCCACTGTACATAATGACCCCCACAGCATCTCCACAGAGCCTACAGACACCTGCTGATGGAAACTAACTGGAAATAAACACAGAAACATCACAAAGAACAAGAGGAAACACTCTGATTTCTAAAGACAACAGGTTGATTATCTTGTTATCTCGAGATAAGCTTGTTTTCTTGATATTACAAGTTAATTATCTCCTGATGATATTTGCTTATCAACAAATGTAAAACTTCAAGTGGCAAAAAAAAAAAAAACTTTTGCTGCTAAACCCATCCACAACAGTTTACTGCTCAGCTTCTGTACTCCAACCTGCCTCTCTAAACTGGGAATACACCGACCACCATCTACTGAAGGTGACACACTGAAAGTGGATAAGTATCTCTCACAACCCTACTTCAAAACAATCTGAACTATCCCTTCAAATGCAAATACAATCTGACCCTTCACTTTTTTTGTTGCAGTTCTTACAACATGCTAATGTTCCTGCTCTGTGCAGAAACAGCAGAGGTAACACCAGACTGCTGGGAAGGTTCAACCAGGCTCCAGAAGCCAACATCACACACTCAGTGCTGTCTTTAAGCATAATCAGGACAGCACAAAGCAGGTTCCAAACAAAGTTCATCAGCAGCACTCCCAATATGGCAACCATGGTGTAGAAAGCCCTCCGCTTTGATTGGTCAACCTTCTTCCTGTCCCCGCCCTGTTCCCCCTGGCCCTGGACGAATCAGAGCGCAGAGAGCAGAGAGGCTGCAGAAGGAGGTGACGACCAACGAGGAAAACAAGAGGAAGAAATCCACGAATATGAAGTCTTTTTCTAAATTTATCAGACACGCGATCCTCCGATGGAAAGCAGCCAAACACAGCCGATGCTGATGTTTTTCTGACTCTGATCCCTCTCTCTCCTCTCAGGCTCAGGTAGGTGATGGGATGAATCACAGCCAGGTAGCGCTCCACACAGGTCAGGACGTGAAAGAACATCTCCCCATACCAGATGAGAGACCAAAGACAGAGACCCACCAATAACATATCAAAATGATCTCTCCACTGAGGTTGCAGCAGCAGATGATGCTCCCAAAGACACCGATGATCTCCATGGCGACCAGGTGGTAGGTGAAGATGTCAGAGTGACTCGTCATCATTGTTGCTGTGGAGGCGGAGCTCTGTCGCCGCCATTGTTGGAGACCCAGGTAGAGGATGAAGCTGTAGAGAGGGAGGAGGAGGACGTTTGTGATGAAGAACGAGGTGTAGATGAAGGAGCTTGGTGGGGTGATGAAGCAGCCCAGGCCAAAAAAGATATGGGGGCTGAAGGGGAAGGTGACGGAGGAAAGGTGAGGACGGAGAGCGGAGTCATTGAAGGAGGAAGAGTTTACTGACATATCTGGAAGTGAAAAAAAACTTCAAGAATCAAATCAAAAGGAGGAAATGTGTAAATTACATCTATTGCACCGTCTACCAATCCCAGAAGAGCTTTTTAACATATTTCATCTCTCTGTCCTGTTTTTGTTCACACTCACAGACCTCATCAACGTTGATTTCAGACATGTTTAACAGGCAGTTTTCAGAAAAGAAAAGCCTTAAATAAACCCACTTTACCCAACCAATTAAGAACCAAACAGCAAACAGACAAATCTCAAGAACATTTAGCAGCGATTTCCCACATGAGTTGGTGGAGACCAAAGTGGACAGAAAACCACATTATTATAATTAAACATTAAAACTAATGTCTTATAAACAATTCTGTTGTAGAAACAACTTTATGAAATGTTCACACAGAAATTCACAGCTTGTTTTCTTGTCCCCAAGTGGCTTAAAACATTGAATTCAACATTGTTATATGGCAAACATTAGAGGTACTCAAAATCTGTGCACCACAGGTCGAGGTATCCTGACTTATTTTAGTGTGTATTTCTTGATTGTCAAGGTTAGAAACTGCTGGATTCAACATCTTCTGTCCATCTCCTCCAGGTCCCTGTCCTCACTTTGTGTCTTCTTTTTTGTCTCAACTCTAACCCTGATGATATCAACTATGTTATCTTAGAGTTTAGAAATCCCCTCGAGAGAAACAGAAGACATCTACAACTGTTTTCAAATGTGGGATTAACCATCACGAGTAAACCGACCTTCATGTGTAAAATCAGTGAAGAGCACTTCATAAAGTTCATTTCCTGCCCACACTAATGTAGATATAAACAGATGATAATATTAAAAAGTAATAAGAACTCCAACCTTTTTCAGTATTTGTTCCCTCTGTGTGTCCCGTCTGCAGACTCTTCGTGTTCGAGAATCAAATACTCTAATATAAATTATATATCGGCTGTATGTTGAAGGTCCACCTCTCTCTCTCTCTCTGTGTGTGTGTGTGTTTATCCATAAATCATTTTGCATCTGTCAAAGTTAAACTCATATTCAAAGGTGTTTATTTGCATAAAAAGCAAAGCGACAGTGATAAAATGACAGGCAAACGTACAACATATTAATAAAGAATTACAGCCACAGATCAAATGAAGAACATAACAATATAAAACATATAAAAATGCATATATTTAATAGTACATAGACAAAATCATATGCTATGAATACACACATATACAAAACCTGTGAGGGCAGCAGATCATACAGACATTTTCTGGATTAATAACGTTAATGTCACTAATATCTGACATTGATTACTTTATTTTGCACACAGTATTGTAATATTGTTTTTATTGATTAGTCTACACACATCTTAACATACAATTTATGTCCAGCTATGACATCTCGACTCATTTTAAGCATTTATACAGTTTAATAAAGGCAGTTAATGATACTAAAATAAATAAAACTAAAATGTGTTTTTTGAGCTGTGAACTAAATTAAATAACCGTACTCTGATCAAACACATCAATGCAGTGTTAATGTTGAATGTTGACACCTTTTTGGCATGAATTGGCACTGTGTGGACTGAAAACCACCCAGCATGTTATTTCCTGTTTCCTGACCTCATGAGGTCGATGCTGAGATGGAGTCGACCGCTTTAGGTCTCCTCTACCTCATGAAATTTATTTTAAAAAGGAGTGTTTGTGTCTCTAATTGGACGTTCCACCTCCTCCAGTCTGTTGATATTTGCATAAATCAACGGCTTGAACTGATACAGTTCGGCCTCTTTCACGCTAATGTTAGTTAAATGGGATTCTGGAGGAAAGAAGTCCTCGCTGCCTCACACATCCAATCCAAATCCAGTCTGATCCTCATCCTCACTTGGTGTTGGTCTTCCAACAGGCTAATGTTCCTGCTCTGTGCAGATACAGCAGAGGTAACACCAGACTGCTGGGGAGGTTCACCCAGGCTCCAAACGACAACATCAGACAGTTGGAATTTTTTGTCGACAAAATCAGGATAACCAAGCTCAGATTAAAAATAAACCTTAACAGCAGCACTCCCAGTATGGCCACCATAGTGTAGAAAGCCCTCCGCTTTGATTGGTCAACCTTCTTCCTGTCCCCGCACTGTTCCCCTGGCCCTGGACGAATCAGAGCGCAGAGAGCAGAGAGGCTGCAGAAGGAGGTGACGACCAACGAGGAAAACAAGAGACACAAATGCACGAATATGAAGTCTTTTTTTAAAGTTAGCAGACACGCTCCTCCGATGGAAAGCAGCCAAACACAGCCGATGATGATGTTTCTGACTCTGATCCCTCTCTCTCCTCTCAGGCTCAGGTAGGTGATGGGATGAACAACAGCCAGGTAGCGCTCCACACAGGTCAGGACGTGAAAGGACATCTCACCGTACCAGGTAAAGTACCAAAAACCCAAACCCACCAATGATACGGTGACATTTTCCTCCCGGATACCAAAACATAAGAGGATGCACCCTGTGATGCTGATCATCTCCACGGCAACCAGGATGGTAGGTGAAGATGTCTGAGTGACTTGTTGTTGCCGTGGAGGCAGAGCTCTGTCTCCGCCATTGTTGGAGACCCAGGTAGAGGATGAAGATGCAGAGAGGGAGGAGGAGGAGGATGTTTGTGGTGAAGAACGAGGTGAAGATGAAGGAGCTTGGTGGGGTCATGATGCAATACTTGTCAGAGGAGATGTTGGAGGGAAGGTGAGGAAGAGGAAGGGAGTCATTGGAGGAGGAGGAGTTTATCGACATGTCTGGAAGAGAAACATTTTTTTAAACTGATGGATCCTACATCTCAAACCAAACACTGATGACAGCAATATTTTTCCCCCTCAGAGTTAAAAGATCTCCTCCAGAGCCACAGAGGAAGTTCAACAAGTGATATTTTTTACATGTAGGTTCACTGGCACCAACTATAAAAAGTAAACTGACCTTAATGTGTGAAATCACCAAAGTGCCCCTCTAAAGTTTCTCTTAATATTCTTTACCAGAGTATATAAAATACAGCAACAACACTACAAGTGTCCAAACAGAAGCATAAAGTTAATTTTGTGTGTCCTCTGTAATGGACAAAGTGGATTTAAGCAGATGATGAAGTGATAAGAGCACCAACCTCAGCTGAATTTGTCTTTTATCCGTCCTTCTGCGTCTCCCGTCGGTGGACGAGTATCAGATATTGACTGTATTGGCTGTACACTCAGCCTCTCTTTTTCCACCTCTCTCTCTCTCTCTCTCTCTTCTCTCTCTCTCTCTCGCTCGCTGTTTGTAAGCTAAATTCAAATGTATGTCATTTGAATAAAAAAACAATATGGCAGTGCCAATTGTACTTACAAATGAACAATGTCTGCATAGGAAATCAATTACAGCAACAAATCAAATAGAAAATATATGATAAACATTAATGCATGCATGTAAATGTACATGGAGCAATTTGGATAGTTTGATATTATAAATACACACACAAATACACAGAACCTGTATTTGCATTTTTGAAAACTGGCAGTGACAAACCAACAAGCAATGTAATGAGTGGAAAATATAACAATACATAATACACATTGTGTACAGTATTCATTTCTACCTATTTAATTTATTATACAATGTTTTAGTGTAAGTCTATTTTAACAGTTGATTTTGTTACAGCAGTGAAGTTGTCAAAGACAGATTGTATATGTAGTTAGTAACTAAGAGTCTGTGCAGAGAGCTAACCGGAAAGAAATAGTTATCAAGGACTTAAATCTACATCTAAAAGATTTTTACCTCCAAGGCCACAAGTCCCTGTAAACCAATTCACTGAACTTTACAGATGTTCAGGTGAAGTTTAAGGTTGTTTGCAGGGAACTTGTTTTATTTCATTATGCACAAGCTGGGAAAAAATGGGGAAAATGTGCAGTTGCTGCAAGAATTCTTCTAGCATGCTGTACAAATATTGCAAATATTGGAAAAGCTGCAAGTTCTCCTCTGTGTTTTGTGTTAAATCAGGTGACGGCTGTGCAGACACGCTGAGCTCAGAGAAACTTCAACAACTTTGACTTTGTCCACACAGAGGCTTTAGACGGCAGAGGTGTCACACGAGGACAGATTCTGTCCACAGATGTGATTAAAACAACTCCTCTCAGGCTCAGGTAGGTGATGGGATGAATGACAGCCAGGTAGCGCTCCACACAGGTCAGGACGTGAAAGAACATCTCCACCGTACCAGATGAGGGACCAAAGACAGAAACCCACCAATAACATATCAAAATGATCTCCACTGAGGTTACAGCAGCAGATGATGCTCCCAAAAACACTGATGATCTCTATGGCGACCAGGTGGTAGGTGAAGATGTCAGAGTGACTCGTCGTCATTGTTGCTGTGGAGGCGGAGCTCTGTCGCCACCATTGTTGGTAGAGGATGAAGCTGCAGAGAGGGAGGAGAAGAGGATGTTTGTGATGCAGGAGGAGGAATGGAGGAAATGTGTAAATTACATCTATTGCACCATCTACCAATCCCAGAAGAGCTTTTTAACATATTTCATCTCTCTGTCCTGTTTTTGTTCACGCTCACAGACCTCATCAACGTTGGTTCCAGACATGTTTAACAGGCAGTTTTCAGAAAAGAAAAGCCTCAAATAAACCCACTTTACCCAACAAATTAAGAACCAAACAGCAAACAGACAAATCTCAAGACAGATCTCAAGAACATTTAGCAGCTATTTCCCACAGGAGTCGGTGGAGATTACTAATGTCTTATAAACAATCTGTTACAGAAACAACTTTATGAAATGGTCACACAGAAATTCACAGCTTGTTTTCTTGTCCCCAAGTGGCTTAAAACATTTATTTCAACATTATTATGTGGCAAAGATGGTCAGGTAAATGGTAAAACCACACCACTTAGAGCACTTATAGACTCCGGGGCTGACGAGAGCCTATATTGATACTGACTTAGCCAAGACTCTGGAGTTAAAGACATTGGCTCTCAGTCAGTCCGTAAGTGCTAGGTCTCTAGATGGAAGACTCCTCAGCCGAGTTACACACAACTGAACCGGTTACCATGCCAGACAGTGATCATAATGAAACCATGTCATTTCATGTATTCGAGCACCAGCTGTATGTGAAGGTGGAGAAATGCGAGTTCCACACCTCCTCACTCTCCTTCTTGGGTTTCATCGTCCTGCCTAATCAGATCAGACCCGGAGAAGGTTAGTGCTGTGACCAACTGGCCGCCACTCACATCACGCAAGAAATTACAACAGTTTCCTGGGGTTTGCAAACTTCTACCAGAAGTTTATCCGGAACTTCAGCGCCGTAGCGGCACCCCTGCATGCACTAACTTCTCCCAAAATGCACTTTCAGTGGGGACTGAAGGCTGAGGAGGCGTTCCAGTTATTCACCACAGCACCGTTCTTGTCCATGCCAGATCCCCACTCACAGTTCATTGTGGAGGTGGATGCCTCCAATGAAGGGGCGGGGCGGTCCTGTCCCAGCGCTCGGCCAGTAACCACCATGTTCATCCATGTGCCTTTCTCTCCTGCAAGCTGTCATCGGCGGAGAGAAATTATGACGTCAGCAACTGCAAGCTGTTGGCCATGAAAGTGGCCTTCGAAGAATGGCGTCATTGGCACGTCTGGACGGACCATGAGGACCTGCAATACCTCAAGTCGGCTAAAAGACTGAACTCTCGTCAGGCAAGGTGGGCTCTCTTTTTCAGTCAGTTCCCTCTCCTACAGGCCGGGGTCTCAGAACACCAAACCGGATGCTCTGTCCCGCCTGTATGAGCCGGAGCCGGCTTGACGCCAAGAAACCAGGAGCATTTTTTTGGCAGATAGAAAAAGATGTGCAGCAGGCTAGCCAGAGCGTGTATTCCATTGCCAAACTTACCAAGTGCCAAAGAAACTGCCCAAGTCACGATTAATCATGTGTTCCGTATTCATGGTATTCCAAGTGACATTGTTTCAGACAGAGGACCACAGTTCATATCCAAGTTCTGGAAGGAGTTTTGTCAGCTCCTCGGTGCCACCGTCAGCCTCTCGTCCGGTTACCACCCTGAATCCAATGGCCAGACAGAGCTGCTAAGTCAAAAACTGGTAACTGCCTGAGATGTCTGGTGGCCCAAAACTGGCCCAAACCAGACCACCTGGAGCAACCACCTCACATGGGTCGAGTATACGCCCACAACACGCTCCCCACAGTGGCCACCGGACTCTCACCATTCGAGGTCGTCCATGGTTACCAGCCACCTCTCTTCCCCGCAAATGAAAAGGAGGTGACCGTTCCCTCAGCCCATGCCCATGTCCTGACAAGACGATGCAAAAAGATCTGGGCTGCAGCCAGGCAGATGCTCCTCAGAGGGCAGACCAAGATGAAGGCTGCAGCAGACCGTCATCGCCGTCCTGCTCCCACATACCAACCAGGCCAGAAAGTCTGGCCTAAATTAGCTATCTCCCAGGTTTGTAGGCCCTTTCCCTGTTTCAAAAGTAGTAACACCTGTGTCTGTCCGTCTTAAACTCCCCAGGTCCCTCCGTGTGCACCCCACCTTCCACCTCAGCAAGCTCAAGCCGGTGAAGGAAAGCCCGCTGATGCCACCCTCCAAACCACCACCTCCATCAAAGATGGTCGACGGAGGGCCCGTCTACGCGGTGAAGAAGCTGCTGGCGGTGCACAAGAGGGGCCAGGGGAGACAATTTCTGGTTGACTGGGAGGACTACAGACCTGAGGAGCGGTCATGGATTCCAGCCAGCTTCATTGTAGATCACAGTCTCATAGACGATTTTTACCAGCGCCATCCTGATGTTTCAGGACCGTCAGGAGCCGGTCTTAAGGGGGGGGGGTACTGTTATGTCACATCATTTCTGTTCACAGTTTCATGTCTGTTAAGTTCATCATGTCATGTCATGCATGTTTCTGTTTCCTGTTCTGGTGTGTCTGTTTTATTTTGAAATCCCTAACTTCTCCTCTCGTTTCAGGTCCCTTGACTTCCTGCCCAATTGTGTGTTTCCCGCCTATGTGATTGTCTGCCCCACCCTGATTGTTTCCACCTGTTTCCCATTACCTCCTGTATATATATTGTCTGAGTTTCCCCTGTCATGTTGCCAGATCGTTGCTTTATGTTCATGTGTTGACGTCATTGTGTTTCATGTTTCTGACGTCTAGCCAACTTTGTGTGAGTTCATGTGTTTTAGGAATCGCCAAGTTATCAAGCCAAGGATTCAGCTTTATTTGGACTTTTGTTGTAAAGACTTTTCTTTATTAAAAACCTGAAAACTTTCTCTGGAGTCTACGTCCTGCATTTGGGACCTCCTGCTCTGCGTGCCCAGCGTAACAGTGATAAAATGACCGGCAAACGTACAACATGTTAATAAAGAATTACAGCCACAGATCAAATGAAGAACATAACAATATAAAACATATATAAATGCATATATTTAATAGTACATAGACAAAATCATATGCTATGAATACACACATATGCAAAACCCATGAGACATACAGACATACAGACATTTTCTGCATCAATAACGTTAATGTCACTAATATCTGACATTGATTACTTTATTTTCACACAGTATTGTAATATTGTTTTTATTGATTAGTCTACACACATCTTAACATGCAATTTATGTCCAGCGATGACATCTCGACTCATTTTAAGCATTTATACGACTTAATAAAGGCAGTTAAGGATACGAAAATATATAGAAATGATTTGTAAACCTCACATAGGCATGAAAATACACACTATATAAATATGCAGTGTTAATATTCATGTGGACCAGCTCTCAGGTATTTTCAAAGGCTGGTTGTGATGGAGACACAGTGAGAGTTTACCAGAGTTCATCATAGTTCATCGACCTATGAACTGGCTCTTCATCTTCCACTGCACACTTTGTGTTCAGTGTGTTCATCTAGTCCATCAGTGTGTTCATCTAGTCCATCGGTGTGTTCATCTAGTCCATCAGTGTGTTCATCTAGTCCATCAGAGTCCATCAATAAGGCTCTCGTCAGCCCCGGAGTCTATAAGTGCTCTAAGTGGTGTGGATTTACCGTTTACCGTTTAAGTGTCACAGGGGTCAAAGTTCTTTGAGGAGCGTTCATGATCCGGTTGTGGCTCACCGAGGTGCTCCTCACGCCTGGTGAGCCCTGTCTTAACGGGCACAGCCGCCCACACGATGACCTGGCTGGCTGCAGTAAAAACAGGCGTTCCTTGAGGCGCTTCTCTGGAAGCCACTTTGGTTCTGCCCAGCTGCATCGGTTCCTCCCGGTCTGTAGGCGGCGCTCGATCCACGGCTGCGGTAGGTAGAAACTGCAGATCCTGAAGAGCTGTGGTTCGGAGGTCCTCCTGACGGCCCGGCGGCGCTCCGCCTCCCTCTCCTGGAGACAGGTCCACCAGGTCCTCAAACTCGACGGGCGAATCATGGGGAGCCAGCTGGTCCTTAATCCCTTCGTTGAGCCCGTTAACGAAGGCGTGCTTGATGGCTGGAATCAGAACGTTCCACCCGCTGTCTCTGTCGCCACCATTGTTTCAGACCCAGGTAGAGGATGGGGAGGAGGAGTTTACTGACATGTCTGGAAGAGAAATTAACTTGGTGAAAACATGTAAATTAAATCTATTCAGAATCAATCCCAGAAAGGCATTTTAGCATCTTTTAGCTCACCGTTTTTGTTTAATTTACAATTGAACTGTTTTACTTCACTCTCACAGCTCTCATCAACGTTGTTTCCAGACATGGCAGACAGCTGTTTCCTGCCTTTACAAAACTACTTTAACATATGTAAATTCATGGCATGTTTTATTACCTAAAAAGGGGCCTAAAAAATCTAATTAATGCTACTTTAAGTGACCAGATATAACCTAAAAAACATTTTGGTGGACTTCATTGATTTATTATCACAACTGCAGAAAGTTGTGGCACTTTTGAGAGACAACAGAGCAGTTTTACCTTCTCACGGTTTAGAAATCACCTCTAGTGCCACAGAAGATGTTCTACAACTGTTTTCACATGTTGGATGAGTTGTACCAATTATAATGAGTCAGCTGACCTTCATGTGTTAAATCAGTGGAAGATAAAGTTTGTGCAGTAGAGAGTTTATAAAATACAGAATAGAATACAAAGTCTATACGTGTCCAAACACTAACTCAGGGTTAGGGTTAGGGTTAATGTAGCTTTAAGAGGATGATATTAAAAAGTAATATACATACATAAAGGCAGCATAACAAAATGTGTAACAATAATTTAAAGACCTCACAAATGCACCGAAATGCAAGGTGTATATTCAAATTTATTCTTATATATTGTTTGAAAACTACCACCTTCTTCTTTTGATACAATATCAATACTTTGTCTGTGTGTCAGTCATAAAGGAATAGTTCACTTTTGTTATGTCCCAGTGGGTGCCAGGGAGTAACAATTGATGTTAGGTGGGCTGAAAGAAGAGTGAGAGACGATTGTTGCAACAGTGATCCAAGTTTATTGATAATACAACAAAAACAGGGAAATGAACGGAAAACAAGCTTGCCACGAAAAGGCAGAGGCCGCTCTATAAGGACAAATGAACTAAGCACAAACAAAACTAAACAAAACTAACACCAGCTAATTCAAAAGAAAAACCACCTTCCAGATAAACTGAAGGGGACTCCTCAACTGCCACCCTCCTTTTTAGTATCACATGTAACAACTTTACAGCTGACTTTACAGGACAGTTAGAGGTGAAGACTCTCTTATCCGTCCATATAATGTAAGGTTCAAACCTGCAGCTGCAACTGGAAACAATATGCAAAAAAAGGAAAAACTTCAAAAGTCATTGGAGGAGGAGGAGTTCACTGACATGTCTGGAAGAGAAAAAAACTTGATTAAATGATGAATGTATAAATTACATCGTCTATGTCTATCAGTCGTACTGAACGTCCAGAAAGCTGGACAACAGTTTTATCTTCTCAAAGTTTAGAAATCCCCTCCAGAGCCAAAGAAGACATCGATCATTGCTTCCACACGTAGGTACCAACTCTAATGACTAAACTGAGCTTCATGTGTAAATATAAAATATAGATGCATTAGATTTAATGTGAATTAAACAGATGATGATATTAATGATTAATAAAAACACCAGCCTTATCAGTATTTATTTCTGATCTTCCCTCTTTGGACTCTTGTTTCTGAGTATCTCTAATGAAGCTCCACTGCAACTCTCTCACTCTCTCAGAGATTAATTCAAATTCAGTGTTTTATTTGCATAAAAAGTGACAAGTGACAAAGTGATAGTGACAACCTGCCTGACAAATGGACACCCTACCTGTAGATAAACATCAACAGTCACGGATTATATGGAAAACATAACAATATATATTTTACATAAATGCATGTATGTAATTTTACATAGACAAACTCATATAATTGTGTACTATTAAAACACCACACAAACACAGAATCAGTGAGGACTGCACATCATACAGACATTTTCTTAATCAACAAAATTAAAATGTAACTAATATCTCACATTAGTTCCTTTATTTAAACACAGTATTCATATTATTGTTGCATTAACTGACTCAGTCTATACAAACCATTACATACATTTGTGTTCGACTATAATATCTCAACAAATGTGCAACTATAATTAATATATGACTAATGCATTTTATAGAGTCATTTACTATGTATTTATCTGTACAGGCCATATGTACTGTGCATATACATTTACATATGCGTATATGCTGTATGCTGTACATAAATGACCTACTCTATGTACATAAAATAACTTATTACATTAGCATTACTATATTTATTCCATCATCCTTCAGACATTATTAAGCTCATCCTGTTTGCCGTCCCACTGTACATAATGACCCCCACAGCATCTCCACAGAGCCTACAGACACCTGCTGATGGAAACTAACTGGAAATAAACACAGAAACATCACAAAGAAGAGGAACACACTCTGATTTCTAAAGATAACAGGTTAATTATCTTGTTATCTCGAGATAAGCTTGTTTTCTTGATATTACAAGTTAATTATCTCTAGATGATATTTGCATATCCACAAATGTAAAACTTCAAGTGGCAAAAAAGAAAAACTTTTGCTGCTAAATGCATCCACAACAGTTTACTACTCAGCTTCTGTACTCCAACCTGCCTCTCCAAACTGGGAATACACCGACCACCATCTACTGTAGGTGACACACTGAGAGTGGATAAGTATCTCTCACAACCCTACTTCAAAACAATCTGAACTATCCCTTCAATGCAAATACAATCTGACTCTTCACTTTATTTGTTGCAGTTCTTACAACAGGCTAATGTTCCTGCTCTGTGCAGAAACAGCAGAGGTAACACCAGACTGCTGGGGAGACTCAGCCAGGCTCCAGAAGCCAACAACACACAGTCAGTGCTTTGTACAAACAAAATCCAGACAGCACACATCAGATTCCAAACACATCGCAACAGGAGCACTCCCAGTATGGACATAATAATATAGAAAGCTCTCCGCTTTGATTGGTCAACCCTCTTCCTGTCCCCGCCCTGTTCCCCCGGCCCTGGACGAATCAGAGCGCAGAGAGCAGAGAGGCTGCAGAAGGAGGTGACGACCAACGACGAAAACAAGAGGAAGAAATTCACGAATATGAAGTCTTTTTCTAAATTTATCAAACACGATCCTCCGATGGAAAGCAGCCAAACACACCCGATGCTGATGTTTCTGACTCTGATCCCTCTCTCTCCTTCTCAGGCTCAGGTAGGTGATGGGATGAATCACAGCCAGGTAGCGCTCCACACAGGTCAGGATGTGAAAGAACATCTCCCCGTACCAGGTGAGGGACCAAAGACAGAGACCCACCAATAACATATCAACATGATCTCTACTGAGGTTACAGCAGCAGATGATGCTCCCAAAGACACCGATGATCTCCATGGCGACCAGGTGGTAGGTGAAGATGTCAGAGTGACTCATCATCGTTGCCGTGGAGGCGGAGCTCTGTCGCCGCCATTGTTGGAGACCCAGGTAGAGGATGAAGATGTAGAGAGGGAGGAGGAGGAGGATGTTTGTGATGAAGAACGAGGTGTAGATGAAGGAGCTTGGTGGGGTGATGAAGCAGCCCAGGCCAAAAAAGATATGGGGGCTGACGGAGGAAAGGTGAGGACGGAGAGCGGAGTCATTGAAGGAGGAAGAGTTTACTGACATATCTGGAAGTGAAAAAAAAACTTAAGAATCAAAAGGAGGAAATGTGTAAATTACATCTATTGCACCGTCTACCAATCCCAGAAGAGCTTTTTAACATATTTCATCTCTCTGTCCTGTTTTTGTTCACACTCACAGACCTCATCAACGTTGATTTCAGACATGTTTAACAGGCAGTTTTCAGAAAAGAAAAGCCTCAAATAAACCCACTTTACCCTACCAATTAAGAACCAAACAGCAAACAGACAAATCTCAAGACAGATCTCAAGAACATTTAGCAGCTATTTCCCACAGGAGTTGGTGGAGACCAAAGTGGACAGAAAACCACATTATTATAATTAAACATTAAAACTAATGTCTTATAAACAATCTGTTGTAGAAACAACTTTATGAAATGGTCACACAGAAATTCACAGCTTGTTTTCTTGTCCCCAAGTGGCTTAAAACATTGAATTCAACATTATTATATGGCAAACATTAGAGATACTCAACATCTGTGTAGCACAGGTCGAGGTATCCTGACTTATTTTAGTTTGTATTTCTTTATTGTCAAGGTTAAGAATTGCTGGATTCAACATCTTTTGTCCATCTCCTCCAGGTCCCTGTCCTCACTTTGTGTCTTCTTTTTTGTCTCAACTCTAACCCTGATGATATCAACTATTTTATCTTAGAGTTTAGAAATCCCCTCAAGAGAACCACAGAAGACATCTACAACTGTTTTCACATGTGGGATGAACCATCACGAGTAAACCGACCTTCATGTGTAAAACCAGTGAAAAGCACTTCATAAAGTTCATTTCCTGCCCACACTAATGTAGATATAAACAGATGATAATATTAAAAAGTAATAAGAACTCCAACCTTTTTCAGTATTTGTTCCCTCTGTGTGTCCCGTCTGCAGACTCTTGTGTTCGAGGATCAAATACTCTAATATAAATTATATACCGGCTGTATGTTGAAGGTCCACTCTCTCTCTCTCTCTCTGTGTGTGTGTGTTTATCCATAAATCAGTTTGCATCTGTCAAAGTTAAACTCATATTCAAAGGTGTTTATTTGCATAAAAAGCAAAGCGACAGTCATAAAGTGACAGGCAACTGACAACATGTTAATAAAGAATTACAGCCACAGATCAAATGAAGAACATAACAATATAAAACATATATAAATGCATATATTTAATAGTACATAGACAAAATCATATGCTATTAATACACACATATTCAAAACCTGTGAAGGCTGCACATCATACAAACATTTTCTGCATTAATAACGTTAATGTCACTAATATCTGACATTGATTACTTTATTTTCACACAGTATTGTAATATTGTTTTTACTGATTAGTCTACACACATCTTAACATACAATTTATGTCCAGCTATGACATCTCGACTCATTTTAAGCATTTATACAGTTTAATAAAGGCAGTTAATGATACTAAAATAAATAAAACTAAAATGTGTTTTTTGAGCTGTGAACTAAATTAAATAACCGTACTCTGATCAAACACATCAATGCAAGTGTTAATGTTGACACCTTTTTGGCATGAATTGGCATTGTGTGGACTGAAAACCACCCAGCATGTTATTTCCTGTTTCCTGACCTCATGAGGTCGATGCTGAGATGGAGTCGACCTCTTTAGGTCTCCTCTACCTCATGAAATTTATTTTAAAAAGGAGTGTTTGTGTCTCTAATTGGACGTTCCACCTCCTCCAGTCTGTTGATATTTGCATAAATCAACGGCTTGAACTGACACAGTTCGGCCTCTTTCACGCTAATGTTAGTTAAATGGGATTCTGGAGGAAAGAAGTCCTCGCTGCCTCACACATCCAATCCAAATCCAGTCTGATCCTCATCCTCACTTGGTGTTGGTCTTCCAACACGCTAATGTTCCTGCTCTGTGCAGGTACAGCAGAGGTAACACCAGACTGCTGGGGAGGTTCACCCAGGCTCCAAACGACAACATCAGACAGTCAAGATTTTCTGTCAACAAAATCAGGATAACCAAGCTCAGATTAAAAATAAACCTCAACAGCAGCACTCCCAGTATGGCCACGATGGTGTAGAAAGCCCTTCGCTTTCGATTGGTCAACCTTCTTCCTGTCCCCGCACTGTTCCCCCGGCCCTGGACGAATCAGAGCGCAGAGAGCAGAGAGGCTGCAGAAGGAGGTGACGACCAACGAGGAAACCAAGAGGCACAAATCCACGAAAATGAAGTTTTCTTCTAAAGTTAGCAGACACGCTCCTCCAATGGAAAGCAGCCAAACACACCCGATGCTGATGTTTCTGACTCTGATCCCTCTCTCTCCTCTCAGGCTCAGGTAGGTGATGGGATGAACGACAGCCAGGTAGCGCTCCACACAGGTCAGGACGTGAAAGAACATCTCACCGTACCAGGTAAAG
This sequence comes from Scortum barcoo, assembly GCA_023238725.1. Lineage (NCBI taxonomy): Eukaryota > Metazoa > Chordata > Actinopteri > Centrarchiformes > Terapontidae > Scortum > Scortum barcoo. Next base: position 5,965,366 of record CM041532.1, read on the forward strand.
TACCAAAAACTCAAACCCACCAATGATACAGTGACATTTTCCTCCCGGATACCAAAACATGAGAGGATGCACCCTGTGATGCTGATCATCTCCACGGCGACCAGGTGGTAGGTGAAGATGTCTGAGTGACTTGTTGTTGCCGTGGAGGCAGAGCTCTGTCTCTGCCATTGTTGGAGACCCAGGTAGAGGATGAAGCTGCAGAGAAGGAGGAGGAGGAGGATGTTTGTAATGAAGAACGAGGTGTAGATGAAGGAGCTTGGTGGGGTGATGAAGCAGCCCAGGCCTAAAAAAGATATGGGGGCTGACAGAGGAAAGGTGAGGACGGAGAGCAGAGTCATTGAAGGAGGAAGAGTTTACTGACATATCTGGAAGTGAAAAAAAACTCAAGAATTAAATGGAGGAAATGTATAAATTATATCTATTGCACCGTCTACCAATCCCAGAAGAGCTTTTTAACATATTTCATCTCTCTGTCCTGTTTTTGTTCACGCTCAAAGACCTCATCAACATTGGTCCCAGACATGTTTAACAGGCAGTTTTCAGAAAAGAAAAGCCTCAAATAAACCCACTTTACCCAACCAATTAAGAACCAAAGAGCAAACAGACAAATCTCAAGACAGATCTCAAGAACATTTAGCAGCGATTTCCCACAGGAGTTGGTGGAGACCAAAGTGGACAGAAAACCACATTATTATAATTAAACATTAAAACTAATGTCTTATAAACAATCTGTTGAAGAAACAACTTTATGAAATGGTCACAGAGAAGATCACAGCTTGTTTTCTTGTCCCCAAGTGGCTTAAAACATTTAATTCAACATTATTATATGGCAAACATGGTTAGGTAAATGGTAAAACCACACCACTTAGAGCACTTGATAGACTCCGGGGCTGACGAGAGCCTTATTGATACTGACTTAGCCAAGACTCTGGAGTTAAAGACATTGGCTCTCAGTCAGTCCGTAAGTGCTAGGTCTCTAGATGGAAGACTCCTCCTCGGGAAAAATTAAGGGGTGGGATACGAGTTGTTCTGTCTCTTGTCTTGTTTCTGCCCACAGTGAACCACAGACCTCAGCTGCAGAGATGCCCGAGTTGGACCTCGGTGACAATCATGACCTCTCGAGAGTTCCACCTTGCTATTATGATCTCAAAGAGGTATTCAGCAAGTCCAAGGCCACCTCTCTGCCCCCTCATCGCCCTTGGGATTGCGGCATCAACCTCTTTCCGGGGGAATCTCCTTTCCATCCTAAAGGCCCGGTTGTACACCATCTCGGGTCCAGAGAGAAGGGCCATGGATGATTACATCAAGGCGTCGCTGAGGACAGGCATCATCCGTCCCTCATCGTCACCGGCGGTGGGGTTCTTCTTTGTGCAAGGCAAGAAGAATGGCACGCTCCGGCCATGCATCGATTACAGTGCTGTCAGTGACACCACAGTCAAGAACCGGTACCCTCTAGCTCTCATCGCCTCCGCCTTCGAGCTCCTCCAGCAGGCCCGAGTTTTCACCAAGGTGGACCTGGGGAATGCCTAGGGGGATGAGTGGAAGACTGGTTTCAACATGCCCACAGGACATTATGAATATTTAGTAATGCCATTTGGACTCACCAACCCACCTGCTGTATTCCAAGGTTTCATCAAAGAGGTCCTCTGTGAATTCCTCAGTGACTTTGTTTTCGTTTACCTCTATAATCATGTTCTCCCCTGATCCTGTCACTCATCAGCATCACGTCCGTCAGGTCATGATTCGCCTGCTGGAGCACCAGCTGTATGTGAAGGTGGAGAAATGCGAGTTCCACGCCTCCTCAGTCTCCTTCTTGGGTTTCATCGTCCTGCCTAATCAGATCAGACCCGGAGAAGGTTAGTGCTGTGACCAACTACAGGCCGCGTTCTTAGAACACCAAACCGGATGCTCTGTCTCGCCTGTATGAGCCGGAGCCGGCCGCTAAGAAACCAGGAGCGTTTTTTTGGCAGATAGAAAAAGATGTGCAGAAGGCTAGCCAGAGTGTACTGATTCCACAACCGGTTGTTTGTACCGGAAGCAATGCGCTCTGCAGTGATCCATTGGGCTCATGCCTCGCTGCTAAGATGTTACCCTGGTTACCATTTATACGACTTAATAAAGGCAGTTAAGGATACGAAAATATATAGAAATGATTTGTAAACCTCACATAGGCATGAAAATACACACTATATAAATATGCAGTGTTAATATTCATGTGGACCAGCACTCAGGTATTTTCAAAGGCTGGTTGTGATAGAGACACAGTGAGAGTTTACCAGAGTTCATCATAGTTCATCGACCTTTGAACTGGCTCTTCATCTTCCACTGCACACTTTGTGTTCAGTGTGTTCATCTAGTCCATTAGTGTGTTCATCTAGTCCATCAGAGTCCATCAATAAGGCTCTCGTCAGCACCAGAGTCTATAAGTGCTCTAAGTGGTGTGGTTTTACCGTTTACCTGAAGTGTCAAAGGGGTCAAAGTTCTTTGAGGAGCGTTCATGATCCGGTTGTGGCTCACCGAGGTGCTCCTCACGCCTGGTGAGCCCTGTCTTAATGGGCAGCCGCCCACATGATGACCTGGCTGGCTGCAGTAAAAACAGGCCTCCCTCCTTGAGGTGTTCCTTCTGGAGCCACTTTGGTTCTGCCCAGCTGCATCGGTTCCTCCCGGTCTGTAGGCGGCGCTCGATCCACGGCTGTGGTAGAAACTGCAGATCCTGAAGAGCTGTGGTTCGGAGGTCCTCCTAACTTCCTGGCGGCGCTTCGCCTCCCTCTCCTGGAGACAGGTCCACCAGGTCCTCAAACTCGACGGGCGAATCATGGGGAGCCAGCTGGTCCTTAATCCCTTCGTTGAGCCCGTTAACGAAGGCGTCCTTGATGGCTGGAACGTTCCACCCGCTGTCTCTGTCGCCACCATTGTTTCAGACCCAGGTAGAGGATTTGGAGGAGGAGTTTACTGACATGTCTGGAAGAGAAATAAACTTGGTGAAAACATGTAAATTAAATCTATTCAGAATCAATCCCAGAAAGGCATTTTAGCATCTTTTAACTCACCATTTTAGTTTAATTTACAATTGAACTGTTTTACTTCACTCTCACAGCTTTCATCAACGTTGTTTCCAGACATGGCAGACAGCTGTTTCCCGCCTTTACTTTAACATATGTAAATTCATGGCATGTTTTATTACCTAAAAAGGGGCCTAAAAAATCTAATTAATGCTACTTTAAGTGACCAGATATAACCTAAAAAACATTTTGGTGGACTTCATTGATTTATTATCACAACTGCAGAAAGTTGTGGCACTTCTGAGAGACAACAGAGCAGTTTTACCTTCTCACGGTTTAGAAATCACCTCCAGTGCCACAGAAGATGTTCTACAACAATTATAATGAGTCAGCTGACCTTCATGTGTTAAATCAGTGGAAGATAAAGTTTGTGCAGTAGAGAGTTTATAAAATACAGCAAGAAGTCTATACGTGTCCAAACACGAATTTAAAGTTCATTTTCTGCCCATTTCAGTGTTCACACTAATGTAGCTTTAAGAGGATGATATTAAAAAGTAATATTACATAAAAGCAGCATAACAAAATGTGTAACAATAATTTAAAGACCTCACAATTCACCAAAATGCATGGTGTATATTCAAATATATTCTTATATATTGTTTGAAAACTACCACCTTCTTCTTTTGATACAATATCAATACTTTGTCTTAGGTGATTAATAAAATACATGGATCAGTCAGTCATAAAGGAATAGTTCATCAATTTGAGAAATATATTCATTCACTTTTGTTATGTCCCAGTGGGTGCCAGGGAGTAACAATTGATGTTAGGTGGGCTGAAAGGAAGAGTGAGAGACGATTGTTGCAACAGTGATCCAAGTTTATTGATAATACAACAAAAACAGGGAAATGAACGGAAAACAAGCTTGCCACGAAAAGGCAGAGGCCGCATCTATAAGGACAAATGAACTAAAGCACAAACAAAACTAAACAAAACTAACACCAGCTAATTCAAAAGAAAAACCACCTTCCAGATAAACTGAAGGGACTCCCAACTGCCACCCTCCCTTTTAGTAATGCTTAACAACTTTACAGCTGACTTTACAGGACAGTTAGAGGTGAAGACTCTCTTATCCGTCCATATAATGTAAGGTTCAAACCCTGCAGCTGCAACTGGAAACAATATGCAAAAAACGGAAAAGCTACAAAAGTCATTGGAGGAGGAGGAGTTCACTGACATGTCTGGAAGAGAAAAAAACTTGATGAGTAAATGATGAATGTATAAATTACATCGTCTATGTCTATCAGTCGTACTGAACTTCCAGAAAGCTGGACAACAGTTTTATCTTCTCAAAGTTTAGAAATCCCCTCCAGAGCCAAAGAAGACATCGATCATTGCTTCCACACATGCGTAGGTACCAACTCTAATGACTAAACTGAGCTTCATGTGTAAATATAAAATATAGATGCGTTAGATTTAATGTGGATTAAACAGATGACGAACTCATATAATTGTGTACTATTAAAACACCACACAAACACAGAACCAGTGAGGACTGCACATCATACAGACATTTTCTTAATCAACAAAATTAAAATAACTGATATCTCACATTAGTTCCTTTATTTAAACACAGTATTATAGTATTGTTGCATTAATGACTAGTCTATACAAACCATTACATACATTTGTGTTCCGCTATAATATCTCAACAAATGTGCAACTACTAATTAATATATGACTAATGCATTTTATAGAGTCATTTACTATGTATGTATCTGTACAGCCCATATGTACTGTGCATATACATTTACATATGTGTATATGCTGTATGCTGTACATAAATGACCTACTCTATGTACATAAAATAACTTATTACATTAGCATTACTATATTTATTCCATCATCCTTCAGACATTATTAGCTCATCCTGTTTGCCGTCCCACTGTACATAATGACCCCCACAGCATCTCCACAGAGCCTACAGACACCTGCTGATGGAAACTAACTGGAAATAAACACACAAACATCACAAGGAACAAGAGGAAACACACTCTGATTTCTAAAGATAACAGGTTGATTATCTTGTTATCTCGAGATAAGCTTGTTTTCTTGATATTACAAGTTAATTATTTCCTGATAATATTTGCTTATCCACAAATGTAAAACTTCAAGTGACAAAGATAAAATTAGCTTTTGCTGCTAAACCCTTCCACAACAGCACGCTGTTAGCCTCTCTACTCCAACCTGCATCTCCAAACTGGGAATACGCCGACCACCATCTACTGAATGTGACACACTGAAAGTGGATAAGTATCTCTCACAACCCTACTTCAAAACAATCTGAACTATCCCTTCAATGCAAATACAATCTGACCCTTCACTTTTTTTGTTGCAGTTCTTACAACATGCTAATGTTCCTGCTCTGTGCAGAAACAGCAGAGGTAACACCAGACTGCTGGGAAGGTTCAACCAGGCTCCAGAAGCCAACATCACACACTCAGTGCTGTCTTTAAGCATAATCAGGACAGCACAAAGCAGGTTCCAAACAAAGTTCATCAGCAGCACTCCCAATATGGCAACCATGGTGTAGAAAGCCCTCCGCTTTGATTGGTCAACCTTCTTCCTGTCCCCGCCCTGTTCCCCTGGCCCTGGACGAATCAGAGCGCAGAGAACAGAGAGGCTGCAGAAAGGAGGATGACGACCAACAAGGAAACCAAGAGGCAGAAATCCATGATAATGAAGGAGTATTCTAAAGTCATCAGACATGCTTCTCCGATGGAAAGCAGCCAAACACACAGCCGATGCTGATGTTTCTGACTCTGATCCCTCTCTCTCCTCTCAGGCTCAGGTAGGTGATGGGATGAACGACAGCCAGGTAGCGCTCCACACAGGTCAGGACGTGAAAGAACATCTCCCCGTACCAGGTGAGGGACCAAAGACAGAAACCCACGAATAACATATCAATATGATCTCTACTGAGGTTACAGCAGCAGATGATGTACGCAAAGACACCGATGATCTCCATGGTGACCAGGTGGTAGGTGAAGATGTCAGAGTGACTCATCATCATTGCTGTGGAGGCGGAGCTCTGTCGCCTGCCATTGTTGGAGACCCAGGTAGAGGATGAAGCTGTAGAGAGGGAGGAGGAGGAGGATGCTTATGATGAAGAACGAGGTGTAGATGAAGGAGCTTGGTGGGGTGATGAAGCAGCCCAGACCAAAAAAGATATGGGGGGTGACGGAGGAAAGGTGAGGAGGACGGAGAGCGGAGTCATTGAAGGAGGAAGAGTTTACTGACATATCTGGAAGTGACAAAAAAACTCAAGAATCAAATGGAGGAAATGTGTAAATTACATCTGTTGCACCGTCTACCAATCCCAGAGGAGCTTTTTAACATATTTCATCTCTCTGTCCTGTTTTTGTTCACACTCACAGACCTCATCAATGCGTTGATTTCAGACATGTTTAACGGGCAGTTTTCAGCAAAAAAGCCCCAGAAAAATCCTCTTTATTCTTCCAAGTAAGCACCAAAGAGAAGACAGACAAATCTCGAGACCAGCTGTTGAACATAGATGAGCGTGTAGCAGCGATTTCCCACAGGAGTCGGTGGAGACCACAGTGGACAGAAAGCCACATTAAAATTAAACATTAAAACTAATGTCTTATAAACAATCTGTTACAGAAACAACTTTAAGAAATGGTCACACAGAAATTCACATCTTGTTTTCTTGTCCCCAAGTGGCTTAAAACATTTAATTCAACATTATTATATGGCCAAACATTAGAGATACTCAACATCTGTGCACCACAGGTCGAGGTATCCTCACTTATTTTTGTTTGTATTTCTTAATTGTCAAGGTTAAGAATTGCTGGATTCAACATCTCCTGTCCATCTCCTCCAGGTCCCTATCCTCACTTTATGTCTTTTTTTTTATGTCTGAACTCTAACCCTGATGATATCAACTATTTTATCTTAGAGTTTAGAAATTCCCTCAAGAGCCACAGAACATAGTGACATAAAGTTCATTTCCTGCCCACACTAATGTAGATATAAACAGATGATAATATTAAAAAGTAATAAGAACTCCAACCTTTTTCAGTATTTGTTCCCTCTGTGTGTCCCGTCTGCAGACTTTTGTGTTCGAGGATCAAATACTGGAATATAAATTATATACCGGCTGTATGTTGAAGGTCCACCTCTCTCTCTCTCTCTCTCTCTCTCTCTCTGTGTGTGTGTTTATCCATAAATCAGTCTGTATCTGTCAAAGTTAAACTCATATTCAAAGATGTTTATTTGCATGAAAAGCAAAGCGACAGTGATAAAATGACAGGCAAACGTACAACATATTAATAAGGAATTACAGCCACAGATCAAATGAAGAACATAACAATATCAAACATATATAAATGCATATATTTAATAGTACATAGACAAAATCATATGCTATGAATACACACATATGCAAAACCTGTGAGGGCTGCAGATCATACAGACATTTTCTGCATCAATAACGTTCAATGTCACTAATATCTGACATTGATTACTTTATTTTCACACAGTATTGTAATATTGTTTTTGTTGATTATTATTTATTATTATTATTTATTGTCTACACACACATCACAACATACAATTTATATCCAGCTATGACATCTCGACTCATTTTAAGCATTTATACGACTTAATAAAGGCAGTTATGGATACGAAAATATATAGAAATGATTTGTAAACCTCACATAGGCATGAAAATACACACTATATAAATATGCAGTGTTAATATTCATGTGGACCAGCTCTCAGGTATTTTCAAAGGCTGGTTGTGATGGAGACACAGTGAGAGTTTACCAGAGTTCATCATAGCTCCGACCTTTGAACTGGCTCTTCATCTTCCACTGCACACTTTGTGTTCAGTGTGTTCATCCAGTCCGTCAGAGACTGCATAGCCTCGACTCAAAGAGCTTTAGCTTCAAGCATTACCGGGGCTGAAATCAACAGATTGAACTGACACAGTTCAGCCTCCATCACGCTAATGTTAGTTAAAGGGGATTCTGGAGGAAAAAAGTCCTCGCTGCCTCACACATCCAATCCAAATCCAATCTGATCTTCATCCTCACTTGGTGTTGGTCTTACAACAGGCTAATGGTCCCGCTCTGTGCAGGTACAGCAGAGGTAACACCAGACTGCTGGGGAGGTAAAACCAAGTAAGACTCACCCTCAACATACACTCATTACTCGACACTGTAGTACTACCCCAAATCAGACTTGCAACGCACCTCAACAGCAGTACACACAGTATGGCCATGATAGTGTAGAAAGCTCTCCGCTTCGATTGGTCAACCCTCTTCCTGTCCCCGCCCTGTTCCCCCGGCCCTGGACGAATCAGAATGCACAGAGCAGCGAGGTTGCAGAAAGAGATTATGACCAACGAGGAAACCAAGAAGCATAAAAACACAATCAAGTAGGTGCCTGCTGAAGTCCTCAAACATCCTCCTCCGATGGAAAAGCAGCCAAACACACCCGATGCTGATGTTTCTGACTCTGATCCCTCTCTCTCCTCTCAGGCTCAGGTAGGTGATGGGATGAACGACAGCCAGGTAGCGCTCCACACAGGTCAGGACGTGAAAGGACATCTCTCCAAACCAGGTAAAGGTCCAAAAACCCAACCCCACCGTAAATATCCAGTTATCTTCCCAAATGATGCCACAGCAGCAGGGGATGAACCCAAAGACACCGATAATCTCCATGGTTACCAGGTGGTAGGTGAAGATGTCTGAGTGACTCATCGTCGCTGTGGAGGCAGAGCTCTGTCGCCGCCATTGTTTGGAGACCCAAGAAGAGGATGAGGATGGAGAGAGGGAGGAGGAGGAGGATGTTTGTGATGAACAATGAGGTGATGATGAAGGTGCCTGTTGTGGTGATGTTGCAACCCTTGCCCAAAGCGAAGAGGAAGGAAAAAGAAGGACCAGGAAGGGAGTCATTGGAGAAGAGGAGGAGTTTACTGACATGTCTGGAAGAGAAAAAATAAAATAAAATGGTGAACGTATAAACTGCATCTATCGCATGTCTTTCAATCAATAAGCAGGCAGCTGTTTTCAGGCCTTTAGATAAATCCACTGTGGAGGAGTTTATGGAGACCAAAGTGGACAGAAATCAGAGTGAATGCTAATGTTTCCACGAACCTGCTGAATGTATAATGAGTTTTATATCAAATTGCTGTTTATGTTGATGCCCTTAAAATAGTCTAAAAATTCAATGAATGCTGCTTTATTGGTAATTATTAGTCAATGTTATTATATTACATTTAAGAAAAAAATCTTAACTTAAAAAAAGGAGTACAACAGTGATTTAATACTGAATTTCCAGAAAGTTGGACAACAGTTTTATCTTCTCAAAGTTTGGAAATCCCCTCCAGAGTGACATCTACAACTGTTTCAACATCAATCTATATTATACTATATACTATACCATAATAACTAAAGTGATCTTGATGTGTAAAATCGAAGGTGCATCTATAAAATTTCTTTAGACAGTCTCCGGATATAAGATACCTTTGATTTAATGTGAGTTAAACAGATGATGATGTTAAAAAGTAATAAAAACACCAACCTTACCAGTATTTATTTCTGATCGTCCCTCTGTGGACTCTTGCGGCTGAGTATCTGCTGCAAATATCATAATGAAGCTCCACTCCACCTCTCTCTCTGTCTCCCAGAGAGGAATTCAAATTCAGTGTTGTATTTGCATGAAACGTGACAATGACAAAGTGACAGTGTCAACCTGCCTGACAAATGCAAACCCCACTAACAGATAAAGAACTACAGTAAAAGATCATATGGGAAATATAACAATATATATTTTACATAAATGCATGTATGTACTTTTACATAGACAAACTCATATAATTGTGTACTATGAAAACATGATGCAAACACAGAATCAGTGAGGACTGCACATCATACAGACATTTTCTTAATCAACAACATATATCTCACACATAATATCTCACATAATATCTCACATTAGTTCCTTTATTTAAACACAGTATTATAGTATTGTTGCATTAATGACTAGTCTATACAAACCATTACATACATTTGTGTTCGGCTATAATATCTCAGCAAATGTGTTACTATAATCAATATATAATTCATGCATTTATATACCAATTTACCATGTATGTATATCTATCTGTACAGACCATATGTATTGTGCATATACATTTACATAGGCGTGTATCCTGTATGCTGTAATTATTTGCATAAATTATCTACTCTATGTACATAAAATAACATTAGCATTACAAGCCAAGAGTACCATATCTGCTTGCAGGTAAAGATTTATGAATGTAACAGCGAGTTGTAAGTGTAAAGGTTTGATTTCCATTTAATTCATCAGAAAATGTTCTTCTACTTATTCTGGTCAAAGCTGTAAAAGTGATTGTCAGCTATTTTCCGTAAACATCCTCTGGTACACCCATGATGCACTACATGACAATCATCAAATAGTAGGAAAAGAAAAAAAAAACGTGAAGAAAAGTTGCACATTGAGCAGCTGAGGACGAAACCAGAGGATGTTTAAACATGCAACTGGGTGCTTATATCTTAAGTGATAGTTCAGATTTTTTGAAGTCTGTTTGTATGACGCACTTAACCACCTGAAAAAGACCCACCAAAACAACCCATCCCAGTTATCAGTTATTTTCACCACTTTATTCCTACGCATTTTCACTCTTTGGACACACACTCTATTTAATGCAGATCAGCTGTTTGGGTCAGAAAGTGTTGTTGTGATGGATTTTTGGGGTGTGACTTTTAAGTGGCTAAAATTAGCTTTTGCTGCCGAACCCATCCACAGCAGCACATTGCTTAACGTCCATACTGGTACTTCAGCCTGCCTCTCCAAACTGCAGATGTGACGACTGATCTACTGTTGGGAATAGCTGTGGATAAGTACCTCATACAACTCCAAGTCAAAAACATCTGAACTATCCCTTTAATTTAAGCCAATTCTAATCATCATCCTTATTTGGTGTTGGTCTTACAACACGCTAATGTTCCTGCTCTGTGCAGAAACAGCAGAGGTAACAGCAGACTGCTGGGGAGGTTAAACCAGCATAAAGACATCTTCCCCAAATAAGACTTGACACACACCTCATCAGCAGCACTCCCAGTATGGACATAATAGTATAGAAAGCCCTCTTCTTTGACTGGTCAACCTTCTTCCTGTCCCCCCCTAGACACCGATCATCTCCATGGCGACCAGGTGGTAGGTGAAGATGTCCGAGTGACTCGTCAGCGATACCGTGGAGGCGGAGCTCTGTCAGCACCATCGTTGGAGACCCAGGTAGAGGATGAAGATGGAGAGAGGTAGGAGGAGGAGGATGTTTGTGATGAAGAACGAGGTGAAGATAAGGAGCTTGGTCTGGTCGTGAAGCAAACCAGGTCCACAGGGAGGACGGAAGAAAGGTGGAGGAAGAGGAAGGGAGTCATTGGAGGAGGAAGAGTTTACTGACATGTCTGGAAGAGAAAAAAAACTTGATTAAATGATGAATGTATAAATTATATCTATCACATGTCTATTGTAGTATCTGAAATTCCATATGTTGATTGACTGTCCTGGGTTTGTTATGCTTAGTGAGGGGTTCCAGGTTGGGCGCCTCTCTGTCTGAAAACCTATAGCCTTTCTTAATGTGAACCAAATGTTTTGTCACAGGATTATAAAACAGCTAACCTATATAAGCAGATAGTTAGAGCTGATGATATGCAGAGGAGATTCATATTGGCTTCGATCCCTCTCACAGGCAATCATGATGCTTCTTTTGATGCTGTACTAAATCTGTGCTAAACCTTTTTATACACAAGCAAGACAGTGTCAGTGGAGTCTCCTTCATCACCTTCACATCATCGCTATTTAAGAAACAACAATTTTGGTGTCACGAACAGGATGTCTCAGTATGTGTTGAGGTCTGCAGCGCCGCCAATGACGGGGGGGAGTATAAAAGAGAAGATAGAGAAAATAAGAAGTTGAAGTAAAAAGTGAAGCCTAATTAGCCTAATTAGCCTAGCCAAATTAGTAACAATAAGGTGAGCTAAATAACACCATGTCATATTAATGAAGACTGGAACCTTATCTTCTTAACGGTAAGATGTTTATATTAGCCACTGCGTGAAAATTGGCTTTGAGAAATATTCAGAATTGGCTAAAGGAAAAAGAGGGAAGTAACAACCCTGATCCCAGGGGAATTGGTAAGAAAAAAAAAAAGAAAAAAGAGACAAGGTAAAAGAGATGTAGAGAAGTAAAGAGAAATAAGAGAAGGTAAAAGGAAAAAGTAAAGAGACAATAGAGAAATAAAGAGAAAAGAGAAAATAAAAGTAAAAGAATAAAGAAAAAAAGGAATAAAAGACAAGAGAGAATAAAAGTAAATGAGAAGAAAGCCGCAGATTTGGACAAAGCCCTCGGGAGGCGGTTCCCGAGCTTGAGAGTGAGGGGTCAGAGACAGGACTCAGAGCTAGTATAGTGGCTCTTGTGGTAACAGATGAAAGTAAGAGTATAGATAGAGCGTCAAGGAAACAGGAGAACTGACAACAAAGACATCAACTCTCCAGCCGAAAGTTGAAGAAATGGAAGGAAAATTTATTCTTTCAGTGTTGAAAGTTACTGAGGGTATAAATGTATCGCAGTTAACTACATAATACCTCAGATGATTCTTACGACGTCAGCTCCTGTGAAGACTGTGATTAGAGCTAAATTAGGGAGGATGGCTCACCTTCTCTGTCAATGTGGAAGGTTTAATGTTGGTGGTAACAATGCCCCTAAGTGGAAAAATGGTTGTGGTGAAGATGTATTGTTAGAAGGGCCTGAAGTTGACATTGTGCCTCGTGAGCAAAGGAAGTATATTTTGTACAATGAAATTTGTTCCATTTCAAAATTATTGGATAGAGGGTCATGTAACTCGTAAGGTGGTAGTAATGATAGTAGATTTGAGGACTACTGGAGTTTTCTCGGTAGCTAAAGGGGTACAGGAACGATTCACTACAGTAACCATTTCAAGGGTGAATAATGCACAGCTGAAGCTTACTACTTTAGCTCTGGAAATAAATAAGATTGTTAATACATCAACTCAGGCTACTATTCTAGCTACGACTTTGAAGGGGATGAATGCTATTACAGTGAAGGAGACAACTTTTACCTTTGTCACTTCTGGAAATTCTACAAGTGAGGTTGTGCTAAGGGCAACCTTCATCAATAAAACAGGGACAACATCTTTGATACCTACGAATGACACAGACACCTGATATGACATCTTTGACATTTAAAGAGATAGTAAATGCAACCCAGAAGCCTATGTTAAAGATAGAGCTTAGTGTTAGAACAGTAGAAAAGACGTCTTTGAAACTACAGAACAGATGGTGGAAGAGAATGATGCCGATTCGTCTGTGACAACTGGGAGGACTATTTCAGACGTGAAAGATTTTTGAGGTTTTTGACTCTGATGGGACATCAGAAGACATGACTGACCATTACCATGCTGTACAGAAGAGAGACTAAGTGGAAGGCATATGGATTTGATTAAGAATAGACTTAAAACCTTCCTTTTTGATAAAGCTTATAGTTAGGGTGGGCACAGGCTCGCCCTTAGTTATGCTGCTATAGGTTTAGACTGCCGGGGGATTTGCCCCCCTTGATGCAAGCGGGCACCTCTCCCTCTTCCTCTGTCTCTGCTTCCTCTTTCTCTTATTATGGTAGTAGTGCAAACTGGAGTCATCTTATAAACTTATAAATAGTGGCTAAAGTGGTTAAACTGGTTAAAAGTGGTTAAACTGGTTAAAGCGTGGTTAATGTGAATACTCTTATGTCCTGTAAAGTGCATGTTACTGCCGGAGCCCCGGTCCTCTTTGTTCTCTCCAGTCTTGCAGGTTCCTCACTGATTCTGGTTGTGGTCCATCTGTCTGAGGTTCACCTGGCCTTGTGGGGACATGATCTGTGTCTGTGTTGTGGAGAGAAGGACCGAGTGGCCAGAGCTCCATATGAGGACATCTAGGAGATGCACCTGGACTCACAGACTCATTTCCATTACCTGTGATACCTCATACGTGGACTAAACCCATGAACTCAGCATTTATAATTCCCTATATGATTGATGATGATGTTCTCTGTACATGTGGCATCTATTGCACGTCTGTCCGTCCCAGGGAGAGGGATCCCTCATCTGTGGCTCTTCCTCAGGTTTCTTCTTTTTCCCATAAAGGGTTTTTTGAAGTTTTTCCTGACTCGGTTCGAGGGTCTAAGGACAGAGGGTGTCACAACTGTACAGATTGTAAAGCCCTCCGAGGCAAACAATGTTTGTGATTTTGGGCTCTAAATAAATAAATTTGAATTTGAATTTGAATTCCTCTGTGTTACAAATCGCAGACCCATGGGCAGGTAGGAACTTATGGTTCCAACAGTAAACTCATTCCGTAATATCAATTAGAAAAATAAATTGTCCATGTGTGGTAAAGTAAAGTTCCAGCACCAGGCACATGGGCTTCAATTTTAGAAACGGTACCAGAACCACTAGATACTATATGCCAATTTTATGCATTATCGTGGCAGAGATCAGCAATAGATGTAGTGATGGCTTTGTCAGTAAATCTGTTCAGACCTAGACATGATTGTTCTTGGTTGAGCGGGTTGTGAATTTACTTGATCAGCATGAAAATGTGATAACAGCGATCCCGGATGCAATGGAAGTGAAACCAGTCAGGGCTAAAGATTGTTCTTGTTCAAAGGATACTTATAATGGGCCTGGGAAGTTTATGGGAATATCAGCCTGTGACAAGTATATGATGGATTTGGGTAAGTGTAATTATGAGGCTGTCGATGGCTTGTATGAAGTGACTTTTCATGTACCACATCGCAAACAGAGTAGAACCCAGATGGTGTGGCACCAAATGTTGCCTGGAAATGTAACTATAGGGAATTTTAAGGATATTTGGTGGGTTTGTGGTAATAAGGCATACATATTTTTACCATATGGGTGGACAGGATGCTGCTACATAGTACAGCTGAAGCTCCCACATGAGGTTCTTGCTGTTCAGAAGGGAAAAGCACCTGATGAGGTCCAACCTAATGCTATTTCTGGGAGTAGGAAGAAAAGGGAACTAGCACAATTTCACAATCTGGAATCCTACCATTGGAGGATAAGTCTAGGAGAGAAGTGGGATATAGGATTATTTTCATGGTATGGTGTGACATTTTTGGCAGATCACATTGATAATATTACCTACACCCTACAGAGTTTTGCAAATGAGACCATGAGAGGCTTTGAATATTTGTCAAATACGCAAAGGAGTCACAGACTGATATTGCTGAAACATGATATGGCTCTTGACTACATTTTGGCCAAACAAGGGGCCCTATGTGTGGCTTTAAATTTAACAGGGGATGCTTGTTATACTTTGATTCCTGATAGTTTTGACAATCTGACTAGTGTCATAGATGCATTGAAGACTATAAGGGATGCGTTTAGCCCATCAGAAGGAGCTGGATGGTCTGTGAATGCGTGGTTGCAGGAGAAATTAGGACCAGTGGAGTGTTGGTTGCAGTGTTGGTTCAGATTTTGGTAGCAGTTTGTCTGTCATTGTGTGTGATGTTTTGTGTCTGTACGCTACTGTTGACCTTTACGAAGGCTATGATATTGAGATGGGTTGGAGTTGTGATTCTTGTAGATCAAGTTCTGATGCCATTATTGCTTATGACTGATACTGATGGTGATGAGGAAATGGTGATAGAAGTTGGATTGGTGGAGAAATGATATTGTGAATTTCACATTTACTTATAAGGTGTTAATCTGTACTGATGTTTCAATTTGTATTTATTGTTTTTTGCAAAGATACTGGTTGGTGTTTTCTTTTCTTTGCTCCTAGAATGATAAATTGGGGGAAGACCACAATGAAGGAGGCTGGTTGTTTGGGGACCTCAACGTTCTGAAGGGATTCAGACACCCAAACATGGACAATAGAAATGGATTAGAAGACCTCAAACAAGGACATTGTGATTTAAATTTTATAATATCTTTTCTATAATTGCTTGGAGAATGATGTTTTCTGTTATGGGGTGAATATACCTGGGACCTCAGATGTTTTCTTCTTTTTTTGGTGTTTAGGGATATTGGTGTTAGGCAGGGAAAGGTCCTTTGGATGGTACGATGTGTCAACCAGCTTGAATTTGGAGAAAGTTTTGATTTTATTTTCTGAGATTTCCATATATATTTCCTAGGAATGATAGCTGCCTGATGGGTTTTTCGCTCTCACACTCACAAAATTGTTGCATTGTTGAGGTAAATCATGTGTAGGAGGAACTGTTATTTGTCACAATTACAAATATGTATGTGTTACTCTTTTGTTTTCGAGACTCTGCGTAGTCTCGAAGGGGGGGAATATGTAGTTTCTGAAATTCTATATGTTGACTGACTGTCCTGGGTTTGTTATGCTTAGTGAGGGGTTCCAGGTTCTGCGCCTCTCTGTCTGAAAAACTATAGCCTTTCTTAATATGAATTCAAATTCAGTGTTTTGCATGAAAAGTGACAGTGACAAAGTGACAGTGTCAACCTGCCTGACAAATGGACGCCCTACCTTAGATAAACACCAACAGTCACGGATCATATGGAAAATAAAACAATATATATTTTACATAAATGAATGTATGTAATTTTACATAGACAAACTCATATAGTTGTGTACTATTAAAACACCACACAAACACAGAATCAGTGAGGAGTGCACACCATACAGACATTTTCTTAATCAACAACATTAATGTAACTAATATCTCACATGAGTTCCTTTATTTAAACACAGTATCATATTATTGTTGCATTACTGACTCATCTATACAAACCATTACATACATTTGTGTTCCGCTATAATATCTCAACAAATGTGCAACTATAATTAATATATAATTCATGCATTTTATAGAGTCATTTACTATGTATTTATCTGTACAGGCCCTATGTACTGTGCATATACATTTACATATGTGTATATGCATATGCTGTATGCTGTACATAAATGACCTACTCTATGTACATAAAATAACTTATTACATTAGCATTACTATATTTATTCCATCATCCTTCAGACATTATTAAGCTCATCCTGTTTGCCGTCCCACTGTACATAATGACCCCCACAGCATCTCCACAGAGCCTACAGACACCTGCTGATGGAAACTAACTGGAAATAAACACACAAACATCACAAGGAACAAGAGGAAACACACTCTGATTTCTAAAGATAACAGGTTGATTATCTTGTTATCTCGAGATAAGCTTGTTTTCTTGATATTACAAGTTAATTATCTCCTGATGATATTTGCTTATCCACAAATGTAAAACTTCAAGTGACAAAGATAAAATTAGATTTTGCTGCTAAATCCGTCCACAACAGCACACTGTTAGCCTCTCTACTCCAACCTGCCTCTCCAAACTGGGAATACACCGACCACCATCTACTGAACGTGACACAGTGAAAGTGGATAAGTATCTCTCACAACCCTACTTCAAAACAATCTGAACTATCCCTTCAATGCAAATCCAATCTGACCCTCCACTTTATTTGTTGCAGTTCTTACAACAGGCTAATGTTCCTGCTCTGTGCAGAAACAGCAGAGGTAACACCAGACTGCTGGGGAGACTCAGCCAGGCTCCAGAAGCCAACATCACACACTCAGTGTTTTGTACAAACAAAATCCAGACAGCACACATCAGATTCCAAACACACCGCAACAGGAGCACTCCCAGTATGGACATAATAGTATAGAAAGCTCTCCGCTTTGATTGGTCAACCCTCTTCCTGTCCCCGCTCTGTTCCCCCGGCCCTGGACGAATCAGAGCGCAGAGAACAGAGAGGCTGCAGAAAGAGATGACAACCAACGAGGAAACAAAGAGGCAGAAATCCATGATAACAAAGGAGTATTCTAAAATCATCAGACCCACTCCTCCGATGGAAAGCAGCCAAACACAGCCGATGCTGATGTTTCTGACTCTGATCCCTCTCTCTCCTCTCAGGCTCAGGTAGGTGATGGGATGAATCACAGCCAGGTAGCGCTCCACACAGGTCAGGACGTGAAAGAACATCTCCCCATACCAGATGAGAGACCATAAACAGAAACCCACCAATAACATATCAAAATGATCTCCACTGAGGTTACAGCAGCAGATGATGTACGCAAAGACACCGATGATCTCCATGGCGACCAGGTGGTAGGTGAAGATGTCAGAGTGACTCATCATCATCGTTGCCGTGGAGGCGGAGCTCTGTCGCCGCCATTGTTGGAGACCCAGGTAGAGGATGAAGATGCAGAGAGGGAGGAGGAGGAGGATGTTTGTGATGAAGAACGAGGTGAAGATGAAGGAGCTTGGTGGGGTGATGAAGCAGCCCAGGCCAAAAAAGATATGGGGGCTGACGGAGGAAAGGTGAGGACGGAGAGCGGAGTCATTGATGGAGGAAGAGTTTACTGACATATCTGGAAGTGAAAAAAAAACTCAAGAATCAAAAGGAGGAAATGTGTAAATTACATCTATTACACCGTCTACCAATCCCAGAAGAGCTTTTTAACATATTTCATCTCTGTGTCCTGTTTTTGTTCAGAAATTCACAGCTTGTTTTCTTGTCCCAAAGTGGCTTAAAACATTTAATTCAACATTATTATATGGCAAACATTAAAGATACTCAAAATCTGTGCAGCACAGGTCGAGGTATCCTGACTTATTTTAGTTTGTATTTCTTGATTGTCAAGGTTAAGAATTGCTGGATTCAACATCTCCTGTCCATCTCCTCCAGGTCCCTGTCCTCACTTTATGGTCTTTTTTTTTATGTCTCAACTCTAACCCCTGATGATATCAACTATTTTATCTTAGAATTTAGAAATCCCCTCGAGAGAAACAGAAGACATCTACAACTGTCTTCACATGTGGAATGAATCATCACGAGTAAACCGACCTTCATGTGTAAAATCAGTGAAGAGCACTTCTGTAGTCTTTGCATAAGGGAGTTTATAAAATATAGTTGTGCACGTGTTCAAACAATGATATACAGTTAATTTCCTGCCCACACTAATAAATATAGATATAAACAGATGATAATATTAAAAAGTAATAAGAACTCCAACCTTTTTCAGTATTTGTTCCCTCTGTGTGTCCCGTCTGCAGACTCTTGTGTTCGAGGATCAAATACTGGAACATAAATTATATACTGGCTGTATGTTGAAGGTCCACCTCCCTCTCTCTCTCTCTGTGTGTTTATCCATAAATCAATCTGTATCTGTCAAAGTTAGCGTATTCAAATGTGTTTATTTGCATAAAAAGCAAAGCAACAGTGTGTTATGTCTCGTCGTGTCTGTTAAGTTTTCATGTCTGTCATGTTTCTGTTTCCTGTTCTGGCGTGTCTGTTTTATTTTGAAATCCCTAAGCTTTCCTCTCGTTTCAGGTCCCTTGACTTAAAAACCTGCAAACCTTCCCCACAGTCTGTGTCCTGCATTTGGTTCCTCCTGCTCTGTTTGCCCAGCGTAACATTACAATCTGTCCAAGACATGGACCCAGCGGACATGAATCAGGTTGAGGTGGCTCTATCAGCTCAAAGCAAGAAAATACTCCTGCATGAGGCCCAGCTAAACAAGATTAGCAGCAGCGTAAAAGAGCTGACAGAGCGCCAGGCAGGGCTACAATCATCAGTAGCCACTCAAGTCAACCCTTTATCAGCACAGCTGCAGCTCGTTATCGCCCACCTGGGAGGAAATGCCTCGCCTCAGCAAGCCACGGCAGAGCCAGAACAGCCGTCCACGCCACCACGCCGCGACCTGCCCACCTGGCCCTGCCAGAGAGATACTCCAGGGAATCCGGTGAGTGCCACTCTTTCCTTGTCCAATATGACCTGCATTTTAAGAACGATCCCACTGATCAAGCACAGGTTGCACAGGTCTCCCACCTGACGGGGAAAGCGGCAGCCTTGGCTACGGCTGTATGTCAAGATGTGAAGCTGTTCTCTCAGACTCTAACTAGAATGTTTGACCACTCGTCACCAGCTCGGGAGGCTTCCCGGGCGCTGCGTGGGCTGAGGCAGGGCTCCAGACGCGTGATCGACTACGCCATGCAGTTCCGCACGCTTGTGGCTTACAGCGGGTGGAACGTTCGAGCCATCAAGGACGCCTTCATTAACGGGCTCAACGAAGGGATTAAGGACCAGCTGGCTCCCCATGATTCGCCCGTTGAGTTTGAGGACCTGGTGGACGTGTCTCCAGTAGAGGGAGGCGGAGCACTGCCGGGCCAGCAGGAGGACCTCCGAACCACAGCTCTTCAGGATCTGCAGTTTCTACCGCAGCCGTGGATCGAGCGCCGCCTACAGACCGAGAGGATCCAATGCTGCTGGGCAGAACCAAAGTGGCTCCAGAGGAACACCAACGCCGCCTCAAGGAGGGGGCGTGTTTTTACTGTGGCCAGCCAGGTCATCGTGTGGGCGGCTGCCTGTTAAGACAGGGCTCACCAGGCGTGAGGAGCACCTCGGTGAGCCACAACCGGATCATGAACACTCCTCAAAGAACTTTGACCCCTGTGACACTTCAGGTAAACGGTAAAACCACACCACTTAGAGCACTTATAGACTCCGGTGCTGACGAGAGCCTTATTGATACTGACTTAGCCAAGACTCTGGAGTTAAAGACATTGGCTCTCAGTCAGTCCATAAGTGCTAGGTCTCTAGATGGAAGACTCCTCAGCCGAGTTACACACAACTGAACCGGTTACCATGACAGACAGTGATCATAATGAAACCATGTCATTTCATGTATTCGATTGTCCTCAGCACCCCTTAATTTTGGTTTATCCATGGTTAAAAAAACACAATCCCTATATAATCTGGCAGACGGGAAAAATTAAGGGGATGGGATACGAGTTGTTCTGTCTCTTGTCTTCTTTCTGCCCACAGTGAACCACGGACCTCAGCTGCAGAGATGCCCGGGTTGGACCTCGGTTACTATCCTGACCTCTCGAGAGTTCCACCTTGCTATCATGATCTCAAAGAGGTATTCAGCAAGTCCAAGGCCACCTCTCTGCCCCCTCATCGCCCTTGGGATTGCGCCATCAACCTCCTTCCGGGGGGAACTCCTTCCCATCCTAAAGGCCCGGTTGTACACCATCTCGGGTCCAGAGAGAAGGGCCATGGATGATTACATTGAGGCGTCGCTGAGGACAGGCATCATCCGTCCCTCATCGTCACCGGCGGTGGGGTTCTTCTTTGTAGGCAAGAAGGATGGCACGCTCCAGCCATGCATTGATTACAGCGCTCTCAGTGACATCACAGTCAAAAACCAGTACCCTCTGCCTCTGCAGCAGCTCTCCGCCTTTGAGCTCCTCCAGCAGGCCCGAGTTTTCACCAAGGTGGACCTGGGGAATGCCTAGGGGGATGAGTGGAAGACTGGTTTCAACATGCCCATAGGACATTATGAATATTTAGTAATGCCATTTGGACTCACCAACGCACCTGCTGTATTCCAAGGTTTCATCAAAGAGGTCCTCTGTGAATTCCTCAGTGACTTTGTTTTCGTTTACCTCGACGATATAATCATGTTCTCCCCTGATCCTGTCACTCATCAGCGTCACGTCCGTCAGAAGTCCTGATTCGCCTGCTGGAGCACCACCTGTATGTGAAAGTGGAGAAATGCGAGTTCCACGCCTCCTCAGTCTCCTTCTTGGGTTTCATCGTCCTGCCTAATCAGATCAGACCCGGAGAAGGTTAGTGCTGTGACCTACTGGCCGCCACTCACGTCACGCAAGAAATTACAACAGTTCCTGGGGTTTGCAAACTTCTACCAGAAGTTTATCCGGAACTTCAGCGCCGTGGTGGCACCCCTGCATGCACTAACTTCTCCCAAAATGCACTTTCAGTGGGGACCGAAGGCTGAGGAGGCGTTCCAGTTATTCACCACAGCACCGTTCTTGTCCATGCCAGATCCCCGCTCACAGTTCATTGTGGAGGTGTATGCCTCCAATGAAGGGGCGGGGGCGGTCCTGTCCCAGCGCTCGGCCAGTGACCACCATGTCCATCCATGTGCCTTTCTCTCCTGCAAGCTGTCATTGGTGGAGAGAAATTATGACGTTGGCAACTGCAAGCTGTTGGCCATGAAAGTGGCCTTTGAAGAATGGTGTAATTGGCACGTCTGGACGGACCATGAGGACCTGCAATACCTCAAGTCGGCTAAAAGACTGAACTCTCGTCAGGCAAGGTGGGCTCTCTTTTTCAGTCAGTTCCGGTTCTCCCTCTCCTACAGGCCGGGTTCTCAGAACACCAAACCGGATGCTCTGTCCCGCCTGTATGAGCCGGAGCCGGCCGCCAATAAACCAGGAGCGTTTTTTTGGCAGATAGAAAAAGATGTGTAGCAGGCTAGCCAGAGTGTACTGATTCCACAACCGGTTGTTTGTACCAGAAAGCGATGCGCTCTGCAGTGATCCATTGGGCTCATGCCTCGCTGCTAACATGTCACCCTGGTGCCAAGAGAACTATGTTTGTTGTACAGAGATTCTGGTGGCCGAGTCTCGTGGCCGAGTCTTACCTGTCTGCGTCAGAAGCAATGCGTCGAGGCAGACCTGGACGGGGCTTCTCCAGCCACTACCGGTGCCACACAGACCATGGTCACATCTATTATCGCTGGACTTCGTCATGGGTCTGCCTCCGTCTCTCAAGGTAATACGGTTGTGCTGACGGTGGTAGACCGTGTCTCGAATGAATGACTCATTTTATTCCATTGCCAAAGTTACCAAGTGCCAAAGAAACTGCCCAAGTCACTATTAATCATGTGTTCCGTATTCATGGTATTCCAAGTGACATTGTTTCAGACAGAGGACCACAGTTCATATCCAAGTTCTGGAAGGAGTTTTGTCAGCTCCTCGCCACTGTGCCACCGTCAGCCTCTCGTCCGGTTACTACCCTGAATCCAACGGGCAGACAGAGCTGCTAAGTCAAGAACTGGAAACTGCCTGAGATGTCTGGTGGCCCAAAACCAGACCACCTGGAGCAACCACCTCACGTGGGTCGAGTATGCCCACAACACGCTCCCCACAGCAGCCACCGGACTCTCACCATTCGAGGTCGTCCACGGTTACCAGCCACCTCTCTTCCCCGCATGCCAACGAAGAGGAGGTGACCGTTCCCTCAGCCCATGCCCTGACAAGACGATGCAAAAAGATCTGGGCTGCAGCCAGGCAGATGCTCCTCAGGGGGCAGACCAAGATGAAGGCTGCAGCAGACCGTCATCGCCGTCCTGCTCCCACATACCAACCAGGCCAGAAAGTCTGGCCTAAATTAGCTCCCAGGTTTGTAGGCCCTTTCCCTGTTTCAAAAGTAGTAACACCTGTGTCTGTCCGTCTTAAACTCCCCAGGTCCCTCCATGTGCACCCCACCTTCCACGTCAGCAAGCTCAAGCCGGTGAAGGAAAGCCCGCTGATGCCACCCTCCAAACCACCGCCACCTCCGTCAAAGATGGTCGACGGAGGGCCCGTCTACGCGGTGAAGAAGCTGCTGGCGGTGCACAAGAGGGGCCAGGGGAGACAATTTCTGGTTGACTGGGAGGGCTGCAGACCTGAGGAGCGGTCATGGATTCCAGCCAGCTTCATTGTAGATCACAGTCTCATAGACGATTTTTACCAGCGCCATCCTGATGTTTCAGGACCTGTCAGGAGCCGGTCTTAAAGGGGGGGGGGGGGGTACTGTTATGTCACATCATGTCTGTTAAGTTTCATGCCTGTCATGTTTCTGTTTCCCGTTCTGGCGTGTCTGTTTTATTTTGAAATCCCTAACTTTCTCCTCTCGTTTCAGGTCCCTTGACTTCCTGCCCTTGTGTGTTTTCCTGCCTGTGTGTGTGATTGTCTGCCCCCCACCCTGATTGTTTCCACCTGTTTCCCATTACCTCCTGTATATATATTGTCTGAGTTTCCCCTGTCATGTTGCCAGATCGTTGCTTTATGTTCATGTGTTGACGTCATTGTGTTTCATGTTTCTGACGTCTAGCCATCTTTGTGTGAGTTCATGTGTTTTGGACTCGCCAAGTTATCAAGCCAAGGATTCAGCTTTATTTGGACTTTTGTTGTAAAGACTTTTCTTTATTGAAAACCTGAAAACTTTCTCTGGAGTCTACGTCCTGCATTTGGGACCTCCTGCTCTGCGTGCCCAGCGTAACAGTGATAAAATGACCGGCAAACGTACAACATGTTAATAAAGAATTACAGCCACAAATCAAATGAAGAACATAACAATATAAAACATATATAAATGCATATATTTAATAGTACATAGACAAAATCATATGCTATGAATACACACATATGCAAAACCCATGAGACATACAGACATTTTCTGCATCAATAACGTTAATGTCACTAATATCTGACATTGATTACTTTATTTTCACACAGTATTATAATATTGTTTTTATTGATTAGTCTACACACATCTTAACATACAATTTATGTCCAACGATGACATCTCGACTCATTTTAAGCATTTATACGACTTAATAAAGACAGTTAAGGATACGAAAATATATAGAAATGATTTGTAAACCTCACATAGGCATGAAAATACACACTATATAAATATGCAGTGTTAATATTCATGTGGACCAGCTCTCAGGCATTTTCAAAGGCTGGTTGTGATGGAGACACAGTGAGAGTTTACCAGAGTTCATCATAGTTCATCGACCTTTGAACTGGCTTTTCATCTTCCACTGCACACTTTGTGTTCAGTGTGTTCATCTAGTCCATTAGTGTGTTCATCTAGTCCATCAGAGTCCATCAATAAGGCTCTCGTCAGCCCCGGAGTCTATAAGTGCTCTAAGTGGTGTGGTTTTACCGTTTACCTGAAGTGTCAAAGGGGTCAAAGTTCTTTGAGGAGCGTTCATGATCCGGTTGTGGCTCACCGAGGTGCTCCTCACGCCTGGTAAGCCCTGTCTTAACGGGCAGCTGCCCACACGATGACCTGGCTGGCTGCAGTAAAAACAGGCTCCCTCCTTGAGGCGTTCTTCTGGAGCCACTTTGGTTCTGCCCAGCTGCATCGGTTCCTCCCGGTCTGTAGGCGGCGCTCGATCCACGGCTGCGGTAGAAACTGCAGATCCTGGAAGAGCTGTGGTTCGGAGGTCCTCCTGACGGCCCGGCGGCGCTTCCGCCTCCCTCTCCTGGAGACAGGTCCACCAGGTCCTCAAACTCGACGGGCGAATCATGGGGAGCCAGCTGGTCCGTAATCCCTTCGTTGAGCCCGTTAACGAAGGCGTGCCCTTGATGGCTGGAACGTTCCACCCGCTGTCTCTGTCGCCACCATTGTTTCAGACCCAGGTAGAGGATTTGGGGAGGAGGAGTTTACTGACATGTCTGGAAGAGAAATTAGCTTGGTGAAAACATGTAAATTAAATCTATTCAGAATCAATCCCAGAAAGGCATTTTAGCATCTTTTAGCTCACCATTTTTGTTTAATTTAAGTTTTACTTCACTCTCACAGCTCTCATCAACGTTGTTTCCAGACATGGCAGACAGCTGTTTCCTGCATTTACAAAACTATTTTATCATATGTAAATTCATGGCATGTTTTATTACCTAAAAAATGGGCCTAAAAAATCAAATTAATGCTAATTTAAGTGACCAGATATAACCTAAAAAACATTTTGGTGGACTTCATTGATTTATTATCACAACTGCAAAAAGTTGTGGCACTTCTGAGAGACAACAGAGCAGTTTTACCTTCTCACGGTTTAGAAATCACCTCTAGTGCCACAGAAGATGTTCTACAACTGTTTTCACATGTTGGATGAGTTGTACCAATTATAATGAGTCAGCTGACCTTCATGTGTTAAATCAGTGGAAGATAAAGTTTGTAGAGAGTAGCAGTAGAGAGTTTATAAAATACAGCAAGAAGTCTACACGTGTCCAAACACTAACTCAAAGTTCATTTTCTGCCCATTTCAGTGTTCACACTAATGTAGCTTTAAGAGGATTATATTAAAAAGTAATATTACATAAAGGCAGCATAACAAAATGTGTAACAATAATTTAAAGACCTCACAAATGCACCGAAATGCATGGTGTATATTCAAATATATTCTTATATATTGTTTGAAAACTACCACCTTCTTCTTTTGATACAATATCAATACTTTGTCTTAGGTGATTAATAAAATACATGGATCAGTCAGTCATAAAGGAATAGTTCAGCAATTTGAGAAATATATTCATTCACTTTTGTTATGTCCCAATGGGTGCCAGTGAGTAACAATTGATGTTAGGTGGGCTGAAAGAAGAGTGAGAGACGATTGTTGCAACAGTGATCCAAGTTTATTGATAATACAACAAAAAAAAAAAACAGGGAAATGAACGGAAAACAAGCTTGCCACGAAAAGGCAGAGGCCGCTCTATAAGAGACAAATGAACTAAGCACAAACAAAACTAAACAAAACTAACACCAGCTAATTCAAAAGAAAAGAAAAAACACCTTCCAGATAAACTGAAGGGGCTCCTCAACTGCCACCCTCCCTTTTAGTAACGCTTAACAACTTTACAGCTGACTTTACAGGACAGTTAGAGGTGAAGACTCTCTTATCCGTCCATATAATGTAAGGTTCAAACCTGCAACTGCAACTGGAAACAATATGCAAAAAAAGGAAAAACTCCAAAAGTCATTGGAGGAGGAGGAGTTCACTGACATGTCTGGAAGAGAAAAAAACTTGATTAAATGATGAATGTATAAATTACATCGTCTATGTCTATCAGTCGTATTGAACTTCCAGAAAGCTGGACAACAGTTTTATCTTCTCAAAGTTTAGAAATCCCCTCCAGAGCCAAAGAAGACATCGATCATTGCTTCCACATGTAGGTACCAACTCTAATGACTAAACTGAGCTTCATGTGTAAATATAAAATATAGATGCATTAGATTTAATGTGGATTAAACAGATGATGATATTAATGATTAATAAAAACACCAACCTTATCAGTATTTATTTCTGATCTTCCCTCTTTGGACTCTTGTTTCTGAGTATCTCTAATGAAGCTCCACTGCAACCTCTCTCACTCTCTCAGAGATTAATTCAAATTCAGTGTTTTATTTGCATAACAAACAAAGTGACAGTGACAAAGTGATAGTGACAACCTGCCTGACAAATGGACGCCCTACCTGTAGATAAACACCAACAGTCACGGATCATATGGAAAATAACAATATATATTTTACATAAATGCGTGTATGTAATTTTACATAGACAAACTCATATAATTGTGTACTATTAAAACACCACACAAACACAGAATCAGTGAGGACTGCACATCATACAGACATTTTCTTAATCAACAGCATTAATGTAACTAATATCTCACATTAGTTCCTTTAGTTAAACACAGTATCATATTATTGTTGCATTAATGACTAGTCTATAGAAACCATTACATACATTTGTGTTCGGCTATAATATCTCAACAAATGTGCAACTATAATTAATATATGATTAATGCATTTTATAGAGTCATTTACTATGTATTTATCTGTACAGGCCATATGTACTGTGTATATACATTTACATATGTGTATATGCTGTATGCTGTACATAAATGACCTACTCTATGTACATAAAATAACTTATTACATTAGCATTACTATATTTATTCCATCATCCTTCAGAAATTATTAAGCTCATCCTGTTTGCTGGATGAGTCCTCAGCAACGCAGAGAGCAGAGAGGCTGCAGAAGGAGGAGACAACCAACGAGGAAACCAAGAGGCACAAATCCATGAATATGAAGTTTTCTTCTAAAGTTAGCAGACATGCTCCTCCGATGGAAAGCAGCCAAACACACCCGATGCTGATGTTTCTGACTCTGATCCCTCTCTCTCCTCTCAGGCTCAGGTAGGTGATGGGATGAACGACAGCCAGGTAGCGCTCCACACAGGTCAGGACGTGAAAGAACATCTCCACCGTACCAGGTAAAGTACCAAAAACTCAAACCCACCAATGATACAGTGACATTTTCCTCCCGGATACCAAAACATGAGAGGATGCACCCTGTGATGCTGATCATCTCCACGGCGACCAGATGGTAGGTGAAGATGTCTGAGTGACTCGTTGTTGCCGTGGAGGCAGAGCTCTGTCTCCGCCATTGTTGGAGACCCAGGTAGAGGATGAAGATGCAGAGAGGGAGGAGGAGGAGAATGTTTGTGGTGAAGAATGAGGTGAAGATGAAGGAGCTTGGTGGGGTCATGATGCAGATAACAGGTTGATTATCTTGTTATCTCGAGATAAGCTTGTTTACTTGATATTACAAGTTAATTATCTCCTGATGATATTTGCTTATCCACAAATGTAAAACTTCAAGTGACAAAGATAAAATTAGCTTTTGCTGCTAACTGCATCCACAACAGTTTACTGCTCAGCTTCTGTACTCCAATCTGCCTCTCCAAACTGGGAATACACCGACCACCATCTACTTTAGGTGACACACTGAAAGTGGATAAGTATCTCTCACAACCCTACTTCAAAACAATCTGAACTATCCCTTCAATGCAAATCCAATCTGACCCTCCACTTTATTTGTTGCAGTTCTTACGACAGGCTAATGTTCCTGCTCTGTGCAGGTACAGCAGAGGTAACACCAGACTGCTGGGGAGGTTCACCCAGGCTCCAAACGACAACATCAGACAGTCAAAATTTTCTGTCAACAGAATCAGGATAACCAAGCTCAGATTAAAAATAAACCTCAACAGCAGCACTCCCAGTATGGCCACCATGGTGTAGAAAGCCCTTCGCTTTCGATTGGTCAACCTTCTTCCTGTCCCCGCCCTGTTCGCCCGGCCGTGGACGAATCAGAGCGCAGAGAGCAGAGAGGCTGCAGAAGGAGGAGACAACCAACAAGGAAACCAAGAGGCACAAATCCACGAATATGAAGTTTTCTTCTAAAGTTAGCAGACATGCTCCTCCGATGGAAAGCAGCCAAACACACCCGATGCTGATGTTTCTGACTCTGATCCCTCTCTCTCCTCTCAGGCTCAGGTAGGTGATGGGATGAACGACAGCCAGGTAGCGCTCCACACAGGTCAGGACGTGAAAGGATGTCTCACCGTACCAGGTAAAGTACCAAAAACTCAAACCCACCAATGATACAGTGACATTTTCCTCCCGGATACCAAAACATGAGAGGATGCACCCTGTGATGCTGATCATCTCCACGGCGACCAGATGGTAGGTGAAGATGTCTGAGTGACTCGTTGTTGCCGTGGAGGCAGAGCTCTGTCTCCGCCATTGTTGGAGACCCAGGTAGAGGATGAAGATGCAGAGAGGGAGGAGGAGGAGGAATGTTTGTGGTGAAGAACGAGGTGAAGATGAAGGAGCTTGGTGGGGTCATGATGCAATACTTGTCAGAGGAGATGTTGGAGGGAAGGTGAGGAAGAGGAAGGGAGTCATTGGAGGAGGAGGAGTTTATCGACATGTCTGGAAGAGAAAAAAAAAGTTTAAAACTGATGGATCCTACATCTCAAACCAAACACTGATGACAGCAACATTTTTCCCCCTCAGAGTTAAAAGATCTCCTCCAGAGCCACAGAGGAAGTTCAACAAGTGATATTTTTTACATGTAGGTTCACTGGCACCAACTATAATAAGTAAACTGACCTTAATGTGTGAAATCACCAAAGTGCCCCTCTAAAGTGTCTCTTAATAGTCTTTACCAGAGTATATAAAATACAGCAACAACACTACAAGTGTCCAAACAGAAACATAAAGTTAATTTTGTGTGTGCTCTGTAATGGACAAAGTAGATTTAAGCAGATGATGAAGTGATAAGAGCACCAACCTCAGCTGAATTTATCTTTTATCCGTCCTTCTGCGTCTCCCGTCGGTGGACGACTATCAGATATTCTCTATTGGCTGTACACTCAGCCTCTCTTTTCCCTCTCTCTCTCTCTCTCTCTCTCGCTGTTTGTAAGCTAAATTCAAATGTATGTCATTTGAATAAAAAAACAATATGGCGGTGCCAATTGTACTTACAAATGAACAATGTCTGCATAGGAAATCATTTACAGCAACAAATCAAATAGAAAATATATGATAAACATTAATGCATGTATGTAAATGTACATGGAGCAATTTGGATAGTTTGATATTATAAATACACACACAAATACACAGAACCTGTATTTGCATTTTTGAAAACTGGCAGTGACAAACCAACAAGCAATGTAATGAGTGGAAAATATAACAATACATAATACACATTGTGTACAGTATTCATTTCTACCTATTTAATTTATTATACAATGTTTTAGAGTAAGTCTATTTTAACAGTTGATTTTGTTACAGCAGTGAAGTTGTCAAAGACAGACTGTATATGTAGTTAGTAACTAAGAGTCTGTGCAGAGAGCTAACCGGAAAGAAATAGTTATCAAGGACTTGAATTACATCTAAAAGATTTTTACCTCCAAGGCCACAAGTCCCTGTAAACCAATTCACTGAACTTTACAGATGTTCAGGTGAAGTTTAAGGTTGTTTGCAGGGAACTTGTTTTATTTCATTATGCACAAGCTGGGAAAAAATGGGGAAAATGTGCAGTTGCTGCAAGAATTCTTCTAGCATGCTGTACAAATATTGCAAATATTGGAAAAGCTGCAAGTTCTCCTCTGTGTTTTGTGTTAAATCAGGTGACGGCTGTGCAGACACGCTGAGCTCAGAGAAACTTCAACAACTTTGACTTTGTCCACACAGAGGCTTTAGACGGCAGAGGTGTCACACGAGGACAGATTCTGTCCACAGATGTGATTAAAACAACTCCTCTCAGGCTCAGGTAGGTGATGGGATGAATGACAGCCAGGTAGCGCTCCACACAGGTCAGGCCGTGAAAGAACATCTCACCGTACCAGATGAGGGACCAAAGACAGAAACCCACCAATAACATATTAATATGATCTTTACTGAGGTTCCAGCAGCAGATGATGCTCCCAAAGACACTGATGATCTCTATGGCGACCAGGTGGTAGGTGAAGATGTCAGAGTGACTCGTCGTCATTGTTGCTGTGGAGGCGGAGCTCTGTCGCCTGCCATTGTTGGAGACCCAGGTAGAGGATGAAGCTGCAGAGGAGGAGGAGGATGTTTGTAATGAAGAACGAGGTGTAGATGAAGGAGCTTGGTGGGGTGATGAAGCAGCCCAGGCCTAAAAAAATATGGGGGCTGACAGAGGAAAGGTGAGGACAGAGAGCAGAGTCATTGAAGGAGGAAGACATATCTGGAAGTGAAAAAAAAACTCAAGAATTAAAAGGAGGAAATGTGTAAATTACATCTATTGCACCGTCTACCAATCCCAGAAGAGCTTTTTAACATATTTCATCTCTCTGTCCTGTTTTTGTTCACGCTCACAGACCTCATCAACGTTGGTTCCAGACATGTTTAACAGGCAGTTTTCAGAAAAGAAAAGCCTCAAATAAACCCACTTTACCCAACAAATTAAGAACCAAACAGCAAACAGACAAATCTCAAGACAGATCTCAAGAACATTTAGCAGCTATTTCCCACAGGAGTCGGTGGAGATTACTAATGTCTTATAAACAATCTGTTACAGAAACAACTTTATGAAATGGTCACACAGAAATTTACAGCTTGTTTTCTTGTCCCCAAGTGGCTTAAAACATTTATTTCAACATTATTATATGGCAAACATGGTCAGGTAAACGGTAAAACCACACCACTTAGAGCACTTATAGACTCCGGGGCTGACGAGAACCTTATTGATACTGACTTAGCCAAGACTCTGGGGTTAAAGACATTGGCTCTCAGTCAGTCCATAAGTGCTAGGTCTCTTGATGGAAGATTCCTCAGCTGAGTTACACACAACTGAACCGGTTACCATGACAGACAGTGATCATAATGAAACCATGTCATTTCATGTATTCGATTGTCCTCAGCACCCCTTAATTTTGGGTTATACATGGTTAAAAAAACACAATCCCTATATAATCTGGCAGACGGGAAAAATTAAGGGATGGGATACGAGTTGTTCTGTCTCTTGTCTTCTTTCTGCCCACAGTGAACCACGGACCTCAGCTGCAGAGATGCCCGGGTTGGACCTCGGTTACTATCCTGACCTCTCGAGAGTTCCACCTTGCTATCATGATCTCAAAGAAGTATTCAGCAAGTCCAAGGCCATCTCTCTGCCCCCTCATCGCCCTTAGGATTGCGCCATCAACCTCCTTCCGGGGGGAACTCCTTCCCATTCCAAAGGCCCGGTTGTACACCATCTCGGGTCCAGAGAGAAGGGCCATGGATGATTACATCGAGGCGTTGCTGAGGACAGGCATCATCCGTCCCTCATCGTCACCGGCCGGAAGGATGGCCAGAAGGATGGCACGCTCCGGCCATGCATCGATTACAGCGCTCTCAGTGACATCACAGTCAAGAACCGGTACCCTCTGCCTCTCATCGCCTCCGCCTTCAAGCTCCTCCAGCAGGTCCGAGTTTTCACCAAGGTGGACCTGGGGAATGCCTAGGGGGATGAGTGGAAGACTGGTTTCAACATGCCCATAGGACATTATGAATATTTAGTAATGCCATTTGGACTCACCAACGCACCTGCTGTATTCCAAGGTTTCATCAAAGAGGTCCTCTGTAAATTCCTCAGTGACTTTGTTTTCGTTTACCTCGACGATATGATCATGTTCTCCCCTGATCCTGTCACTCATCAGCGTCACATCCGTGAGGTCCTGAGTCGCCTGCTGGAGCAGCAGCTGTATGTGAAGGTGGAGAAATGCGAGTTCCACGCCTCCTCAGTCTCCTTCTTGGGATTCATCGTCCTGCCTAAAAAAACTGGCCGCCACTGACGTCACGCAAGAAATTACAACACTCCCTGGGGTTTGCAAACTTCTACCAGAAGTTTATCCGGAACTTCAGCGCCGTGGCGGCACCCCTGCATGCACTAACTTCTCCCAAAATGCACTTTCAGTGGGGACTGAAGGCTGAGGAGGCATTCCAGTTATTCACCACAGCACCGTTCTTGTCCATGCCAGATCCCCACTCACAGTTCATTGTGGAGGTGGATGCCTCCAATGAAGGGGCGGGGGCGGGGCGGTCCTGTCCCAGCGCTCGGCCAGTGACCACCATGTTCATCCATGTGCCTTTCTCTCCTGCAAGCTGTCATCGGCGGAGAGAAATTATGACGTCGGCAACTGCAAGCTGTTGGCCATGAAAGTGGCCTTTGAAGAATGGCGTCATTGGCATGTCTGGACAGACCATGAGGACCTGCAATACCTCAAGTCGGCTAAAAGACTGAACTTTCGTCAGGCAAGGTGGGCTCTCTTTTTCAGTCAGTTCCGGTTCTCCCTTTCCTACAGGCCGGGTTCTCAGAACACCAAACCGGATGCTCTGTCCCGCCTGTATCAGCCGGAGCCGGCCGCCAAGAAACCAGGAGCATTTTTTTGGCAGATAGAAAAAGATGTGCAGCAGGCTAGCCAGAGTGTACTGATTCCACAACCGGTTGTTTGTACTGGAAGCGATGCGCTCTGCAGTGATCCATTGGGCTCATGCCTCGCTGCTAACATGTCACCCTGGTGCCAAGAGAACTATGTTTGTTGTACAGAGATTCTGGTGGCCGAGTCTTGTCAGGGATGTGGCCGAGTACATCGCAGACTGCTCTGTCTGCGCCAGAAGCAAGGCGTCGAGGCAGACCCGGACGGGGCTTCTCCAGCCACTACTGGTGCCACACAGACCATGGTCACATCTATCACCGGACTTCGTCATGGGTCTGCCTCCGTCTCAAGGTAATACGGTTGTGCTGACGGTGGTAGACCGAATCTCGAATGACTCATTTTATTCCAAAGTTTTATGCCAAAGTTACCAAGTGCCAAGGAAACTACCCAAGTCACGATTAATCATGTGTTCCATATTCATGGTATTCCAAGTGACATTGTTTTAGACAGAGGACCACAGTTCATATCCAAGTTCTGGAAGGAGTTTTGTCAGCTCCTCGGTGCCACCGTCAGCCTCTCGTCCGGTTACCACCCTGAATCCAACGGGCAGACAGAGCTGATATGTCAAGAACTGGAAACTGCCTGAGATGTCTGGTGGCCCAAAACCAGACCACCTGGAGCAACCACCTCACATGGGTCGAGTACGCCCACAACACGCTCCCCACAGTGGCCACCGGACTCTCACCATTTGAGGTTGTCCACGGTTACCAGCCACCTCTCTTCCCTGCAAACGAAGAGGAGGTGACCGTTCCCTCAGCCCATGTCCTGACAAGACGATGCAAAAAGATCTGGGCTGCAGCCAGGCAGATGCTCCTCAGGGGGCAGACCAAGATGAAGGCTGCAGCAGACCGTCATCGCCGTCCTGCTCCCACATACCAACCAGGCCAGAAAGTCTGGTCTAAATTATCTCCCAGGTTTGTAGGCCCTTTCCCTTTTTCAAAAGTAGTAACACCTGTGTCTGTCCGTCTTAAACTCCCCAGGTCCCTCCATGTGCACCCCACCTTCCACGTCAGCAAGCTCAAGCCGGTGAAGGAAAGCCCGCTGGTGCCACCCTCCAAACCACCGCCTCCGTCAAAGATGGTCGACGGAGGGCCCGTCTATGCGGTGAAGAAGCTGCTGGTGGTGCGCAAGAGGGGCCGGGGGAGACAATTTCTGGTTGACTGGGAGGGCTGCAGACCTGAGGAGCGGTCATGGATTCCAGCCAGCTTCATTGTAGATCACAGTCTCATAGACGATTTTTACCAGCGCCATCCTGATGTTTCAGGACCTGTCAGGAGCCGGTCTTAAAGGGGGGGGGTACTGTTATGTCTCATCATTTCTGTTAAGTTTCATGTCTGTCATGTTTCTGTTTCCTGTTCTGGCGTGTCTGTTTTATTTTGAAATCCCTAACTTCTCCTCTCGTTTCAGGTCCCTTGACTTCCTGCCCTTGTGTGTTTCCCTGCCTGTGTGATTGTCTGCCCCACCCTGATTGTTTCCACCTGTTTCCCATTACCTCCTGTGTATATATTGTCTGTGTTTCCCCTGTCACGTTGCCAGATCGTTGCTTTATGTTCATGTGTTGACGTCATTGTGTTTCATGTTCCTGACGTCTAGCCAACTTTGTGTGATTTCATGTGTTTTGGATACGCCAAGTTATCAAGCCAAGGATTCAGCTTTATTTGGACTTTTATTGTAAAGACTTTTCTTTATTAAAAATCTGCAAACTTTCTCTGGAGTCTACGTCCTGCGACTCATTTTAAGCATTTATACGACATAATAAAGGCAGTTAAGGATACGAAAATATATAGAAATGATTTGTAAGCCTCACATAGGCATGAAAATACACACTATATAAATACAGTGGGGCAAAAAAGTATTTAGTCAGCCACCAATTGTGCAAGTTCTCCCACTTAAAAAGATGAGAGAAGTCTGTAATTTTCATCATTAGGTACACTTCAACTATGAGAGACAGAATGGGGGGAAAGAATCCAGGAAATCACATTGTATGATTTTTAATGAATTAATTGGTAAATTCCTCTGTAAAATAAGTATTTGGTCACCTACAAACAAGCAAGATTTCTGGCTCTCACAGACCTGTAACTTCTTCTTTAAGAGGCTCCTCTGTCCTCCACTCGTTACCTGTATTAATGGCACCTGTTTGAACTCGTTATCAGTATAAAAGACACCTGTCCACAACCTCAAACAGTCAGACTCCAAACTCCACTATGGCCAAGACCAAAGAGCTGTCAAAGGACACCAGAAACAAAATTGTAGACCTGCACCAGGCTGGGAAGACTGAATCTGCAATAGGTAAGCAGCTTGGTGTGAAGAAATCAACTGTGGAGAGCAATTATTAGAAAATAGAAGACATACAAGACCACTGATAATCTCCCTCGATCTGGGGCTCCACGCAAGATCTCACCCCGTGGGGTCAAAATGATCACGAGAACGGTGAGCAAAAATCCCAGAACCACACGGGGGGACCTAGTGAATGACCTGCAGAGAGAGCTGGGACCAAAGTAACAAAGGCTACCATCAGTAACACACTACGCCACCAGGGACTCAAATCCTGCAGTGCCAGACGTGTCCCCCTGCTTAAGCCAGTACATGTCCAGGCCCGTCTGAAGTTTGCTAGAGAGCATTTGGATGATCCAGAAGAGGATTGGGAGAATGTCATATGGTCAGATGAAACCAAAATAGAACTTTTTGGTAAAAACTCAACTTGTCGTGTTTGGAGGAGAAAGAATGCTGAGTTGCATCCAAAGAACACCATACCTACTGTGAAGCATGGGGGTGGAAACATCATGCTTTGGGGCTGTTTTTCTGCAAAGGGACCAGGACGACTGATCCGTGTAAAGGAAAGAATGAATGGGGCCATGTATCGTGAGATTTTAAGTGAAAACCTCCTTCCATCAGCAAGGGCATTGAAGATGAAACGTGGCTGGGTCTTTCAGCATGACAATGATCCCAAACACACCGCCCTGGGCAACGAAGGAGTGGCTTCGTAAGAAGCATTTCAAGGTCCTGGAGTGGCCTAGCCAGTCTCCAGATCTCAACCCCATAGAAAATCTTTGGAGGGAGTTGAAAGTCCGTGTTGCCCAGCGACAGCCCCAAAACATCACTGCTCTAGAGGAGATCTGCATGGAGGAATGGGCCAAAATACCAGCAACAGTGTGTGAAAACCTTGTGAAGACTTACAGAAAACGTTTGACCTCTGTCATTGCCAACAAAGGGTATATAACAAAGTATTGAGATGAACTTTTGTTATTGACCAAATACTTATTTTCCACCATAATTTGCAAATAAATTCTTTAAAAATCAGACAATGTGATTTTCTGGATTTTTTTTTCTCATTTTGTCTCTCATAGTTGAAGTGTACCTATGATGAAAATTGGAGACCGTCTCATCTTTTTAAGTGGGAGAACTTGCACAATTGGTGGCTGACTAAATACTTTTTTGCCCCACTGTATGCAGTGTTAATATTCATGTGGACCAGCTCTCAGGCATTTTCAAAGGCTGGTTGTGATGGAGACACAGTGAGAGTTTACCAGAGTTCATCATAGTTCATCGACCTTTGAACTGGCTTTTCATCTTCCACTGCACACTTTGTGTTCAGTGTGTTCATCTAGTCCATTAGTGTGTTCATCTAGTCCATCAGAGTCCATCAATAAGGCTCTCGTCAGCCCCGGAGTCTATAAGTGCTCTAAGTGGTGTGGTTTTACCGTTTACCGTTTGAAGTGTCACAGGGGTCAAAGTTCTTTGAGGAGCGTTCATGATCCGGTTGTGGCTCACCGAGGTGCTCCTCATGCCTGGTGAGCCCTGTCTTAACGGGCAGCTGCCCACACGATGACCTGGCTGGCTGCAGTAAAAACAGGCTCCCTCCTTGAGGCGTTCTTCTGGAGCCACTTTGGTTCTGCCCAGCTGCATCGGTTCCTCCCGGTCTGTAGGCAGCGCTCGATCCACGGCTGCGGTAGAAACTGCAGATCCTGGAGAGCTGTGGTTCGGAGGTCCTCCTGACGGCCCGGCGGCGCTCCGCCTCCCTCTCCTGGAGACAGGTCCACCAGGTCCTCAAACTCGACGGGCGAATCATGGGGAGCCAGCTGGTCCGTAATCCCTTCGTTGAGCCCGTTAACGAAGGCGTCCTTGATGGCTGGAACGTTCCACCCGCTGTCTCTGTCGCCACCATTGTTTCAGACCCAGGTAGAGGATGGGGAGGAGGAGTTTACTGACATGTCTGGAAGAGAAATTAGCTTGGTGAAAACATGTAAATTAAATCTATTCAGAATCAATCCCAGAAAGGCATTTTAGCATCTTTTAACTCACCATTTTTGTTTAATTTAAGTTTTACTTCACTCTCACAGCTCTCATCAACGTTGTTTCCAGACATGGCAGACAGCTGTTTCCTGCATTTACAAAACTATTTTATCATATGTAAATTCATGGCATGTTTTATTACCTAAAAAATGGGCCTAAAAAATCAAATTAATGCTAATTTAAGTGACCAGATATAACCTAAAAAACATTTTGGTGGACTTCATTGATTTATTATCACAACTGCAAAAAGTTGTGGCACTTCTGAGAGACAACAGAGCAGTTTTACCTTCTCACGGTTTAGAAATCACCTCTAGTGCCACAGAAGATGTTCTACAACTGTTTTCACATGTTGGATGAGTTGTACCAATTATAATGAGTCAGCTGACCTTCATGTGTTAAATCAGTGGAAGATAAAGTTTGTAGAGAGTAGCAGTAGAGAGTTTATAAAATACAGCAAGAAGTCTACACGTGTCCAAACACTAACTCAAAGTTCATTTTCTGCCCATTTCAGTGTTCACACTAATGTAGCTTTAAGAGGATTATATTAAAAAGTAATATTACATAAAGGCAGCATAACAAAATGTGTAACAATAATTTAAAGACCTCACAAATGCACCGAAATGCATGGTGTATATTCAAATATATTCTTATATATTGTTTGAAAACTACCACCTTCTTCTTTTGATACAATATCAATACTTTGTCTTAGGTGATTAATAAAATACATGGATCAGTCAGTCATAAAGGAATAGTTCAGCAATTTGAGAAATATATTCATTCACTTTTGTTATGTCCCAATGGGTGCCAGTGAGTAACAATTGATGTTAGGTGGGCTGAAGAAAGAGTGAGAGACGATTGTTGCAACAGTGATCCAAGTTTATTGATAATACAACAAAAACAGGGAAATGAACGGAAAACAAGCTTGCCACGAAAAGGCAGAGGCCGCTCTATAGAGACAAATGAACTAAGCACAAACAAAACTAAACAAAACTAACACCAGCTAATTCAAAAGAAAAAACACCTTCCAGATAAACTGAAGGGGCTCCTCAACTGCCACCCTCCCTTTTAGTAACGCTTAACAACTTTACAGCTGACTTTACAGGACAGTTAGAGGTGAAGACTCTCTTATCCGTCCATATAATGTAAGGTTCAAACCTGCAACTGCAACTGGAAACAATATGCAAAAAAAGGAAAAACTCCAAAAGTCATTGGAGGAGGAGGAGTTCACTGACATGTCTGGAAGAGAAAAAAACTTGATTAAATGATGAATGTATAA
This sequence comes from Scortum barcoo, assembly GCA_023238725.1. NCBI lineage: Eukaryota > Metazoa > Chordata > Actinopteri > Centrarchiformes > Terapontidae > Scortum > Scortum barcoo. Next base: position 6,004,456 of record CM041532.1, read on the forward strand.
ATTACATCGTCTATGTCTATCAGTCGTACTGAACTTCCAGAAAGCTGGACAACAGTTTTATCTTCTCAAAGTTTAGAAATCCCCTCCAGAGCCAAAGAAGACATCGATCATTGCTTCCACATGTAGGTACCAACTCTAATGACTAAACTGAGCTTCATGTGTAAATATAAAATATAGATGCATTAGATTTAATGGGGATTAAACATATGATCATATTAATGATTAATAAAAACACCAGCCTTATCAGTATTTATTTCTGATCTTCCCTCTTTGGACTCTTGTTTC